>JARHVA010006032.1:600000-980000 GCA_037957365.1 Torreya grandis
TGCATTAATTTCACAAGTTACTCCATTATCCTAATATATTAGACCCATTAAACTAACTAAATGGGTTGTATACCACATGTTAGCATCTACATCAAGCCATATAAATTAATATATCATATCCCTAGGTACCTAGCATTACCTCCCTCTTTGACATGTTTCATCCCCAAAACATAGGAAGACACTAAATAGTGAGTGTGCTTCAAATCATTACACACTTGTCACCAATCTTGATCATCTAGCCATCCATATGTGATCCTGGTAGGTGATATCTCTTTAATATTATTACCAAATGCCATTATTTTCCTCTAATTTTGTTCATGATCATAATTATACTACTTTGGTGTCCATGCATAATTCTTTCACTTTTGATTCCATGTACCATATTTCACTGCACTACTATGATTCCATCCATGACCATAGTATGGATTATTCCATGTATAGTCATATTTATTTTCCCATTTATTTCCATATTTGTGTGTGTGTGTGTGTGTGTGTGTGTGTGTGTGTGTGTGTGTGTGTGTGTGTGTGTGCGCGCGCGCGCACGCATGAACTTGAATAAAACTATGGAGCAAAGAATATTTATAGGAAATAGGCCAAGATGTCATAGGATAGGGTTGATTATGAAGAGTTTCAAGAGCATGACTAGAGGCTAGAAAATTAACAAAACTTTAAGGCAACCAATAGAGGAAAGTGAAAGATAGAAGAGTTAATCAAGTGAAACAAAATCTAGATTTTTTTTGAACTTTGATGGAACTAGCTAATAAATGAAGAGGAAGGAGATTTAAAATGAGTGAAATAATGGTATCAAAGTGTAGGATGCACCAAAGGCTGAGAGAGTTGCCTAGTGAGAAACTAGAGGTTAACTAATCACCAAATGTTGAAGTAGATAACAAAGGGTAAAACATCAAAGGACACACTAAGGAAGGAATTTTTGGGTAAGTAGATTTTAGCATAAGGGTATAATTTTTCTTAATGATCAAGGAAACTAGTAAGGGTGTAATAGAGGGTACAGTAGAGGATAAAAATGCATAGTTGTCGAGTAAAACTAAGGAAGCACATTGTTGCATTATAAGTAAACTACATGCTAATAAAAACCTAAATATTGAGGTAGCTATCATAGTTAGAAGAGAGGACAGGTTATTTTGATTAAAATTAAGGCTATCCAGTCACTAAAACTTGAGATAGATAACTAGATGAAGTTAATAGATGCACCAAGGAGAGATTTTAAGAAGTGTAGCTAAATACTAGTAGAGAACCTAACATTAAGGAAACTAGTGAGAGGCATATTTTTTTGAAACATGATAAGGAAGTAGAGTGTGAATAAGAAAGAGTTTTGTGAGAATAAAATAAGTTGTAAAACTACCAAACTATTGAGGTATCTAGAAAATATGTTCAAGATTTAAGTACAAAGGCATGAAAAATGAAATATCACTAGGAGAAGAACCAAATGATGAGAGAAGTATGAAATAACACAATGCAATTAGTGGTAGTAAAGAATTAAGTGAATCATACCCTATGTTGGAAGGCATGAAATTAAAGAGAGAATAAATGTGTTAAGGGTGTAAGTGTGCCATCAAGGGAAGAAAAGAGAAGGTTACCAAGAAATTGAAATTAAGATAGGAGGAGCAAAAGACCAAATTCACACCAACAAGGAACACACAAAAATGGAAATAAGAATGTGTAATGAAGGAATCATGAAAGGGAAAATATGATTATAAGATGAGGAAGATTATATTTAGAAGAAGATAAAAATAGATACAGCAAGGCATGAGATTCAAAATGAGAGGAGTGATAAGGAGAGAAGAGTGGAAAAAAGATGATATTATCCATATAAGAAAATGATTTAAAAGTGAAGATAGGAACACCAGGTGCCAAATATTCTAATTTAAAAAAAGTTGAGATTTAGATTATAATAAACAAAGAGGGTACAATGGTACAAAATTAGAAAGGGCTAAATATCAACTTGAAGATGGTAATAAGTGGCTAAAATAATATCAACACAAGTATAGATAAATGTGTGAACCAGTATAATGAGAAGGAAGGTAAAATTTTGGTGTTGGACACATATTCCACATAGAAGGTGTGAGGGACAAAATGTGTGAAGGTATCATAAAGGAAAGGGTGCACATAAGAGAGATTATGGATGAAGACATGCAAGAGAGGTTTCAAGTAAACCAAGAACATAAGCATGGTGAATTAGGTAATAATATAGCCATGAAAGAGAGATTATGATAAAGTTAGAAAAGAGAAGTAAATTAATAATAAGTCTATGATGAAGAGTGTAATTCACACATAGAAGAAGGGGAATGATATAATGAAGTAGATGAGGCGATCGTATAACCATAAAATCACATAGGAATAAAGGAAAAGAATAAGGCAAGATAAGGAGAATAATGGAAAAAAGGAAGAAAACTAAGAAGAGGAAGAAGCACCATAATATCACTGAAGAAATAGTGAATGGGAGATAAATTATGGTTAGTATTGTTAACTACACATGTGGTTCCACCACTCATATTCAATGTAATTAAGATATTAAATTTTAGTTATCTAGGAGTCTAATGAAGGATCATCCCAAGAAAACTAAAATCCTATAATTTTTAGAATGTGTGGGTGAAGAAGAATAAGTTTAGAAACTACATGATAGTGCAATAGAACTAGATGAATAACATAGTAGGAACCAAGCTAATAAACATACATGAGGTTGAAATAAATAGTGTGGTGCATGCAAAGATTCCACATAGATTATGGAAAGGAAAAAAGAAGATCAATGTCATAGATAAATAGTAATAGAGGGGAAAGAGACACCTAGAATAGGGGAGAAAGGAACCAAAGAGAGATAAAGGATTGATATCTCAAGGAAAGGAAAATAAAAATGGGTAAATAACCAAATGTAATGATAACACCTATGATTTTGATATTTAAATTAATAGAGAGATAATTAAATCTATAAGTTAGAAACAAATCAATGGTTTTTAGAATTTAAACACTTGAATTCAGACTGAACAATGATATTCTAGCATAGGAATTTGAATTTAGGCACTAAAACATATATCACATAGATATTAACCACCAGGAAAGCCTATAATTAAATTCAAAATAAATAAATGGGAATGTTTGACCCACAAGAAAGGTTGTTGATGGTTATTTTTAGAAGGTGGAAAGGTTTATTTTTAGTGTATGTAAGCCAATAAATAGGTAAGAGAGGAGGTAATAACCTAAGGGAAAGAGGACAAAGTTTTAAGCTTTAGGAAGGGATCCAAGGATCCCATCTTGTGAATATCATGTGCCTTTGTTGTAGATCAACAAAATGATTTTGTGAGATCTGATGTGTTAGTATTTGTCTATGTGGTGCACCACCCTTCACTGGGAACCCCCACCATGGTACTATGTAAAAATTTGAATGAAAATTTATTACTCAGCTCTTAATTTTGAATGTCACATAGTGTAAAAAATCATAGTATAATGTGTATAGTGTGTTGAAAAATAATAGTTTTAATTTTTAAAATAATAAGTAGATAATTTATCTTACATTACATCCAATAGTTTTGAGGATAAAAAAATGAAAGACCTTCCTTTTTAACTCTCAATCTCCCCCTCTTTTGAAACCTTGATTTGTATTGGTCAATTAGTTTTGAAAATATGCTTATAATCCCCCACATGATTTTATTTTTTAAAACAAGGAAAGAAGGATTTAGTTAGAGTTGAAATTGAATAATAACTTATATATATATATATATATATATATATATATATATATATATATATATATATATATATATATATATATATATATATATATATTATATTTAGTTCCTAATGTATTTTTATTAAAAAATAATTATGATTTCATTCTTGATAATAGTTTAACCCAATTACAAATAAGACTTTATGGTTGAGATCTTGTGTTATATTTGGTAGTTTTATTAGCATGTACCTATATTTATCCTTATATGAGCTGAATTTGGCATTGGAAAGTATAGAGTTTGTATATAAACATTTATATAATTATTATTGTTTATAAACAAAAATAAATAAGTAAATTTACATGTAAACTAACCTGAGTTAAAATATTAAAAATGGGTAGATGGCATGTTACATGCCAAAAAAGCTAAAAACTTCCACTTGGGAAATACTTCAATAAAATAAAAATTATAACTACATTATAAAACATTTTGATATGGTGCTTTTTTGTGGACTTAGATTTAAAAATTAATTTGTCTAAATTTAATAATTGGATTTGTAATAACAATATTAAAATTATAAAAATAGATAAATAAATAATAATTAAGATAATGTGTGTGTGTGTGTGTGTGTGTGTGTGTGTGTGTGTGTGTGTGTGTGTGTGTGTGTGTGTGTGTGTGTGTGTGTGTGTGTGTGTGTGTGTGTGTGTGTGTGTGTGTGTGTGTGTGTGTGTGTGTGTGTGTGTGTGTGTGTGTGTGTGTGTGTGTGTGTGTGTGTGTGTGTGTGTGTGTGTGTTATCCATTAGGCTCAACCCAAAATAAACTATGGTCATTTGAACCAATAGTGATAGTTGGATCTTGGCCTTACTTCCCATGATCACACATTACATGCCCACTCCCCCCTTACCACACACAAACATTTTTAGCACCTCCCTTATTAGATTTAAAATTTAAGGAAAATACACATATATTAAGATGGTTGTACACGTAGATTCCAATAATTATATATGAATTTTATATATATTCACCACTTCTAATTATATTAGGACTTGAAATAATTAATTTTTTAAAACCCTAGACTATGAATGTGAAAACAATAAAACCAAATGGAGAAATGAAAAGAATTAAATCGAATGAGAAAAATTAATAAGAGAAAGAGAAAGAGAATAAATTAAGACTTGTTCTAGGTTTTAATCCTATGGTTAACATTTTATCGATCTAATGGACAATATATTTTTCTCTAAATTTTGGAAATATTTCCCCTTTTGTTTGGAAGCATCTGAAACTAGTGTTATTTATAAGTCTTGAAGAATTTAGTTACATTCTTATGATTCAAAGTGTATAAAAAAGTTCCCTATGGTTTATATTAAATTAACACTTGAACTTGTGTGTAAATTTAAACTCAACAAAAAGTAAATAATTAGAGTTTTAGTTTCTTATTAATCCTTCCTTAGCCTACAAAACTAGATAATTATTCAAGTAAATTTTTTGGTTTCAATGTGATATAGTAAATAAGTTTTAATGTTTCTTTTAATTAGGCCTACAAAAGCATAACAAAGTTTGATTATAAAAATACATATTTTTTGAAATTAACTAAATATGTAATTTTAAATATAACTAAAATGGATTAAAATTACTAAATCAATAATTGAATAATTTATCACCAATAATTACAAATAAAATGGGTCAAAATTTAAAATGATTTTTACAAATAATTTATTAGTGTTTTCTTATGTCATAAAATTCAGTTTGCTACTTGTTCATGTAACTAGATGTGTTAGTAGGTTCATATAGTTTTTAAGAAACACTTCTCATTTCTAGATTCATAGAATTCATTTCATGAGTTTCTATTTGTGATAATCATGTTATCCTTGATGGAATAGAGGCATAATATGTTGACTGTTTCACAAATTTATATTAGTTGGTGGTTGGGAACCACCGTGGATTAATAGTTGATCTTTGATTTTAGAGATTACCTATGCTAATATAAGTGAATTATGCTCAAAACCTAAGTATATATATAAACTAAGATGAATATTCAAAATGAAATTGATCTAAGGTGAATTGATAAAAAAGGAGAAAAAGGAAGGGTAGGTAAGATAAGTGAAGTATTATTGATCTTTGTTTCAAACCTTATGACAAAGTTCCAATTTCATCTGAACATGTATTTAACCAATGTATAACATGAATTATTATAATCTCAAATCCTATCACACAATAGGGAAACATATAAGGAAAATATGAAAAGATGAAACTAAAAACAAGATTTACTTTAAGAATTTGACCCTGCAAGTAAACAACATCAACCCAGATGAAAGAAGAACAAAGAAAGTGAAGTAAACCTATGAACTTTAAAATAATACAACATTAGCACAAATTAACAAATCTTCATTAAAAGATACACATAAAAAATTTATAATAAACATTCAAATTTTAAGATGAGACTGAACAAATTAGAGAGAAACCATGATAATAATTCACACAAGCAAATGTGGTCAAACTTTGCATAACTCCTTGCTTATATTAATTTGATAAAAAATTATAAATAGATTTTTGGCTCCAAAAACTCTCTCCACTTTTACAATTAGAAATACCTCTTTATATAGACAATTCATGGGGTTTCCTAGTCAGTAATGAAAAATTAAATTTATACGTGTATAGGATAATTGTCCTTTCTATTACATTCTAAAACAATTAACATTTCCAATATAATAAAATATAGGCGATTTACATTAGAAGTTGTACATGACTTTACTAAAATAATATTCCATTTCAAAAATATACAATTCTAGTTGTAAAAGAATATTATTAATCCAATTAACTTTGGGACCCTAGTGCTACTATAGCCTTTTACCTTCCTTGTAGGATCTTCATTTTATAATGTTGCTTGTTGATCAACTGGAGGTAAACAATGGGTCTCATAAACATCTCCCTTTTCTTGATCTCATAGGTTTTTGAGGTCCTTTTTATCTCTTTCCAATGCCTACTTGATGCTCCCAACATCTCCTATCTTCTCTTTAAATGACACCAGTAGGCCCATGATCTTCTTATTATTAACCCTTGTATTTATTTGGCCTTAGTTCCTCACTTGTTACATGAATTGATAAGTTAAATGATTTAATTCCTCATTAATGATAAGTCACAAAGGACTAAGTGAGGTGGGATCTTACATTTAAGATATCCAAGTTGTGTATCATCTTATCTTCCTAATGTTTGAGGTCTTTGAAAATGTCCTCCATCTTCTTGGACTAGCTACTCATGTCTTTGATCTTATTCACTAATATACCCATAGCCATATTTAAATGGGCTAGCCTAAGTATCCTGATTCAAGGACTTGATTCTTGGTTAAGGCTTTGATAAAATCCCTTAATTGATAACTGGAATCCTACCATTGGCCAACTTGGTCTGTAGCCACAAAATTTTGCTTACATATTACCTCTTATTTACTTATGACTAACTTTAAAGATTTGAATAACTCAATCATGGTGTCCTCAAATAGCTTGAATCTATCTTCTTGGATTTACAAGAGGGTAGTCTCCTCTAAATAAATTTTTTGTTGCATTATGCCTTTGATGATAGCCTATAATTCATCATATTGTGCTTGATCCAACTTTAATAATTCCTCTTTAAAGATAAGAACCCCACTAGGCCTCTATCCTTCTACTAGAGTCAAACTAGTGAATGGTTACACTTTTTTAAAGGTGAAAACCTCTCCAAAAATGATGGACTCATTTTTTGTCATTTATTCCAAGCTAGTGGTTTCTAGATTAAATTGAACCTCCACTATGATTAAATCATTTTTTGGAGCTAGGTTTTCTATTTGTGTTCCACCTGATGCTCCCAGGGTAAACATTATTTTCTCTTCTTCCTTTTGTAGAGCCATAATCCATGGGTTAAAATTTTCATGCATAGTGATGTTGATAGCCTTTGTTATTACACAAATATGGTGCAAAGTAGGGAATTTATAAAATTTACCATAGTGGCCATGAATTTATTCAAATTGCTCACTAGTGGTCTGCACTTCATATTTGAATCAAATCCTTCTTTCACAGATGATAATTCAACTCTCTTAGACATGATTATGATTAATATAGGGTTGAATTAGGGATTTATTACATGTTATGGCTATTTTGAAGGTATACTTAATTATTTAATGGTGGTATCTAGCTCAAATGATGAGCTTCATAGAATCTCTATGGCATTTTCATGGCATTTTGCTCATTAATATTTAAAAAGTGACTATTTTCTTATGAAAATTCCACCTTGATCTCACATAATTAGATCTATTCACTTGGATAAATGTGGTTTGTCAATCTCAATCTAAGAATTTAAATATTATTAGATACTTTCAATATTTCCTATAGTTATGACACTTTTCACTTACCTATTTTCTCTGAGCTTTGTTCAAATGTCAACATTGATCTCACACCATTGAACTCATTTTCATGGATCAATCATGCTCCATAGATATTGATCTACTTAATAATTCCTCCTACTATGTGGCCCATTGATTAGAAGATGTAAATTCATCTACATACTCTTAATCTTTGAAAGATGATTAAGATTTAATTTATGGCTTGTAGCCATGCCACATATCATGTCCATATTCGTCCTTAGGGATTTTAAATTTTCCACCATCATCACGTATTTTTAGATCATCTTTTCCCAAGAAAACATGTTATATTAGATATTGATCCACAAGGTCAAACACCATTAGTTTCTAAGTGTTCTTTGGATACAAGTGTGGCACTTGTCACTTTCTCACTCATCTCAAGGATTTGTTGATGTCTTGATGCAATATGAACCATTAGATAAATCTTTCTCAAGAAAATTTACTCTATTGATCTTTAGAAGATGTTCAAACTTTAGCTTAGGGTCGAGGCTTTCAATTTTCATCTTTAATCTTACACCATTAGATCTCAATCACCAAAGAAAATGTGGACCATTAATCATGTGAATGAAAATGATATTTTTTTCAAGATAAATAACTTAGCATAAAAATTTTGGATTATTGTTTTATTTCATGTTAATAAACATGGGTAAGAGCTTAGGATAAAATCTTGAAACTAGGTTTTAAAACAATATAAATAGGACCCTACACATAATAAAAAAACATGGCATAAAGTCTTAGGATAAGGCTTAGAACATTAGAAAAGGGGCTCTGTAGTTAATTAGATTATGCGGAGATAAAAGAAAAGAAAGGGGCTTGGGACATAAAGGACTAATTATAAATTTTTAGACTAAGGTCTAGTTGTGTTGATAAACATGACTAAACCTTAAGATAAAAATTAAACTCGGTTTACGAATTAATTAATCATTCCCATGTAAATTGCTCTCATGTAAATTATTCTTGTGTAAATTTGATTTTGATTCAAAGGGACCTAATATAGGTTAATTTGAATGAGGGTTTCAATATGATTAAACATGACTTATATTTGATTTTCAAAAAACCAAAGGTTAGTAAACTATCAAATTAACATTAATATATAGAACCCAAGACATTGTCCACTCTAAATAGACTCTATTAGAGATATAACCTGAAACATAAAGATCCAATATTAACAAATTTAGGCAAGATTAATTCAAAATTATGAACAAATATGCCAACCAAATTAGGTGTGAATGATCTTAAAATAAATACAATGTGCAAACATTCTATTGATACTCTGATCAAGTGAATTTTTAATTTTAAGGTACAAATTTACACGATTTAACATAAGGGATTTGTTAGAAATGGGGGTATGTTGACCTCAAAAAATGGTAACTTATGGAGGAAATATAGCAATATGTTAGAATCCAGAGACTCTAGTTTAGACTAATAACTAATATACTTATTCACTTGATCAGGCACCATTATTAATATTAATTCATGGTTAGAACAAATCTTTTACATGAAGAATTATGATCAAACATAAAGACAACCATGTTATGTGTGTGCTTTGATTCCACTTACTGACTACCATAGGATTTAGAGATCAACTTCCAGATTCATGACCTTAACCATTAACATTGACTTAAAGTATATTTGGATGTTCATTAAAAATCATGCTTTAGCTTAGGGAAATCTTGGGCATTGCTCTGCTACTAGCCATGCATCCATAGCCCCAACAGAGGTACCTTTGGCTCCACTCAAGGCCTTATTCCACTACCATCCAAGCATCTATATCTCTAATGGAGATTAATAGAATCACCTCTACTCAAAAATAGTTTAAAATTGTGCAATAATCTTTTATTTTTTGTATTTTTAGATATTTTGACATTCTAGAAAAGGTTGGGAACTAGATTAACTAGGTTTTAGGATTTGGTCACATGTTTAATCTTCAGACAATCATCCTTGGCTATAAACTTTGTCCTAGGAAAATAATCTTTTTTTAAGTGAAAGCATGATTGTATCCTAATAATCCAATCTTTTAACCTATATGTGCATTCCTTCTTAGAACCAAACATAGATTAGAACAAGGTTTATAATCTCAAGGAACATTTAACATATTAATTTTTCTTTACTAGTTTCTCTAAATTATAACATTAAGCTCATGATATAATAATCCATCATTAACCAATGCTAAGAAAACACATCTACATTTTTGAACTATAGAGTTATTTTTTAGCATATAAATGTATTTTAAGCTAAGGACTTTTTAAAAGTAAGGAATAAAGCAGGGAAAGGAAATAAACCAAACACAAAGAGAGAAATAAAACAAATATATTCAAACACTATGTATAAACAAGGGATAGGAAGGAAAGAAATAAGAAAGAAACTAATCTATCCTACCTACACTAGTTCTAACTAGTAATACAGTTCATTCCATAAAGACTCTAGGTGAGATAGTAGATAAATAGTGCTTGAGGTATTGTGCATTAGTTGGCAATGTAAACTCTATTCCTATAAAATCTTTTAGTTTGAAGGTGTTATCACCTAAGATCTAAAAAAGTTTATATGGACCAATCCACCGAGGTGTGAACTTCCCATGTTTTCCTTTTGGTTATAAGGCCTTATCCCAAAGAAGAACTAAGTCTCCTTGTCTAAACACCTTTATATTTAAACACTTATGAAACCACATCTTGACTATGGTTTGGTGTATATTGAGATTGAAAAAAGATTCTTCAATTGCATCCTCCATCTATATGATATCCAACAACCTTGAACTTGTAAATTCTTGATCCTCTTCCATGTACTCCTGCATGAACATGTAGATTGGTAGCTTGAGTTTTATGTGAAATATGGGTTATTAACCATATACCAACAAGAATGGTGATGCCTTGAGAGATTTTTTAACTCTAGTTATATCTTCCCAAAGGGCATACTTGAGTATCTTGTGCCATGTTCTTGGTTTATTAGTTGTAGACTTTTTTATTGCCTTCATCAAGTTATTATTTGTGGATTCAGACACTCCATTACCTTGATGGTAATGGTTTTATGATAACTTGAGAACAATGTTGTTGTCATATTCCCATTCAGTCATTTCAATGGATATAAAGGTAGATCCATTATCATAGACTAGAGACATGGCTTGCCAAACCTTATGTATATGTATTCTTCTAAGAGTTTAATCACCTCTTCAATCTTACACTACTTGGTTGTCACTACTTCATTCCATCTTGTGCAGTAGTTAGTAGTAGTTAAAACATATTGGTGACCCTCTAATGAATTAGGGTTAATGAACCCCACAAAATCTAGTCCCCATTAGGCAAAGATTTTATCAATCATTATTAAATTTAATGGCATTGTTGCCTTGGGCTCTTTAGTGTTGAATAGTTGACATGAGTGGCATTATCTCACATTATTGTGAGGATATTTGAAGATAGTGGGCTAGTAGTACCATCCCTAAGGATCTTATAGGTTGTTGTCCTTTTGTATATATGTCCACTTCCCAATTTTTCATGAGTAGTGTTCAAGATCTTAGTTTCCTCTTCCTTGGAAACAAACCTTAGGTAAATTCCTTCAAAGTTATTCCTATAAAACACTTCATTCTTGATTATAAAATGAGATTCTTTGAGCCTTAAAGATCTATTTTAATATCTAATTAACCCTATAAGATAAAATCCATTTATTGGCAAATGAACAATAGGATCACATCAATCATTGGGGATTTTTTTTGTTCTTTTACCTACATGACACTTAGTTTGGGATTAGTATTGGAAATCAATTAAATTAAACCTTGGCATATTACCAACTTTTTAGTCTTCATTTCTATATCATATTCTTGGAGAACAGACATCCATCTACCTCTCCTTTCTCCAAGTTCACATTGACTAAGAATGATCTTAGTGGTAGGGTTTGGTAGTATTGCATGTACCTTATTTCTAAGGATATAATTCCTAAATTGCTTCACTACCTTGACTAAAACACATGTTTATTTATCAATAAGAGAATAATTCAAATCAAAAAATTTTAAGTTAGTACTCATGAAAGCAATAGGTGGTCACATCCATCCATCGTCTAAGTTAAGACATCTATAATTGTATGGTCAGAAGAAAAATAATAAAGATAGAAGTCTTTAATAAAGTCTAGACTTATCAGTATAGGGGACTATCTAATCACTTCTTTGATTTCCTTGAAGGCCTTCTTGGTCTCTTCATTCCAAGTGATTTTAGCATCTTTCTTCAACATGCCATTCAAATTTCTCACTATTTATGTAAAACTATAAATAAACTTCATCACAAAGTTGAATTTACCAAAGAAAGAATTTAGTTCCTATTATTAGTGGGTTATATCTTTGATATTACATTTACTCTATCTAGGTATATATAGATCCCCTCCTTAGTTATAATATGTCCAAACAATTTTCCCTCAGTTACACAAAAAATGCTCTTTTTTGGGTTGAGATAAATTATATACCTTCTACACCTTTCAAATAATTGTTGCAAGTGCAAGATGTGATCTTCCATATCATTTGAAAAGATAGTTAGTTCATCCATGTAAATAATGCACTTACATATGAGGCCTTAGAATGAATGATCCATTGTTCTTTAAAAGGTTGTACCTACATTTATTAATCCAAAGAGAATTCTCTTGTAGTCAAAATTTTCCCACTTAGTAATAAATTTAGTCTTCATTTTATCTTCTTTGTTCACTAGCACCTGACTATACCTTGAAAATTCATCATAGCTAAACCAAAAAAAATTGAGTACTTTTTCAAGAGAAGGTAAGGGTAATTATCCTTTTCAGATGCTCTATTCAAATTTTTAAAATCAATTCACAATTTTATGTCACCAATTTTGTTCTTGACTAACACTAGGTTAGCTACCCAAGTGGAATGTCTAATGGTAAACACTATCTTAACATATAGTAAATTGTTAACCTCTTTGTATATCATTGGTTCTAGGACATGGTTGACTAGCATTTGTTTTTGCTTAAATGGCTTGCAGACTTCTCTTAGAGGTATGGTGTGGGCTATGACCCTAGGATCAAACATCTTTAAGTCATCATAGGACCTGATAGTACATACTTATATTTTATTAATAAATATTTAGCTCTCTCAATTTTAATGATTGTGAAGGATGTACTAATGTTCACTAGATGAGGTTGACCTTGGGAACCTAGGTCCATTGCATTCTCATCTACTTTGGGAATCTTGATAGTCTTAGCTAGTTTGTCTCAATCAAATAGTATCTCTAAGGCTATCATCCCTTTTAGTATCATGTTGTCACTCAATTGAATGACCTTGTCATCAAGTTTACCTTCAAATTTATCATCATCAAGGGTATTTTCAATGGCTTCATCAATGATGTGAGCCTCAAATACTCCTGAGATAGTCATGAAGTCTATGATTTATTGATCATCACTGAATACTTATAAATGGTTGATTTTATCTGGCACTAAGGAACATGGGACTAATTCAGTAGCAAGGTTTTATAACTTGGAATCTTGATTGGGCATAAGGTTGGCTATAGCTAAAAAAAGTTCATTAGTAGCCTTGTTTTCTTTCTTAGGGATTGACACAGTTTTGAAAGCATCAAAACATTTAGTTAAGTCCCACACTCTAAATTTATATTTCTTAAAATAAGATAACTTGAATTGATATTTACTTTTGACCTAATTAAATACTATTTTAGAATCACCAAAAACTAATAATTCATTAAACTTTTATTTGATTGCAAATTTTAATCCAAGAATAAGTGCTTCATACTATGGAATATTGTTAGATCATGGGAATTGGAGTTTGTAAGAGGCATTGTATTCTTTCTCAAAGGGATTGATTAGTACCACTCCTACTCTAAAAATTAGTTTTCATCTAACACCATCACAATATAGCTTCCATAATCTAGAAATAGCATGAGAAGTTATGGAGTTACACACCTTTGTGGTGTAAAGAGTGTAAACACCTAGATCTAAGTTAACCATGTTGATCATCTCATTGGTTGCATTGTACTTGGTGATAATATTATTCATTTTAGGTTCCATTTCTATCTTGATCTGATTTGGAACTCCTTTTCATGGAAGCCACATGTGGGAACAATCATTAAACATGTATTCATTCAGAGATCTGGTCTAGTCTTAACTTAATAACATCTTATATGCATTAAGAATATCCAACACTTAGATGTCAATAAGCTATTGTATCCTTAGTTCATAAGCAATCTGCATGTGAACATTCAATAATTCACCTATTAATTTCACCCTAGACTTATCCAACCGAGTCATTAACTTATTGGAATTTAATGGGAGTCAAACCTAATTGCTCACAAATACCCTTAGGCATGATGTTTGCAGATGCACCTAAATCTACCAAGCAATTGTGTAAATTTTTATGAAAGATCCTAAATATGAGTAGGAAAGGTGGAATATTTGACTTATTTTTGTGTATTGAAACATTAGCATGTGTAGCCTTTTGAGACTTACCAAGCTTATTAGACAAAAGTTCTAACAATAGATCTCTTTGTTCTATAATTTGAGTCAAATCATGTAAGGTAATGTTAGCTTAAATTTTTTTCATGTCCTCTACTATATTATATCCAGTCCTATTCAAAGAATTAGATGTGTCAACATTAGGTTTAGAGGTACTTCCCTTAAGAGGCTCTAGATTTTTATCTGATGTAGTATCAGGAGTGTCAAAATTATTTGGTGGAGTTGAGGTAGTCAAAGGTTGTTTCTTCTCCCTATTCCTCAGAAGACAGGTATTTTTTAGATATTTCTTAAAAGCATAAATCTCTTTAGGGATATCCTTAAGATCATTCTCTTCTTGGAATGGGAACTTAAATGTCTCCACCATTAGAGTTAAATCATTATATTTAGATGACCTTGATGAACTTGAGGTACCTACACCATTGTCTTTATTAGGTACAACTTCAAAAGTATCCAATTCTTATTGAAAAGCTTTAAAAGTGTTGTAAAATTCTAGACAATATAATTCACCATGTTTTAAAGAGAAATGCACTCTAAAATAATCAAGCAAAGCCAAATCACCAAGATTTATATCAGGTGCATTATTATTAAAGGATGAATCATTATTATGGCTATTGTTTTTATTATTTTGAAACCTATTTGAATGCCCATTGAAACTTTAAAAAGAGAAGTTCTTATTGGAATTTTCCCTAGTATCACCAACTAGATTTTATATCTAAATGAAATCAATCCTTAACTTTTAAACCATTTTCAAGATAGAATCATTCTCATTCTTTGGTACTTCAGACTCATGAAATTGAATATAATATTTCTACTAGTTACGGGCATCAAAGCTCTCTGGTCCTATGGATGAGATCCATTGGTAGATTTGTTCAAGAATCCCAAGTTTTGGCCAAGATGTGCATGATTCAAAGGCAATTAGTTTAGGAATAGAAGTTGATTTAAGGAAGGTATATTTTTATTAGTAGTGGGGATGACATTCAAAATAGGCAAATTTAGATTAATGTTGGGAATACTATATGCCAATTGGCCTTAGGGTTGCATCCAATCATTAATGATCAAAGATTTAGCATAAGCTAAGGATAATGTATTAATGAGATGAGTATGTCTTTTAAGAAACACATAAGTCATGGGATCTAAGGCATCTTTGTATATCTCTAAGGCTAAAGCCTCATGATGTCTGTAAAGAGTTATGGTTCTATTAAACATTTTATAGAATCTAGTATTGAAGGCACTTATGGGCTCATTTGAGTCTCTTTAGAATATGGTAAATTGTTGTTACAGGATACATAAACTAATGATTTTTCCAAACTAATCAATGAAGTTATTATTAAAATAATTCTAGCTAGCTATGTAGTTTTTAGGAAGGTTAAGAAACCATTCATATTCAACATCTTTGAAATTAAATGGAAATGAACTACATGCTACATCTTCATGAACAACATTCAAAAGTCTTAAAGTAGCTTCAAATCTTTTAATGTGTTCTTCATTAGTTATAACACCATCATGACTAAAATTAGGTAAATAATTCTAGGATTATAAATAAGGTCATGTACCACACCTGGCACATTGATTGAAGAACCACCTAGCCAAGGCATACCTTTATAAAGATTGAACACAAGAGCACCCTGAATTGGTGAAGTTGGTTGATACTTTGAAATTATATGCTTAACTTTGTCTCACCTAGATCTCCTATGGAATTTTAATATATCCTATGGAATTCTAATGAAATAAGGGGAACCCTTGTCTCCAAACATGACTTGGTCCTTATCTTTGGCAATTCTAGCTTGAGAGCTTTGAACCCTATTTAAAATATAATGTGTAAGTCTTATCTTTACAAAGAATGATGATCAAACTTTCAAATTAAGAAAATTTTGTACAAATATGTATAAATAATGGAAAAAGACATCAATCTTTAACTAAATTAACTCAAAGATGTGTCCAAACATGTAAATATGAATGATATTTACACATTTCAAGTTCAAATAAACTCAAATTTGTAGATATCCAATAAATCTTTGAACAAAATAGCTAGTACTAACCTCAAATGCATTAGATTAGTAGATATTAAGCTATTTTTACCATAATTAAACATCAAACTTCAAATAATATCTATCTTTGTCTAAATAAGCACAAAGATTGATCTGAAACCATTAAAATTAATGATCTTTAAACAAATATGCTAAAATAAAGACAAATACGAAAATAATACATCAATCTTTGAATATAATTCACCAAAATGAGCAAAGATGTTGAAAATTTTCAAAGATTTAACTCACCTTGATTCTAACACCAATTGTTCCACTATTGTGAGCAAGTTCATATAGTATTTAAAAAACACTTTTCATTTATAGATTCATAGAATCCATTGCATGAGTTGTTGGTTATGATAATCCTATTATCCTTGGTGGAATAGAGGTAGAATAGGTTAACTATTTCATAAATTTATATTAGTTAGTGGTTAGGAGCCATCATGGCTTAATTTTGATCTTTGATTTTGGAGATTACCTATGCTAATTTGAATGAATTATTCTCAAAACCTATGTCTAAAGCTAAAATAAGATGAATATTAATAGTGAAATTGATCTAAGGTGAATTGATAAAAAAAGAACAAAAGGAAGGGTAGGGTAGAAAAGAGAAGTGTTATTGATCTTTGTTTAAAACATTATGAAAAAGTTCTAATTTCATCTGAACATGCATTTAACTAGTGTATAACATGAAGTATCATAAGCTCAAATAGTATCACACATTAGACAAACATCTAAGGAAAGTATGAAAAGATAAAAATAAGAACAAGATTTACTTTAAGAATTTGACCCCTATAATCAAATAGCATTAGCCTAGATGCAAGAATAATAAATAAAGCAATGTAAACCTAAGAACTTTCAACTAATCTAGGATGATCAAAAATTAGTAACTCTACATTAAAATATGCACATTCAAAACTCATAAGAACCATTCAAATTTGAAGACGAGACCATACAAATGAGAGAAAAACCATGATAATAATTCACATAAGTAAACGTGGACAAAATTTGTAGAAATCCTTTCTTATATTAATTTTCTTAAAAGTTACAAATAGTTTTTTGGCTCCAAAAACAATCTCAACTTTTATAATTGGCAATACCTCTTTATATAGACAATTCATAAGGTATGTCGGTGAGTATTGAAAAATTACATTTGTACATATGTATAGGACAACTATACTTTCTATTACATTCTTGAATAAATGACATTTTCTAATATACTAACCTATAGGCAATGTACTTTACATGTTTTACATGCCTTTCTAAAAAGAATAATCTATTTTAAAAATATATAATTCTAGATGTAAAATAATACTCTTAATCTAACTAAATTTGGGACCCTAGTGCTATTGTAGCCTTCTGCCTTCCTTGTATGATCTTCAGTCTATAAAGTTTCTTATTGATCAACTAGAAATAAACAATGGGTCTCATAAACAACTCTCTTTTATTAATCTCCTAGGTTGATGAGGTCGTTTTCAGCTCTTTCCAAAGCCTACTTGATGCTCCTAACATATCCTATATTCTCTTCAAATGCAAATAGAAGGCCTATGTTCTTCTTATTACTAGCCCCTATCTTTCTTTGGCCTTGGTTCCTCACTTGATACATGAATTGAGAAGTTATATACTTGAACTCCTCATCAATGATAAGGAATAAATGACTAAGTGGGGTGTGCTCTTTGATTTAATATTTTCAATATGTGTAGTATATTATCTTCCTACTATTTGAGGTCTTTAGAAATTTCCTCCATCTACTTGGACTAGTTGCTCAAGGATTTGATCTTATTCACTAATATATCCATCGCCATATTTAAATGGGCTAGGCTAACTATCCTAAAATTAGGGACTTTATTCTTGGTTAAGGATTTGATCAAATCCTTTACTTGATAAGTGACAACTTGACATTGGAAAACCTGGCCTATAGCCATGGAATTTTGATTACTTATTATCTCTTATTTGGTTCTAACTAACTTTAAGGAATTAAATAAGTCAATCATGGTTTCCTCAAATATCTTGAATCTATATTCTTAGATTGACAAGATGTTAGTATCTTCTAAATTCTTTTGGTGTTGCATCATGCCTTTGATGATAGCATACAATTGATCAAATTATGCTTGAGCTGGATTCAATGGGTCCTCTTTAAGGATAAGAACTCCAACAATCCTCTATCCTTCTACTAGAGTTAAACTACTCAATGGTTCTGTAGACACCAAAATTGTGTCTAACCCTTGTTCATTCTCGCCCTTAGTCCATTCCTAACCCATTCCTAAACCATGCAATTACTAATTCAAAATAATAAACTTATTATTTTGAATCAATAACCCCCCTCCTTTGACACATCACCCATGACACCTCGCCTAGGACACCTCACCTTGGACCATTTCCCACCGTATGACTCACCCAAGACCTATTCTTACTCCTCTCCAACCGCCTAACCAACTCTCATGCGTATTTATCTTAACCTTCGACAATTCTTCCACTGACTATGTACTTGGTAGATGGAGAATGGGGTTGTTGTCCCTTTTAACCATTTCCACCCACCGACGTCGGTCAACTATCGGCCAACGCCGGTGGGATCACCGATGTCAGTTTACTTAAACCATCTTTTGACCCTATCCATGACTAATCACAAAAATCACAAATTCTAATCAAACTCTGAATCTCGGGAGCTAATCACGAATTTGGAATTTGGAGTCTTCAACCATCCATCAATCTGCCAATCTCTCATCCAAGCCTCTCACTCTCTCCCTCAGGTGCAACAACAGGTATTTTGCATCAGACTTTTACATCAGCAATGGGGTTTTCACACCAGCAACACCAATAGTAGGGATGGTTATCTTCAGCAGCACACCTTCCCACAGCCATAGGTAAGTATATTGTCTATGTTTTCTTTGTGTTTTCTAGATATTTGCTTCTAAGTATTATGAATTAGATTCACTTCCTATCTCCCCCCAGACCAAACTATTCCCAGACTCGAATCTTTACTTCTCCATCTCCCTATTTCCTTCGTCCTCTATCGAACCATACACTCTACCCATTCAACAAGACTCTTAGACCTAGATCCTAGACCATTCAACCAAGCCCAAAACTTTGTCTTAGACCACTCAAATAGACCCAGAGCATTCCTTGGCCTTGTCCATAGACCAGACCTAACCAGACTCTGTCCATAGACCACAGATTTAACCAGACCTCATCCAAAGACCATTGCCCCGACCGACGCCAGCCACTTCCCCAACCGACGCCAGCAGACTAACTGACGTCGGCAAACCTCAACAACCGATGCTGGTAGGACCACCGATGCTAGTGACTGTGAGCAGTCTGTCAGCATCTTTCAGGTAAGCCTTTGCTTCCTTTTCATTTCTGTCTTTTATCACTTTCAGTCTTTTAACATTTTGCTATTTATCAGACACTTCTTTTTATTGACTAGTGGGTTGATATCCCTTAAGGAAGTCTTCATACTTTTGGGATCAAGCTTCCGCTTGGCAACCCACCATCTATCCATCTAACGCCTTCTTTTGTCCAAGTATCTTTTCTTTGCAGGTGTCATTCCTCCATAGACAAAGAAGAGTCCTCACATCGTCTGGATTATGGTGCGCAGACTACATCTATGTACACATCAAGCCTTGACCATCTCTTAGTTTCTTAATTCTTCTCTTGAATGTAGAAAGCAAAATTAGCATAGAAACATTCTGACACGCCCAGTGGGACCCTTAGGGCCTTCCTTGGGTTCCTTTCCTTCTTTGTTCATTTAGGTCCATTAGGTTTCTCCCTCTTCACCTCTTTCTTCTTTTCTAAAGACATCATAAGCAGGAATAAAAAGAACTTTTCTTTTCCTTTCTTGCATTTCTAGACTAGTCCAAAATCATATCCTCCAACCCTTTCTCAACTTGTTTTCATTCCAACTTAACATTTTGACTTGGGCTTAAAACTTATTGCATTGCATTTCTGCTTGTGCTTGCATTTCTTAGTCCACAGTTAGTAATTAACAAACCGCATATTGAATAAATCATAGATCACTTGATGTTACACAACCTAAACCACTTGCATTAAAACAAACATCAAACTTATCTGAGACAAGGCCCGACTGGGATTTCATCCCCTAGTGGATACCTTACCTATCCCGGTGATCCTACTTAGATTTCATCACTAAGGGGAAATCCCACTTTGTTCTCTAGCAGAGTCTAATCTATAGGGAAAGTATATTTTGGCTAAGCAAAACCAGCTAACCACTGGAATCGTGAAGTGAGGGGAGCTTGCTCCTTAGCACCAGGCCATGTACGAAACCTAACACAGACTTTTGAGCACCTAAACAAAACCTGAAACCATCCATAGACTACCTTTTCTAGGACCCTTCTAACAGCCAACCTCCCAAACATCACTTTAAGGCATAAGCCACAGGATTCTAAAAAGTTGATTCTTAAGATTTAACGCTTAGGGCTTGTCTGTCTCTCTCTCTTTATTTTTCTATTCCTATCTGGTTTTTTGAGCTAGTGAGGACGTTCTTCTTTCTTTTTTTTCCAAGAATCTTCAAGTCTTTTGAGTTTCTAGAATCTACAGTCATCGGCATCAGTTTTACCACCAATGTCGACCACATTCCTCCACCGGCATCGGTTATCTGACTGACATCGGTAATTTTCCCTTACCGACATCAGTTTTTAAACCGATGTCAGTCACTGTCACAATCCTTTTTTCCAAAACAACAACTTAAAACCCGACCCCTTTTTCTACCAAAACCACATTCTAAGTTTCTAAAATTGAAAACACATAGTTTCTGGAACCTGACCCTCTTCTTGACCATGCTCTCTCGTCCCTAACCAATCCTATCATGGAGTTCCACTCGGAGACTAAAAGAACTCCTACAGGACCGACCCCGACTCAGACTCCCATCATCTCTGAAGGGGACCAAGATTTTGAAAGGTTCTTGGACCTCAACGCCACAGCCTTCCAAAACTATCTCGCAAGAAACCCAATGCGAGACCTTTCAGGTGAAACGGTGATGACATTAACACCATCTGCTACCCAACCTTTTGCCTCAACCATTTACCTGACCATGGCCAATATGCAAAGTTTGGCCTCCCCATCCATTTTTAGACCAACCTCCATCGGGGTTCCATTACCCCCTTAACCACATGCAATTCAACCAAGTTCTACATCATACCAGAACTTGATTGTCTCGACCCCTCACACTCTTGCACCCATGAATGCAGGAGTGCTAACCTATCCTTCTATTAGTGCCATCATGCAACCACCCTTGGTGGTATCTAGTCAACTTATACCCTCGACCTTCATAACTCAACCACTTTTGGCCTCCACTTATGTCCCTACGACTAGTCATCCATATGTTGCCCCCTTACTGGTACAACCGACTACATCGTATGCCTCCTCTAGCCTCTTTCAAGCACCCTACAACATAGGGGGCACTCCATCTGCCAATCCATCAATAGACATCATCAAAATACCGATGGATAAAATGTCCAATCTTGAGACCTCTATCTCTAGTTCACGCAATGCTCTCTCGTATGAGCAAATTTATAATGAGCCCATTCATCCTTCTATCCCTATCTGACCATACCCCAACCAATGGGAGCTTCCTAAATTCACTCGCTTCCAGAGTAAGGAGGACCCACAACAACATCTATGGGCATTCAGACATGCCTGCTATCTTATTGCCCATGACGATGCGTTACTTTTATGCACGTTTCCCATGTCACTTTCCAGCCCTACCCTTGACTGGTATAGCTCTCTTGCCAGACATTCTATCTTTTCATTCATTCAACTTGCCCAATTATTTCTCGACCATTTTTTTATCAACATTACCAAACAAGTCTCAATCACAGACCTTTACTCCATTAGGCAATTTGATGACGAATCAATACTCAATTTTGTCGCCCATTGGAGAGGCTTGATTAACCAGCTCTCTTTCTCCTTACCTCAACTTGAGCTCATCAAGCTATTTTCTCGAGCATGTGTCAGGCACATCTCTTCTACCTTATGGATTCAGACATTCTGCACTTTTGACGAAGCTTTCACCATGGCTCGAAAGCTTGAACTCCATGCCATTGAAGAGGATAAGGTCAAATTGCGTAATAACAATGCAAAAGCCAATGACCCTTCTTCTTCCAGACCTTTTTCTACCAACTCCAAGTCTAAAGGAGTGGCCAACACTGTGGTCATTAGATCACCATCTTCGACAACCACTAATTACTCTCAACCTTCTACATCTACAAGCATCACCAAACAATTTCAACAATGGTACATTCAATATTCATACACTCCACTTGGAGAATCATACGCTTTCGTTTTGGAAAAACTACTCAAGTAGGGGGTCCTCAACCTCCCTCCAATCCGACAACTTCAATTCAACCCTTTAAAAGCCCTCCCTATGTGGTATAGGGAGGCCGACTTTTGTCACTTTCACCGCGTCTAAGGCCATGACATCGACAATTGTCAAACCTTCAAAAACATCATCCAAGATATGATCGACAAGGGGGATCTTATTTTAGATAACCTGAATGTGCCACCCAACCAACACATCGACATCTTCAAACAACCATTCCCGAACCATCCACCTACTCAAAACAACGTCCAAACTACAATTAATGACCCTCAAGACCATGACATTCACATGATCAACACTATCTTGCCTCTTGTCTCTCACCAACCTCCTCTATCACAGGATGAAGAACTTTCTTCTCCTATTAGTCCTCCATTTACTTCTCTTATATTGGAGGATGCCTTGACCATGCCATTAGCCCTACCTTCATCTAAAGACCCTACCTTGCCTACTCCTCAAGCACAAGCAGAAGGCACGATCATCCCTACCTCCTACTCTCTTGAGGAGCCGCACTCTCCTATTTCTTCTCCACCAGGAGAAGAACCAATCTCTTCACCCATTTCGACTGAGGAAGACCCAGTCACGGTTTCCTCTTGCCTTTTGCTTGAGATTGCTACATCTCACTCACCTGCATCCATAATTAAACTCAAACCTGCATCTAACCTTGCCTCGCATAAAGGTGGCCCTCAACACAAACTAAAGAAGGCCACTAGACCATACCAGAGAACTCCTCCCCCACCTTTGTCATTACCCTCAATCTTGGGCCCGCATCCGTCCACTTTAATAGGGGTGCTTCCCACTCCCATACTTCATAGAGGCAAGTCACCTCTATTACTCCCTCAACCCTTCAGACATATATCTCCTCCAAACCATCAACCTACGCCTCTTATGCCTCCCAAACCAAAGTCATCAACCCCCACTATAACAAAATATCCAGACCCGTTAGTAGGTTCTTATGCCTTGCTGTTACAGCATTTGTTACAGTTTTCTCGTATCTATCTTTCACCTCTTAAACCATATCAATTTCTCAGACCAAAACTGCCCTGGTTTGAAGACACTCAAGTTTGTGCGTATCATCGCATGCCTGGACATGACACCGAGTATTTTTATGCCCTCAAGGTCACCATTTGCCAATGTCTGGGGAATGACACCCTTCTTCTCGACCACATCATCAATAAGCCTTCAACACCACCCCACTCATCAACTCTCAAATCAAGGCCATCTTGGTTCGACAACTCTAAATTCTGTCACTATCATCACACTCCAGGACATGACACTGAGCATTGTTGTGCTCTTAAAGCTATCACTCGTCAACAACAGAGAAACAATACCCTTCTTATCAAGGATCTTCTCGACTTCCTCTTTGACAAATTATCAACATCGACCCATGCTTCTCAAACCTCATCACCTAAATCAGGATCTCCAGGCCAGACTATGATCCCTTTGTCACCTTTAACCCCATTATTTGACATCAACACAATCAATCTAACCACCAAGCCTCAACTGACCTTGACCAATCTATCCAACATTCTCCCTAAGCGATTGCGGGAATCCAACCTTATCCTGACCTCAACCAAACAATCAACCAGGCTTTTGACCATGACATCGACCATGACCTCGACTAGACCTCAACCACACATAGTCCAATCATCAACCAACCTTTTTAATCATGACCCCGACCAGCATCAACCAAACCTCGACCAAACTTCAATTATCAAACATCAACCAACCAAGCACCAATCACTTCTTCAAACCGTCATCAATCATCGTGACCAATATCAAAGAGGCAAATGGGGAAAATTTGCTCCTAATTGGCTCAGACCTTATATCATCACGCACAAGTATGGATCAGGGACTTATCATCTATCTTCTCTTGAAGGCCGACCAAAACCTGAGCCTCTTAATGCTTTGCATCTACGACCATTCTACTGTTAGTTGAGTACTCATCCACTTGACATTTAACTTGAGCTCATCCCTTGAGCAACCCTTGTCCTTTTAATCCTCAATCCATTTCACCCTTTTTCCCTTAACAAAATCCTCTACAACCCTTTTATGATGTATGAATGCTTCATCCTAATAAAAGGGAGCCCTTGACCTTCTATAAGTCTTGTCCATGACTCAATATTCTATCAAAACTAAATCAAGATGTCAAAATATCCAAGGTCACAAAATCAAATCAAAAAGTGGACTGCTCCCTCGAAAGACAGCTGCACTATCATTGCTGTAACTAATAGACTGCTCCCTCAAAGGACAGCTATTCAAAATCCCTTAAATCTATAAAGCAAAGTATAGACCACTCCCTCGAAGGATGGCTATGACTAAATCTTGCTACAAATAACACTTTCTTAGAAGTTTCTCGCATCGATCAACTTCACAAATGACCACCAAACAAGTGACATCTCTATGTGGACTTCCCGCATTGATCAATCTGCTCTAAAAAAAATAAAAAAATAATAAAAAAAAAAAACCAGGTCATGGACTTGACTTGTAGTTGTCTTAGGGTCTCCTATAAAAAGGGGCAAAGTTCTCCATACTCTAAAATGGGTTACCCTTTCCTCCTATCATATCACCTACTTAAGGGACTTCAAGCTCACTTTAATGTCAAAAGTGATTCGATTACCACTCTAACTTAATTATGGTCAATGATGCAACGCATAAATGGGGCTCTTGGTTCTAACAACCCTTGTCTATGTTGTCTTTTTGGTCCTTGTCAATAAAAGGGTGCTTATGCCTTTTACTTTTTGCCTACATTTTTGGTCACATTCAACCACATCATTTGTCAAAACTATTCAATCCGACTCTTTTCACATGGAAATTATCAACCACAAAATTTATGTCAAGCATAAACCATTACTTGCCGACACATAAATCGACCTACAATTCATTTTTAGCAAACATCCATCACGAATATGGATAGTTGCTAGGGATGGAAAACCCTGACCAATGTTACAGCTTACACCATTTGGAAAAAGTTGTAGCATCATCTCCTCCTTGTCATTTCAAGCATGTACCCTCAGACACATGGGAAGTGCTATATCCTTATCATGACCAACATCAACCACTTCGATCTTTTTTCCTCCCTTCTTGGGAGAACTACATTGGCCTGAGGCCCTAACGACAGGGGCTATGTAGGTAGCACTCAGTTGACATGGGGTCTTCTGGGGTTAGCTCGGCCATTCTCTTCGTCACTTTCTTCCATCTCCTTCTCTCATTACTTGCCAATCACATCACAACTAATCACATATTTTCATAATCTTTAGCATAATCATTTTCATCATTTACATCATAATCATTAATCACAACCACATTATCATCATCACACAAATAAGCATTCACATCATATAATCCACAAGTCATAACATAAATATCACTATCACATAATCCTTATGCATCATCATCTAATCTAAAAGTCATGACCATTCTCATCATTAGCATTATCACAACGCATCATTATATTAATCATCATCATTATAATCATTGACCATAACATTATCATCATCACATTCAATCATCATAACATTATAATCATAAACATAATATCCAAAATATGCATCATCATCATAATTAAAAATGCTCAATACATTAAACATTAAACAACATCCATAACACATCAATGATCCAAAACCATCATCATATATATATCAAAATCTTTTATACAATGGCACAAATCTCTCCCTCTCTCTCTCTCATACATCTCACATCAACGGCTCGCAGGCTGGTATATACATCAAAAATAAATCTCAAGGTCTGCCCTCAAGGCTGTGGCTGTGGTGGTGGTGGTGGTGGTCGAGAAGATGCTGTATCCTCTCCCCCCTCTGATTTGTGCCATCTGTGAGACCTAGAAGCCATCACTCGAGACATAAACTGCTATTGGCTCTACTCTGCCCTCATCTCCGAGTATCACTATATCTGAGGGAACCTCCTAATAGCCCTCTCATAATAAGTGATCTCATCCAGCGCATCACTATATCTAACTAGAGATATAGTCTATGGTGGACCCATCTGCCCTGCTACTGTGCCCTATCTTGACCCTTGTGGCTATGGCTGACCTAGCTGTACTAATGCTAACTGTCTTGGCCCCTATGAAAATGCTAGCTACTGTGATGGTTGCTACATTGAACCCTATCCTTTGTAGACCTATCCTGTCATTGCCTGTGCTTGGGCTATGGCGAGCTGTCCTTGTAGCAGTGTGACTTGATCTGTCAATGTTGCCACTCAACCTGTCATCTTTGTCACCTGTCCTGTCACCCCCACCAGTTGCCCCTACAAAGCTGTGACCTATCCCTACAAAATGGTCACCTGAGCCTGTGCCATGTCCCTCTCCTATTGCGATGTGTCCCTTTCCTCGCAGGCTATATCCTGCTCCCTTGTGACAGCCTATAGATCTGGCTAGGGACCCACCTGTATGCCTGTGTACTACCCTGCCCACCACACTGTGTAGGCCTCTATACAACCTAGGTCAGCCACCCCAGGTCCTACTGGCAACTCCTCAAAATCTAGCTCCTCTGTCTCCTCTGGTAGTGGGAATGACACCTCTATATCATCCCACCTGTACTATGGGAATACAGGAGGTACATCTTATAGTAGCTCATACTAGTGCCGCACTCTCTCTACTAGGATCCTCTCAAGCTCACTAGCTTGCCTACCTCTGACCCATCGCATGCTCTGAGTCTCGACCATCTGCTCACCCTAGTCTCTGAACGCTGGATACACCAAGTATGGTCTCCAGATGATATCTGCTAGAATCAGGGCCTCTAGTACCCTTCAGTAGTGATCAATGTCCCTGACCACTCTGTCCACCCATGTCTATGCCATCACCTCATGCCATCACCTGAATCTAACCCTAAAACTGGCTTGGATTGCCACTGGGAGGCTGAGAGGTCGGGTAACCACAATATGCTTGTATGCCCAATAGTGTAGAACATGGCCTACACACAGACTGTACTGTCACTACCGACTGATGCCCCATAACTCTCTATATACCTAGGCCAAAAAGATGGGTGCCCAAGTAAACACTATCCGCTGCTCCAGCATGTCCATCAAAACCCCAGTCATGGCCACCGGGAACCTGCCTCCCTTCGCATCTGGCAATGCATAGACTATGATGCCAATCATCATCAGAACTACCAACTGATGTGTGCCCTCATTCACCATGTACAAAGGCTCATAAGTAAAACTCACTGAATGGTAGCTTGTCTTTGTGACATGCTCCCCAAATAGCATAACCATGTGTATATCATGTGCCTCTCTCAAGCATGCATAGATGTCAGCTTCATGTACTGGCAACTGTAAAATCTGGTACATGTCCTCGACCGTGACCATCATCTCACCCATGGGTAGGTGGAAGGTGTTGGTGGCATGGTCCCACCACTCAATCAATGCCACCATGAGGCTCACATCCCTTGCCACTCTGTAGTAGCGTCTCAGACTGCCTAGCCCCACTGCACTCATTTGCACCCACTCCTTGACCATCACGCCTCCATGCATCCGCGTCAGCAAGGTCAGGAGGCAATCCCACAACATCAGAGTCTACCTCACCTGCATCCATCCACAGACAATCTCATGTTAAAATTGTTCCTATTCTTCTTATTTTACCAACCATTCTAACCATCTATGCCTAACCCGACACCTGAGAAGCCCTTGGCGTAGCTTCGACCTTTTGACTTGACCATTTTTCACCACCCTTTCTAACCAGGTAGCCACCGACATCGGTTATCATGCTGATGATGGCACTCACATGACTGACGTCAGTCACCTCATAACTGACATCGGCAAGTGAGTGACTGACACCAGTCACTGGTCGACTGACGATGGTGAACTTGCTGATGTCGGCAACTGGTTCGGCTCTAAGGCCAAATGGGGTGAACCCTAAAATTTAGGGCTTCCCCCTGTGGACTCCCCAACACCCCCAAACCACTCCTAAATCATCCCTAAGCTATCCTAGACTCCCCACCCACCTTCCTAGCTATCCTCCCCCCTCGATTTCTACTTAAAGCAACCAAAAATTCAAAAAACTAAATCAAGACAAAAATTAATCAAATAGGGTTCAAAGACCCTCCTACCTCATCTCGGTGTCGTCGACATGGTGGCATGATGGGTGCCACTAGTGGTGGACCTCCTGTGGGTCCTCTACTCCCCTCTGCCATCTCTTTTGTGCCAATGACTCTCCAAGCTCCTGTTGGCCCACATGCGTCCCTACAACGTCTAATCGACCCCCTCTCTTCATGAATGTTTCTCTGACCCATCACACTGCACCTCGGTCAATCTAGTGTCACTTTCACTCTCTTGGCTCCAGAGCTCTTTTCTCTCAGTCAACCAAATCATAAATGACTTTTGGTGGGCCGCCAATCTAGTTTTGTCAGATTTGGTAGGCCACCGACATCAGCATCATTATGCCCTAGACAATCGACATCGGCTGAAACACTGTCGACATCAGTCCCTTTACGTCTCTAATGTCAGTTTTATCACCGACGTCAGCAAATTTCAAAACCTCTTTTTTTTTCTTCACATTGTCCCAAAATCATGCCCCAATCAACTAGCCCTGCCAATGTCGAAGTCATTTTTGACTCCTCATTTGGCCCATTTGAGATCACTTATATCTCAACCCGACTAGCGACCATGGAGATCACGCATATCTCCTTAACCCCTGACCACTTTCGAGACAACTCTATCTTGGTTTTGTTTGCACACATGCTACCTCATGAATAGATAGAAAAATTGTTCACAGACCTTATTTTTGGACCCTCACAAGTATAGGATCACAAGCCAGTTGATCCGCACTACTTGTGACTTTTTTCGTGTTTTTGGGAGCACTTCCTGAGCCTGAGATACCTAAAACACAATGACCATTTGGAGCTACAACTTAGATTAAATAACCTGATCAGCTACGACTAATGCTGGGGCCTAGTTATTTCAATTTTGGCACTCCTTGACCTTTTGACTATGACCCTTTGACCTACCTGTCCCGTGAAGTGGTATGCGCACAATCACGACTTTTGCAGCATTCACCCTCACTCTCTTTCTCATCCACCTTTTGTCAAATCGGCACCCAACATCAAGTTTCCTTCCCTCGACTCCCACTTTGAGGGGGAATACCTCATCCATACCTCAGGGCAATCCACATCATCCCACACTTTGGGCAACCAACTCCTATTTTTGTCTTACAGTTCATCCAGAACAACCAACAAGACAAAAAGGGGCAAATGTAGACACCAAAATCATGTCTAACCCTTGTTCATTCTCCCCCTTGGTCCATTCCTAACCCATTCCTAAACCATGCAATTACTAATTCAAAATAATAAACTTATTATTTTGAATCAATAACCCCCCTCCTTTGACACATCACCCATGACACCTCACCTTGGACCATTTCCCACCGTATGACTCACCCAAGACCTATTCTTACTCCTCTCCAACCACCTAACCAACTCTCATGCGTATTTATCTTAACCTTCAACAATTCTTCCACTGACTATGTACTTGGCGGATGGAGAACGGGGTTGTTGGCCCTTTTAACCATTTTCCACCCACCGACGTCGGTCAATTGTCGACCGACACCAATGGGATCGCTGACGTCGATTTACTTAAACCGTCTTCTGACCCTATCCACGGCTAATCACAAAAATCACAAATTTTAATCAAACTCTGAATCTCGAGAGCTAATCACAAATCTAGAATCTGGAGTCTTCGACCATCCGTCAATCTGCCAATCTCTCAGCCAAGCCTCTCACTCTCTCCCTCAGGTGCAGCAACAGGTATTCTTCATCAAACTTCTACATCAGCAATAGGGTTTTCACACCAGCAACACCAACAACAGGGATGGGTATCTTCAGTAGCACACCTTCCCACAGCCACAGGTAAGTATATTATCTGTGTTTTCTTTGTGTTTTCTAATTATTTACTTCTAAGTATTATGAATTAGATTCACTTCCTATCTCCCCCCAGACCAGACTATTCCCAGACCCAAATCTTTACTTCTCCATCTCCCTATTGCCTCCATCCTCTGTCGAACCATACACTCTGCCCATTCACCCAGACTCTCAGACCCAGATCCTAGACCATTCAACCAAGCCCAAAACTTTGTCTTAGACCACTCAAATAGACCCAGAGCATTCCTTAGCCTTGTCCACAGACTAGACCTGACCAGACTCTATCCACGGACCACAAATTTGACCAAACCTCATCCAAAGACCATTGCCCCGACTGATGCCAGCCACTTCCCCAACTGACGTCGGCAGACTAACCGACACCGGTAGACCTCAACAATCAACATCGATAGGACCACCGATGCCAGTGACTATGAGCAGTCTGTCAGCATCTTTTAGGTAAGCCTTTGCTTCCTTTTCATTTCCATCTTTTATCACTTTCAGTCTTTTAACATTCTACTATTTATTAGACACTTCTTTTTATTGACTAATGGGTTGATATCCCTTAAGGAAGTCTTCATACTTTTGGGATCAAGCTTCCGCTTGGCAACCCACCATCTATCCATCTAACGCCTTCTTTTGTCCAAGTCTCTTTTCTTTGCAGGTGTCATTCCTCCACAGCCAAAGAGGAGTCCTCACAGTGTCTAGATTATGGTGCGCAGACTACATCTAGGTACATATCAAGCCTTGACCATCTCTTAGTTTCTTAATTCTTCTCTTGAATGTAGAAAGCAAAATTAGCATAGAAACAGGCTCCACTTTTTGAAAGGTGAAATCCTCTCCAGTAATCATGGCCTTATTTTTTGTCACTCTTTCCAAGGTAGTGTTTTTTGGATTAAATTAGACCCCAACTGATTATTGAGTCATTTTTTGAAGCTTAGTTTTCTATTTGTACTCCACCTGATGCTCTTGAGGCAATCATTCTTTTTTCCTCTTCTTTTTATACAACCACAATCCATGGCCTAAGCTCTACATGCACAGTGATGTGGATAGACTTTATTATTACCCAAAGATGGTGTAGATTAGGGACTTTCTACAATTTTCCATAGTGGTCATGAATTTTTTCAAATTGCTCACTAGTGGTTTGCACTTCAGTTATAAATTGAATTATTCTTGCATAGATGATAATTCAAATCTCTTAGGCTCGATTATGATCAATACATGGTTGAATTATGGTGTTAGTGTATGTTAGGGCTCTTATAAAGGTCTACTTTGTGCTTTAATAGTGGTAGCTAGTTTAAATAATGAGCTTTATGGCATATCCATGACATTTTGTGGTACTTTGCTCATTAATATTTAAAAAGTGACCATTGTCTTTTAAAAATTCCACCTTGATTTCTCACTATTAGATCTATTTTCTTAGATTAATGTGGTTTTTCAATCTTGATCTGAGAACTCAAATGATACTGGATGTTTTTTATTTTTCCCATGGTTATGAATCTTGTCATTTCTACATTCACTCTAAGATTTTTTGAAATTTCAATGTCACACCTTTGATCTTGTTTGCATGGATCAATCATGCTCCATTGATCTTGACATGACTTATTATTCCTCCTTATCAATGGAACATTGATCATAATGTGTACACTCATCTACATATCACCAATCTTTAAAATATGCTCAAGATTTAATTTATAGCTCGTGTCTATACCACATGTCATCTCCACATTCATACTTAGGGATTTTGAATTTTCCACCTTCATCATGTACCATTGGATTATCCTCCCCTAATAAAATGTGTTCCATTGGATCTTGATCCATAAGGTTGAATTCCATTTTTTTTAGTGTTTTGTGGCTGTGAGTGTGACATTTATCACTTTCTCACTCATCCCAAGACTCTATTGAATTCTTGATTTGATACACATTGTTAGATCAATATTGCATGAACAAATGTGCTATTTTTTATCTTTGGAATATGTTCTAACTTTTTCTTATGTTTTGGGCTTTAACCTTTTAACTTTAATCTTACACCATTGGATCTTGATCACCCAAGCAAACACAAACCATTGAGCCTATGGATGAAAATGATCTTTAAGCTATGCTAAAGAACCTAGTATAAAGTTTTTAGACTATGGTTTTATTTTGTGTTAATAAATATGGGTAATAAATTAGGATAAAATATTTAATATATTTTTTGAAACAAGATAAAGGGGAACCCACACATAATAAAATACATGGCATAAATTCTTAGGAAAAGGCTTAAAACATTAGAAAAGAGACCTTGCAGTTAGTTAGATTATGTAGAGATAAAAGGAATGAAAGGGGATTAGGACATAAGAGACCAAGTATAATTTTTTAGACTAAGGTTTGGTAATTTTTATAAACATGACTAAACCTTAGGATAAAAATTAAACTAGGTTTATGACTTAATTAATCATTCCCGCATAAATTGTTCCTGCACAAATTTGAATTTGATTCAAAGGGGACTGAGCTAAGGTAATTTGAATGAGGGTTTCAATATGGTTAAACATGACTTTAATTTTATTTTCTATAGACCAAAGGTTAATAAAATTTCAAATTAACATTAATATATATAACCCAAGGCATTGTACATTCTAAATGGACTCCATTGGAGCTGCAACTTGAAACATAAAGATCCAATGTTAGCAAATTTAGGCAAGATTAAATCAAAATTATGAAAAAATATGCCAGCCAAATTATATGTGAATGATCTTAAAATAAATACAAATTCAAACATTCTAGTGTTACTTTGATTAAGTGAATTTTCATTTTTGGGGTACAAATTTGCACAATTTAAAATAAGGGTCCCCATTTTTTAGAAATGGGGGTATGTTGACCTCAACAAAATTGATGTAAAATAAATATCTATTTTTTTATTATTAAATCCTAGAATTTAAACACATTTTAAATGAATTAATATTAACATTTCAATAATTAAATCATTTTATCATTAGTTTTTATGATTAAAATTAGATAGATTCTAAAACTAGCTTTCATAAGTAGTTTTTTTAGTGTAGTTTTCACTTGTAAATGCCACCTAGAAATTGTAGGTGTTTTTACAACATAATTCCAGATATATATACGATGATACATTTTTAATTACTTATCATTAAAAAATATAATAAAAAATTTATAATAATTAATTACTTGCTTTGTAAATTTATTTGATATAAATTTTGCATGCACTTTATTTAATTAAAGTTCTATGAAATTTTTTGTTGACCTCAAAGACTAATTAGAGTTTCCTTTATAGATAAAATATTTAGGTTACCTTGTTATAATTTATATAGTACAAAAATTTAAATAGAATCATATAATATGTTTATTAATAATTTTTCCTCTATAGTTGGAATTCATTTCATTTAAATTTTACTAGCTTAGAATTGATGTATAAAAGATTATTTATAGTTATCATTTAATTTTAATAAATGATTAATACAAAGTTCCATGAATAAAATTGGTTGATGAATTTTAACACTCTTTTTTATTATAATAAATTTATTTTTAAAAAATAGTTTAATTAATTGATTCTAAATATAATTAATTTAGGTAGTATTGTAGTTTCCTTTTGTGTGTTTAATGAAATTAGTGTTAGATGTAGAGTTAAGATAATTTTATATAAATAGTTTTTAAATAAATTACTCAAACTTGGGAAATCTAAGAAAGTATTTTATATTGTGTAAAGGTATCTTTTGTAAAATATTGGTAAGGTCTAACTATACATGGGAATAATAGTGGCCTTAAAGATACCCTTAAGAATAAATATTAAAATGAAAGTTGAATTGTTGAGTGTAAAAGTTAAAATTCCTTTTAAATATAAATAAAACTCATTTTGCTAATAGGTTAACTAAAACCAACCCTGATTATTCCTATGAAGGTGGTCATATAATATATGTATGTAGTTTAGGAAGAGAGCATGGGAACTAATTACTAACCTTTAGGGCACCTTCCCTTGTGATCAAAACATACTTTCCTATTTTTTAACCTTATAGGATGTAATATTAAAAAAATTAGGTGGATCTAGTGATATAACTATTTGGTGATTTGAGTTGTTTCAATATTTGAGTAAAACTGGAACTTGGCAATAACTTATTTATCATCGTTACTAAAAAAAATATTTTTGAATGGTAGAGTTATTCCTAGTGATGTGATATTAAATTATTTTTGAACTTTAAAAATAATTAATAACTAAGGAAATATATTCCTTCTTGATCATTCTTAAAACACCATATTACCCTATTGTGAGATGGTACATTTTTAGAGCATAATGGACTAGGAAGTTGGAATTCCTTGAATTTATCTCATAAAACCCAATGATATAATAAATGTCAAGGAATTTTTTTAACAATCAATTAAGGTTTTATTTTTTCATGTATAAAACATATATAAATTTGTATGAGTAAATATGGTTTCCATCCATTGTATTGGATTCAATCTCTAATTCCTCAGTGATGATGTCTCACGGAGAATAAATTCACTAATTCAAGTGGATAATTGCATCTAAACTTATTTATGAGAAGTGGATATGCAAGTTGTCCCATTTGAGTGAAGCATGTATTCCTAGGTCCTAGGATAGGTTAGGGTTGCCTTGATGCTAATACTTTTTTTAGGCTAAGATTTTTTAATAAAGATCACTAGTATAATAATAAAATAAAACTTATATCCCTACTATTTAACATATAATAAAATGATGTTTGTTATCATATGTGTTGGTTGTATTATATTAATACCTTTCTTAGTTGGGTATTCCTTTGAAATTACATTATAATAATAATTATAACTAGGACTTACTACAATTTCCATTGTATCACAACCCCTTCAAATTTGACTTGTAACTAGGTTTATTTATGATTAACTTGTGTTTCACATATAACTACTAGATAATTGACATTAGGAGAATGATAATGTTTTATACACACTTAAATTAATGAAAATAATATGTAAATTAAAATATATTTTTCCTATAGATTATATTTTTACTTATTACTATTGTATGATTTATTATGACAAAATAATTGGTATGTAATTATCAAATTAAAAATATATTATAAGATGTTCATGCCAAACTTGATAATAATATTGAATTGAGACCATAATTTAACTAATTAAAAAATTAATGAAAATCATAATACTTGAATAGGTTATTTATTAATTCATTTGATTTATTGTATCGGATACCTTATTATATAGTTATAAGTTATAGTATAACTTCAATTTTACATGACTACCATCTTGACTTCTATGAAACACATTTTTGGATAAATAAATAAAAAAATTAATTAACTAATTATTTAAATTTTTGTGTCACACTTTCCTTGACTTATGATGTTAGGTAAATAATAATTATATTTTACAATGAAATTAATGAATAAAAAATACATTATTTTCTTGTGTTTTGGGGCCTAAAGTTTTGGGCATGAATTTTTGGTATCAAAGCATGGGTTTAGTAGAGGGAACTCTAGGTAAATCATGTTTTGATAGTTTATTATCTTCCTTGGTGAATAACTTTTTAATAAGTTTTAAATTATAATCTTGGATAGGATGAATATATTCATGATATTCTTATGATAATTTTGATTCATCAAGTTACTATGCATTAAGATTCCCACTTTAACGTTCTCCATTTTTTAAGTAGTTTAGAGTTATCAATAATTTAGGATAAATGGAAAACATACATATTAACATTTTGGACTAAGTAGATGACCATTTACCTCATGCATATTGATAATGTTTCTATTTATTTTGTTTCATTATGTGCTTATATCCCTTACATCCATTATATTTGGACCATTATGGACAATGTGTCATTTAAGTTATTCATATATTTTCTAAACCTTGGTGGTAATACATGTATGTATGTGAAACCTCTCATTCATCTCCTTGCATCCATTTTATATCCATATGGACCCTCTAGGCCAAAAATCATCCTACCTAAAATAGTAGTTTTGTTATGTTTAAGCCTAAAATATAGATGTGGGAAATCTATGGTTAAATGGGTAGAGATAACCTAGCACACAAGGTTGGTAGATTATTTACAAAATAAGGTAACTAGTTAAAAAACTCAAATAAATATATACTAAATTTATTATGTTGATATTTTGAAGATATAAATTAAAAATATGATAGATATGTAAATTATAATGAAAATAAGATACTTATCTAGTTCTAGTGCTACTATATATTTGGATCTTGAACATGAATAAAGTAGACTAGTTATAAATTATAGATTAGTCATATACTAAAAAGTGTACCTTTGTAGTCATAGATACTTGCATCAACCTGAGAAGTTTGAATTGATGATACTATATAATTTAGATGTAGGTATATAGTAAAACATAATATTTAAATTAGATGTGATCACTTGGATGATTTTGAGTTTTGTGTCTCCTTTTCTATAGTGTATTTTAATATGGGTTATGGATTATAGCTCCTTGTCAAATAGAAAAACCCTAGTTCTTCATCTTTTTAGTGGATGTGAAAAAATGGGTTAGTGGAAACATGGTTTTAGGTTTTCCCAAAGACCCATTTATCAATGAGAACTACCTATACATACACTACTCTAAAGAGGGCCTTGGACTTATGTAGTTATCCCCTACATGTTGGCTTGTGTGTGAATCATGTAATGTGTGATAAGAAATTATATAGAGTGATCTATCTTTTTACTTAGAAAATTTGTCTCTTAGAATGATAATTAATTTATACCTATAGATATGTTTTACCTATGAATTTTATATGAATAGGATAAAATAGGGAAGCTTCACTCACTTGAGATCCTGGTTGAGTGATTTTGGTAAGTTGTCTTGGTCTTTTCTAGGTCTGTGCTAAGTGAGGAATGAGGGTTGATATCTATTTATACCAATCCTTTTGGATAATATCTTTCATTATAGAACATACGCTGATCTCTAAAATATGTTTAGTTTTAAAATTGGATCACTTTAAGGAACTAGACACTTATGTCAACATAGGTGTCTAACTAGAACATAAATGGCTAGGTAATTAGAAAATAGGTATAGGCATAGAAATTATAGAGATGAAATATAAGCACATTTATAATATTATGGCCATGATATAAACCTAGGTCATTAGCATAACATTGGTCATGCCAATGGGATTATTCATGCTCTACATATTTCCCCACCCGTGTGTTTTTTAAATTTGGCCATGGCTATAGGAGACCCATGGGCATCCCTTAAGTGTCCTTCCCTCTCCCCCTCTATATAGGTTATCCCTAAGAATATCTTGGGATACCATTCTAAACCTGTGACCTAGGGTGACACATCAGTTCCCAACATAATGGAAAAATTTCCTCCAAGGGAACAAGAATAATGAGAACCCAAGGGTTGTCCCACTTCTATTGGAGACAGAGGGAGGTTCATCTCTCAAACTCCCTGGTCTTATGGTGGAAAGAATATTTTATTCAATAGAACAAGATTTGTTTGGTAAAATTTTCAACTTCAGACTAAACATTGATCTTGTGAGGATATGGGTTGTTACTAAATAAAAGGTGAAAGGTAGCATTTTAGTTAGTGCCATGGCTAAGGGGATGATCTGCTTAAAGTTTATGGCTAGATAAGATCTCGCCCATTTTCTTGCTATAGGAATATGGATGCATGGTAAACTAAGCATCTCTCTTTAGAAATAGAGATTGGGGTTTGATGCTACTATTGATTTGAAAAAAATGGCCCCAGTCTGGGTGAGGCTTTCAAGTCTCCCCTTAGAATGCTAGGATGAGGAAGTGTTTATTTGGATAGAAAATTCCTTTGGTCACTTTATTGCTTTGGATAATACTACCAATAATAAGTGTAAGTTAGTATTTTCCCACTTTTTTTTTAGTGTAGATATTAATAAATATCTACCTAAACCCATTACTCTTGAGTCTAAATTTGGTTGATGGACTCAACCTATTAAATATGAGAATGCCACTATCTTTTGTCAAAATTGTAACAAAAAAGGGTACCTCATAACCCAATGCAAAGAAATTAAAAAGAGCTCTACTAGTTTGGAAATCCAAACTAATGGAGATGAGGAGGATTATCTTTTTATGTAGGACATCTTAAATATCATTAGCATACCCCAAAAGGAGAATAATGAAGATAAGGTAAGGGAAGAAGATAGAGGCTTGTTTGTTGACATGGTGAAAGAAACTAATATCTCCACCTCTTAAGATGAGGATCTTAAGACTCCTATCATTGAGTCCAATTAAAAGGAACAACTAACTAGTAAGCCTAGTGTGATGTCCCCCTCTTTGGAAATCTTAGAGTAAGGGGAGATATATCAGTTGCCCAAGTTTAATGATGGTATTAAATTAGAGTGTTATGAGTTTTCAAATGTAGACAATGGTATTAATTCTATATTTAAAAGGATTAGAATCCCAATCAAAGGGGAAGGAAATGGTATAAAATTATAAGGTTTCACTTCACCAAGGAAAACCTCCCCTAATCTAACCATTGGGGTGGGAACTAGTAAGACTGATAAAGATCTAGATTTAGAGGGTTAGACTACTACTAAAAAGAAAGGTAGAGGTCAAGAAAGGAAAATTATTGATGCTGGTGTGGATTCAAAAGTAGGAATACCCACCAAAAGAGAAACTAGATATAAGGTTATTAATAATGATATTGCTATGGGCAGACAGATGACTCTAGAGATTGGATCCAAGAAAGTTCAAGGTAAATAAGGATCATTTTATGGAATAATAAAGGGCTTAATAACCCTCAAAAGAAATTCCTTGTCAAGAATTTCATTTATGATAATATAATTGATATCCTTTTACTATAATAAGTTAAGATTAAGGCTAAATAATTTCAACTTATTGCTAAATAAATATGGCCTAATGTTGAGTATTATATAAGTGATACCTCAAGAGCTTTGGGAGGTATTTCCACTATGTGGAATAGTAATGTTGTGAAAGGGAGTCTCATTTATAAATGCAATAACAGTCTAAGTGTTAGGATGGTTACTAATAATAAAAATTAGAACTTAGTCAATATTTATGTCCCTAACCAAATAAATACAAGAAAGGATCTATGGGATCTCCTTTCCACTCTAATTGGGACTAACAAGGAGGATTGATAGATGCTTTCTAGTGACTTCAAATCCCTACTCTATCCTTAATAAAATATTGGTGGTATTTTAGATTACACTGATAGCATGGTTGACCTAGTTGAGTTTCTCAATAATGTGGGTCTTATGGATCTAGATATTCAAGGGTAGCATTTTAATTGGTATAATCAAAGGAAAGGTGAGAACTTAATATAAGTTAGACTGGATAGGGTGATGGTCACCTCCAATTTGGATTACACTAGTGTCTATCTCCTTGAAGCCCTCCCTAAGATGAACTCTCACCACAACCCCATCCTTTTATCTTAGAAAGATAGAGAGATTAAGGGCCCTTTCCCCTTTAATTTTGAGTTAATATGGACTAAGAATTTTTACTTTAGATATCAGTTGGCTAGATGGTGGAATATCACTATCTAAGGAACCCCCATGTATAGGTTGGCATAAAAGTTAAATTTTGTGAAAAGCAAAGTCAAAGGTTGGAATAGGTATACCTTTGGTAATATATTTGAGAACAAGAGGAGGAATTTATCCAACCTTGTTGACATTCAAATACTAATGGATAATGGAGATATCACTAATGATATATTTCTACAAAAGGATTCCCTAAGGAAGGAATGGAGTGAACTTCTAAATAAGGAGGAAATCTTTTGGAAGCAAAAATCAAAAGTACAATGGCTTTGGGAGAGAGATATAAATACTAACTTCTTCCATTAATTTGTTATGAGGAATAGGAAGAAAAACAACATTATTAAATTAATATATGAGATTGGATCTTTAGTTTCGTTGGATGTTCAAGTGGGGTAGGTGGTTGCCACCTATTTTCAAAATTTCCTTGTTATTTAGGATAAAATAGAGAAGCAATATTTAATTGACATTAACCATACCTAGCTTAATGTTGAAGATAATAATATTCTTAAAAAACCTATGACTGAAGATGAAGCACATGTTTTATTATTTTCTTTGGGTGCTTTCAAGGCCCCAGGCTCAGATAGTTTCCCTTTAGCCTTTTTCCAAGAGTACTGGGAGATAGTGGGGTAGGATGTTACTAAGGTGGAAACAAACTTATTTGAGATTGTAAAATTATTGAAATAACTTAATCACACCTTTATATCACTTGTTAAAAATAAATTTGATCCTATTTATATGGGGGAATTCAATCCTATTAGCCTTTGTCATACTATTTATAAGATATTCTCTAAGATCTTGGTATGTAGATTACAACTAATCCTAGACCATTTGATCAATAGTAGTCATAAAGGGTTTATCCCTAGCATAAGATTTTTTGGATGCTACCATATCCACTCATGAATTACTTCATTCCATGTAGAGATTTTTTTTTTTTGGGATGGTCTTTAAACTAGACATATCTAAGGCTTATGATAGAGTGGCTTGGGAATTTTTTTTCAAAGTCCTTAAGAAAATGGGGTTCCATGAAAAAATAATTTATCTTATCAAAACCTATGTCACCACTATCAAATACTCTATCCTAGTCAATGGGGTCCCTAGGGTATTTTTTAATTCTAGGAGGGGTCTAAGGCAAGGTGACCCCTTGTCCCCTTACCTATTCATTCTTATGGTATAGGTTCTTAGCAAGACTTTAATGAAGATTCTAAGCTCTTAGGAGATCATTAAACCTAGTTTAAAAACTAACTCTACCACCATTAAATAGTTTGTGGATGACACTATCCTCTTTGGAATTGACTTGATGGTGGAAGCTAGGAAATGGAAGAAGGTGCTCCAGGACTATGTGGATGCATCTAGACAATCTATCAACTATGATAAGAGCTTGGTAAACTTTTTAAACATGATTATGGACCTTCAACAAAAAATAAAGGGAATTATTAGTTGTTCAAGTGATGAGCTCCTAGGTGCTTACCTTGGCCTTCCCTTAGCTATTAAAGATGTTCCTCCCATATATTAGAATTCTATTCTTGAAAGAATTTAGATGAAGTTGGCTAGGTGGAAAGGAAAGTTGTTGAGTCAAGATGGAAAATACCAACTTTTGAAGACTTACTTATAGGGAATTCCTATTTATTTCCTTTCCCTATTCAAAATCCCCCAATATATTATGGATAAGTTTGAGATAATTCAAATGAATTTCCTATGGACTGGGGTGAAAGAGAAAAAGAGGATTTCTCTAGTCAGTTGGGATAAAGTTTGTCAACCTAAACTACAAGGAGGTCTTGGGATTAGAAAAATTCACCTAATTAACAAAGCCCTCCTGGCTAAGATTGAGTGTAATTTATTGATTATCATTAACAACTAATTTAATATTATGAGGGCCATGTACCTCTCTAATAATGAAAACCCTAATGATTTACTTCACACCATTGGTATCCCTAGAGGTTTGGTGATTTTTAATAATGTGTTAAAAAGTAGAACCTTATTGATGTAGGGTATTAAGTGGAAGCTGAAGGATGGTAGATCCACCAAATTTTGGGAAGATATCTAGATAAAGGACACCCCTCTTTTTAAGACCCAAAACCTTTAAAGACTTGCTGATAGGACCATTGCTTACTTTGGGCGGTTGGTTGTTGATTAATTTCTTCCTAGAAATGGTGGCTAGAAATAGTTTTTAGAATGTTGTTAGGATTAGAATGACTTTATTTTGATTATTGAGGAGTTGCATTTCTCTCTATAAGGATGAAGTATTCCTATATTCCCTTGAAAGGATAAATTCCTATGGGTAAAGGATAAAGTGGGAGAATTTACAGTCAGATCTACTTACAATCTACTCTTAGAGGCTAATGAGGACTATAAATTTTAGAGTAGGGTTTGGAATCATAACCTTATTCCAAAAATCAATCATTTCTAATGGCTTGTTATACACAATAAGATACTTACTATGGATAATATTCAAATTATAGGCTTCCAAATCCTTAACCATTGTTCACTTTGCATAAAGGAGGAAGAATCATTTTCCCACCTTTTGATACATTATGAGTTCTCTAAAGAGGTTTGGAGATTTTCTATGCAAAATATTGGAGTCTCCTAGAGCATGAATCCTTATATCTATTTTGTCATGAGGTGTTGGTTGACCCCCTTTATTCATATTATATGCAAATAGATATGGGATTAGATCCCCCTATCCTAGCTTGGGGACTTTTAAAGGAATGAAACAATAGGATATTTAGAGATAAAGAAAAATATTCTAAGGAGGTATTCTATATGTTTTCTAAACTATTTCAAGAAAATATCTCTAACATCACTTTGAAAGATACTGACTTTCCTCCCAATAAGCTTTAAACTAGTATTATCGATAGATGGAGTGTCCCATCTCACATTTGTAGAATTGATAACTCTAAAAGGATTATTTACACCAATACCAAGTGGTCTCCCCCTATTGATGGTTGGATGAAGCTCCATTTTGATAGGGCTACCAAAGGTAACCGAAGTCAAGCCAATGGGGATAAAATCTTGAGATATGATAAGGGGGAGCTTATGGATACCTATGTTAGAAGGCTAGGGGATAATTCCAATAACATTGTTAAGGATATGTCCCTCCTTTGGGGTCATAAGGTGGCTATTGATATAGGCATTAAAAACCTCCTAAATAAAGGGGATTCTAAGCTTATCATTGATGTTATTAAGGAGAAAGCTATGGTGGGCTAGAAGATTGTTAATATCATTCAAGACATAAAATGACTTCCTTTTTGGCTTTGAGGGATTTGAGGTCAAGCATATCTATAAGAAGGGAAATTAAGTGGTGAATGCCATAGATAATTTGGTACTCAAACTCTTCCCTTTAAGTTCCTAGATGAATCTTAATAATCTAAATATAAATGTTAGAGATCACCTTCAAATAGAAGCCCAACCATATCTAGCCTAATGATCATTTTTAAATGATATTATTTAGAATGTATTTATATATATATTCTATTGAGTGGATTCATGATTGACATTTTCCATCAAAAATTTTGAATATAGGTTATCATAATTATGTCTAAGATGACATATGATTACCCCATAAGAGATGAGAATTACCAAATCAGTAACAAAATCATGTGGTAGTGGCTTAGTTGGCCCATGAGGCCATTTCAAATCCCAGTGGTGCATTTACCAATTGACATTTTGTATGAGATTCATTATGCCTATAATTATTACTTGATATAAAATAGTGATTTGAAATATGAGCTTGGGTGTTTGGGTGGCCTCAAGAGCTAGTTTAATGATAATAGTCAAATCATCATTTCTAGATAATTCTACATAAAACTACATTATCTCTAGGTGTTGGGGTTTTCTCTATGTGATCTTTTCCTCAAAATTTTGAAGTTAACTATGGGTGGAGATAAATTCTAACCCAAATCATTATCTTGTGTATAATTTAAGGTTGACACCATGATTTGGAGTATTTTTTATGAGGGTGTCATTACTTCACTCCTGGAATACCTTAATGGCTTTGATGAAAATCTATCAGTCTAATTTGTTATGTCTTGGGATGAGGATTGTAGGTATAGGTTGGTGGAATTTAGTTTGAGTGAGTGAATGAAATATATATAAGGATGTAAGTTTGAGATGTGAAGGTAAAAGGTTGAAAAAAAAGACTAGAGTTTATGACCCTGATGGTATGAAGGGATTCTTTAAAAAGGATGAGTCATTGATTCACTTGTAGGCTAGCTTTGATAGGGAGAGTCTCATCAACCCCTAGGACATATTTTTCTATCTTATAATGAAATAAATCACCTTAGAGGGTAGGTTCAAATGATATTATCACTATCATTTTACTTTACTAAATCATTTTTGTCATAGGGTGCTTATTAATTTCTCATTTTGTCTCTTATCATCTCTAGAGTCATCTGTGAAGATTGCTAAGAATTAGTATGATAGTAACCCTACTATTGTTGATATCACACTCCATCAAGGCTTGATTCTTCATCATTACCATTTCTACTTAGCCTTATGTCCTCCTAAGACCATTAAACCCTACCTAGTTACACAAGTTAATGATAATGAATGGATGATAACATCCCCTTGAGTGTTAAGTTTGATATCCCTAGTATAATTAAATCCATTAGCCCTTTTGTAAAAGATTCATTGGGCCCTTATGTGTATTACCATATACTTAAATCTTTAGTTTTTGATAGTCTTATTCCCCACCTGCATAATAAGAAAGGATTTAAGACCCCTTTTGATTCTTATAAAAATAACCCTTCTCCACAGGGCCCCTTTATTCTGGCCCCTTTGAGTGGTGAGACTAGGTCCCTCAGCCATTCATAAAATTTGTTGACCAAGGGTTTGTGTGATTTTAAGAATATCCCTTCTCATTCAGGTGAAAAAAAGAGGAAAATAAATGTTGGTGAACACTCTATGCTTGTGAAATCAAGAAAGAAGAAAGCTAATAATTCTAATGGTGTTGATAAGTTGGTAAAGCTAGTTATGGATAAGGGGAACATAGACCTTAAAGAGAAAGGGTATGATGTTGTTGAGAAGGATAAGGGTAAATATGTCTATGGGAGTACTATGATGAGGCTAAGAATTTAGAGGTCTTACGGATTGGCTAGCAGTAAAACCCCAGTGCTGAAGATCATAGACTTTTCTATAGCCTCTAAAATGGAGGATGAGGTGGAGATCATGGAGGTTAAATAGATTGCTAATCAACCCAAGGAATAGAAGGGTGACAAATTTTTTAAGGAGTTAAATAACTCTTTTTATGGCATTGAAGAGGAGGACACTAAAATATTAGAAACCCCTAGGAAAGAAGTTACCAGTGTAAGGAATTTTGACAATTGTATTTAGTTCAAGAAGGACCTAGATGATGTAAAAAGTGGGTTGTTCTCTCTAAAGAATAAAATGAAGGTTCTTACTACCATTTTATTTAAATTTATTCACTAGGTTGCTACTTCACTAGCTATACTATAGGATGTTCAGGGTGAGAATCTGGATAAGGATGGCAACTCTACTAGTAAGGAGGACCTCCTAGGTTTCCTCATGGAGGATTATAATTCTCTACTCAAATAGTGTTGGTTTTTACTATTTTTTTTATATTGGGTCTTTTAATTCTTTCTTATTACTTTATTATTTTTCTAATATTATTTTTTTATTCATGACCACTAGTCTTGTTTGTTACCTTTGGGGCCTTTTACAATAGGGATTTGCACCCTTATTTGTAGCTTACCAATATCAAAAACATTATTCAGTCTAAGAGATAAGTAATTAGGCGTAAAGAGGTAGTGTATTTGATCCTTTTGATAATAGGAATGGCATATAAGCTTAAGGTATAACCATGATATGCATTTTCCAAGTTTACAATACTGAGGTCCTACATAATTCAAAAGATCCTTTAATATAGTAATAAAATTTCTAGTTTAAAGGAAAAATAATGTCTACCTCAGTGTGTATAACACACCTTGAATTTGCTTGAGTCCAAATTGATTTATTTAATAGTGATTGACATGTAACAAATATAATTTTAAAACATATAATTAGTGGATATAATATTAAATTAAAATCATTGTTATGATTTAAATTAAAAGAGAGAAAGTTCTAGGAGTACACTTGTATATCGATGCAACTATCTTGCCTTTTTGAAATTTGATTTGAAAGATATATAATTATAAATAAATAAAAATAAGATTATTACAAATATAAAAACAAAAAAAGTGCATATATCTAAAGATATATTAGAGGAAACATGCCCCAAAACTTGGAAAAAAGGAGATTTGGCATATGAGAGTTGAGATGAGCTCAATCATGAAACCTAATCATATTTATAACTTGGTGAGTGTGAGTGAACCAAGTCAAATCACACTATAAATATGGTGAGGATAGATTATGTAATCAATTCCATCCTATAAACTTGGAAAGTTTTAGTGATTTAATCATCTCAACCATACCAAAAAGATAACCAACTTCTATAATAAATTGGCTCAATACAATCTATAAAATTCCAACCTAGTGGTTGATGATGGCACCTAAAACTTTTTAAAATATTAAATTGATTTTATTTTAAAATATTAGGTACACATTGCATAGATTATCACCTTAGATATGTCACATGCTAAAACTATGTATAAAAATGGTACCAAAGTATATAATTCTACCAGAAATGTGTATCCAAATTATATGGCTATGAATTTTACAAACTATGAGTGTGGAAAACATGTTTCCAAAACATGCCACCACTATAATCTGAAATTGAAATTGGTGTAAGTGTGGAGAACATGTTTCCAAAACATTCCCCCATTGTAATTTAAAACTGACCACTAGTATAAGTTCAAATGTGGAGGACATGTTTCCAAAACTTGACCCCAATATAATATGAAACTATGAAAAATGTGAAAAATATGTTTTTAGAACATGCCCCTCACTATAATCAAGGTATGTCTCATACTGAATAAATGTGGAGAACATGTTTCTAAAACATACTCCCACTTAATCTAAAACTATGACAAATGTGAAGAACATGTTTCAAAAATATGTCCCTCAAGAGAATGTGTCTTGGGATCTGTACAAATCACTAGATGTGTATGGGTGTTTAGGGTTTACATTTGATTCCACACTACTGATATATCTGATATAGGTGGATTTATTCCTATTATGGCAACACATTTACTATGTTGAGTCAGATTTGTCATTTGCCCTTTGGGAAAATTTTCACCTTCCCTATATTAAATTTCTACCATCACCCCTTTTGTATCATTTAATGCAGGTATTACTAGTGGGAACTAAAGAAGCCATGATACTAAAACAATCTCAATTATTTTTTGAAGGTCTACCATAAGGTATTGATTATGACACTAGTGCTCCTTTAACAAATGTGGTTATGGATTTACCAAAATTTGATAAATCCTATAATTATTTTGAAAATTTTACCCTAGTTTCTTACTTTGTGGGTCAAGTTCCTCTGGAGATCCTTTTAAAGTAATGGGTTCACAACCATTGGGAAGGCCATGGGGTGAAACTAGAAGGATTCCAAAACCTCACTAAGGGTTTCTTCATATTTCATTTCATAAACCCTAAACATTACAAAGATATTTTTATCCATGGACCACAGTTTATTTACAACACAATAAATATTTTCTCCCATTGGAACTTAGATTTTAAAGTCTTAATACATGCTAAACTTAAAATCCTGATATGGGTAGAATTTATACGCTTACCTCTTCCTCTATTGAATTTTGTTTACTAGTTTATCAGGCCTCTTGCTAAATTTATCTATCATGAACAACTAATGTTATATCCAGCTCAACCTCAAACAAGGGTATGCATTGAAATAAACCTCACTAAATATCTCAAATAATCAATTGATATTAAAGTGGGAAATAATTTATTCTCAATGTGTACTCTCTATTAACCTCCTGAATACTTATTTTCAGTGTTATAATTTTGGCCACATGAATAGATAATGTCCTATAATGGTTCCTACTCCTTTGGTTCCTCAAAATAAAGTGTATTTGAGTCAAAACCCCAACCTTTTTATGGGTGGACAATGGTTTCTAATAGGAAAAATAATGTTTCCCATGGTAATGTCAAAACCTATCTAGCTTTATACTAGCCTGCATGGGGACCAAGTTCTTCATCCCATAATGGTAAATCCCCCATGTATTCATAAGTTAAACACATGCCTCTTATTTCCTAATCCCCATGGGTGGTCACCTAGTTTATGTCTTCCCCATATCCTACTCTTAAAACTCCCTTATCATAACCCCATTTAGGCATGAATGATTCAAATTTAGTTCAAAGGCTTGTATTCCTTAGCTATAAGACTATTTTTCATCAATCACATATTCCCTCTCCCTTTGTAGATGAGGATTACATGCCAAACAAAAGGCATTCTTTTAAGCTTGGAGATTCTAGGATTGGATTTAAATCAATTTATAGCCTTATCAAACCTCAAGAAGGGAAATGATTTGAATTTAGATGTTTGCCAATGATAGTTTATTTTTTGAATGTTAGAAGACTCAATGATTTGACTCATAACTATATGATCAAGAATAGTTGTCATCATTTTGATCAAATGAAATTTGTATTCATGTAATAAGTTAATATTTTTGTACTTTTTATTCAATATATAGCTCACATTATCTAGCCTATTTCCCTTTATCATGACACTTATCATAATTATGGTTATGGGGGAGTTGTCACCCTTTTGTGCCTAACCTATCATAAAATATCATTTTTTGGGGTTCTAACCCCACCCACTAGATGGTCTAGACTCTTATTGAAATTTGTCATTACATCATTATCCTTTTCAACTTGTGCACTTATAAGATGTTTTGGATCTCACCATGTTATGGAGATGGTTGACTGATTCCCTTCTACACGTGCATAGGATTCTTTATGGTGACTTCAACATGATTGAGTCTATAAAAGATAAAGAAGGTCATCTTCCCATGACATGGTGTGTAGGATAATGGTAAGTTTAGGTTTACATTAAAAATGAAATTGGGGGTTTTGACCCAAACTATCACATAAGGAGAGATTCAAATTGTTAATGTGTTACATGGTCAAATTTCTATCAAGAAGATGATTGAGTCTTCAAATGTCTTGATGATGTCTTACATGTTGAGAAAGATATTTTTTTAATATCTTGTATTCATATTTTACCTATGTATATGATTCTAGACTCTCTCTTTCTCTCTTATCTGATCATCATCCCATTTTATTTTCATACAATAAAGCTTTCCGTAGGTTAAACTTAAGGGTTCTCAATTTTACATCAACACCACCCTTGTCAAACATGAGTAGATTGTTGAGCATAGCATAAATATTTGGAGCCTATCTCCTAGACCCATAAAGGACACTAGATGGATTAAGTGGTTGTATTATGTTATATCATGTACCACTTCTTTCCTCTAGATCTATGGCAAATAAGCCACTCTTTTCAAGTAATGCTTGCACAATGCTAAAAACTAGGAATACCTTAGGGTTTTAAAAGAATAAGAAGTTGTACCTTTAAACCCTCATTTAAAAACTTAGGATTCCATGTGTAGACATAAACCATAGGTTTTTGAGGCTTATAGTTATATAGGATCTCAATTCCAAGCACTGATGCATTGGTTGAAGGTAGGAGACAAAGTAACTAAGAATTATTTTGCTCTTCTTTAGTCAAGACAAATTATAAGAAAAATTAAATCCATTAGAAGTGATTTAGATAGGATTTTAAAATTACCTAATATCCTCAAAGGATTTTTATATCACTACCATGGTGTCTTTACCATGCACCCTTCATCTCTTATTCATGAAGATTCCCTCTCTCAATACCTTGCCCTAGTCCCCTATAAGCTCTAGAAGTGCAGAGAGTTGCTTGTGATAGACATATTAGTATCAATAACCTTAATTAATTTGTTATGGAGATTTAATCTAATAAATATCTAGGTATTGATAGATTTCCCTATTAATTTTATCAAACCCTTTGGATTACATTTGGGATTGATCTTCATAAAGTCTATTCGAAAGCTGCACTGACCAATTATTTAGGTCATCTCATCAATTAGGGAAACATCAGATTCATCCCCAAGGATAGGGAACATAATTTAATTACCAATTGGATCCCAATCACTGATAAATTTTGTATACAAAATTATCTAAATCATTATCTATCAGAATCAAACACTTACTTCATGTAATTATGTGAAGTGAGCAAACTGGGTTCATTCAACATAGATATATTATGGATAATGTTATTATTATCTAAGAAGGTATGAAATGGGATAAAATATATAACAATAAGGTGTTTTTAATTTATATTTTTTTTAATAAAGCTTATGATTGTTTTGAATGGCCTTTTATCATATATATGCTTTAGGTGCTAAGGTTTGGTCCCAATTTTGTTCACACTATTAATAAGTTATTTCAAGATGTTGGGGACTATATTAACATAAATGGATCATAATATTAACAATTTGAGCTCCATAAATCCATAATACAAGGTTTACCCCTTGATTCCTAACTTTATGTTTTGGTTTTAGAAGGATTTAGTTTTCTATTGGCTAGTTATGCTTTTAAGGGTCTGGTAAAGGGAATCTCTCTTCTAAATTCAAATCATGAGTTAATTAATGGCATTTTTTTAAGATTCATTCCCCACCCTATATGATTATGAATAATTTTTCAAGAATTACATGGAATGTTTATATATCATTTATCTTTCATGTAGGTCATTTATTCAATGGTGTAAGACTCAGTGTTATCACCAATCCCTGTCACCCAAACCTCCTTGGCTAGAGGGATATATCTAGAAATGGATCCTTCTTGGGGTCTATGTTAAATTATTAGGTAGTATATTAAATTTTTAAACCTATCCAATATAATTTTAGTCTTATGTAATTGAAAGAGTTGAGAAAAAATATCCTTTTGGATCACTAAGACTTTGACTTTCGTTGATAAATTATAGATTTATTTTAAGGTGCTCAATGTTACAAATGTGTGTTATTCATCTTGTTAAGATACCTATAATGAATCTTATGTAAAGTTTTAAAATATTTTTCAAGAATTTATTTTGGATAATCATAAGGAGCACTAGGGCTTTCATAGAGTCTCTTGGGTTATCTATTGTCACCCTAAAGAAGTTAGTGGGCTAGAACTCATAGACATTAAACTTTAGGGGCTCACTCTTGGGGTTAAATGGATTATCATAATATTGGAAGGGGATGAATCCTAGAAATTTTTGTTAAGACACTAAATATATCAAGGTTACCCACTTGGGTGAAAATACTTGTAAGGAATTAGCTTTCATAGTGTATTTATCTCACTGATGACAATCAAAGTAGGGTGGAATATTGTCATGTAATGTATTTGGAAGGCCTAGGAAAATATCAAACCCCACCTCATATGGGTGGGAGATGGGTTTATAAGTAGTATTTATATAAAATCTCAGTCATTATGGTGGTCTCCCTAGTTTAACTTCCATAATGTCCCCTTTACCATAGTCCCTTGGATAAAAATATTTAGGTTGATTAAGAAAGGTATTCTTATGGTTGGTAATCTATTTTATAAGAAATCTAGGGATTATATTCCTTGGAATATGATAAAATATAAGTTTCATATTCATAATGAATATATATAATCCATTTTATAATTATAGAGTTCCATACTTGATGAATACTTGCATAAAATTAGAGTTTCCCCTCTTACACTATGGTGGAAGGATTGGTCGTGACCCATAGTCACACCATTTAATAATTACTCTAAATTATTGGGTTATAATTTTTTAGCCCCTTAACATATTAATACTTATGCCCTCAATCACTGGTGATATCTCCAATCTCCCCATTAGGTTTGGGTCTAAAAATTTGACAATATTTGGGTTATTTGTATTGAGCCTAGAAAATCCCATTTCTTTTGTTGTATCCTCTACCACAATATACCTATGGGGAATAGGATCAAGAACATGGGGTTTTTAAATCCCATTTTCTTGACCTATCATCACCCATAAAATATCAATCATCTATTTTGATTTTTCCCTCATGCCCAGTCAGTTGAAAGATGGATTCATACCCTTTTCAAACCCTTCAATCCTAAAATATTCACTTGGATAATGGATTTCCTAGGGAACTTCACCTTGTTGCCTACAAGATATAACATATTTTCCCTAGGTTTTTGTATTGATATTTTGTTTCAAATTTGGAAATATAGAAATCAAGCATGTTTTACTAATAAAGCTATGGAAAAGAGTTTTTTTTGGTAACTAATAGAGTTGATGTGATCTCTAATGTTATCATTTAGATATAGATTTAAATAAATAATGTATGTATTAAGATTAACCATCTATATTCCTATTAGATCATTAGGGGAATGTTCCTTTTGTGGTCAATTATGAGCCTATTGATCCCCCTCCTCACCACATACCTTTTAAGGGTCATGGGTGTGGGGGGAAGTACCACTGCTCTTTCATTAAAAAGTATTGAACTTAGAGGATATCCTCTCATTTCTCTCTCTATCCATCCCCATCCTGGAGGATCTAACAGAGGCACCATAGTAGTGGAGATGGAGGGGCTAGAGACCCCATTTATAAGATACATTCCCATGGTTATAATTTTCCATCTCTCTTCCATACTAGGAATATTAGGTATAGCATGATTATAAATATAATTAATATGCTTATGGATGATATCCCTCCCAATAATGAATATCCCCTAGCCTAGGATGGATGGGGAGGGAAACCTTAGGACCCTCAACCTCAACCTCTTCTTCTAGATACCATGTTTGTAATTGGTGCTTAGTTGTTTCCTACTTGTTTATGCTATTTAATTTCTTTTTTTAATTGATGTGTACTTGATTTAGTTTAAATGTGGTTATTGTTGATGTTGTGGACTCTTTTGGACTTATGTTTCTCCTAAGGTTTCCTTAGCTTAGTGTGGTTTATAAGGTGTGACTTTTTGACCCATTTTTTTGTATGATCAATGTTATACTAATTTTTTTTGATAAATTAATGTAATTTTCAATTTAAAAAACCCCCCCACTATAATATTAATCTATGAATCAATGTGCAAGTCATGCCTCTATGGCATGCCCCCACTTATATGACCTCATTTTTAGGTGAGGGAAAGTAGAAACGGGTAGTTACCTTACTTAAAAAGGATAATATAACTATGTAAATGATGAATGTGCCTTGTAGAATATATAGGTAACATGTCTAAGTAGATATATAATTGAATAATGAATAATGTGATCATGCTAAGTATTATGATACATGATTTAGATCAAGTAACATCTAGTTAATATAAATACAATCTCGATGAGCAATCGAGTACAAACATAAGATCACCAAAAATAAAATCAAAATACAATGGTCCAAGGATACTTCAAATAATGGGAATGTTAAAATTTTACACAATCAAAGGGACATGACTTAGTCAAATTACCACCAATAAAGAAATAGAATATTCAATTGTCAACATACAACAAGCAATGACATCTTCAAATGTAAAAAAAAAAGGAATAAGGGATATAAACAATGGATCATATTTAAATGATGAATCAATTAATATAATATTAATTCAAGGCACTAAAATAAGTTCAAAAATGAAATCATAGTCAAACAACATACAAATATCATACTAGTTCTTAGATATGTGTTAGTAAAAAATATTAAGTACATAAGATATAAAGTAAACTACCAAAGATATAAGGATAAATAAAGTCATGTGTAATTACATATATTATCTCAAACATGATAGTTTAAAGTGAAAATTTAATTAAATAACATGGATGTATCATGATGAAAGAGGTGTATACCCCCAACATCTACATCACATGAGTAGAGGAAAGGCCCAACATTTGAAAGTGCACAGATCATGTATCTTTGTACCCTTGAAAAACACTCAAAATATGTGTGAAGCACATATGTATATAGTAAATAATTATATTCCATATACCAACATGTAATCAAAAATATGTATGCTGAGGAGTTAATAGGATATGTAGATGCTGAGAATATTTTTGGATTTTTGATTTTTTTTTAATTTTTAGTATTTTAAGAATGTGTAAATCCTTAAAACCTTAAGTTGGATCATTTAAATTGTTTTAATAATGGTTACATAATTGAAAATGGTACATTCCATGTTCCTCCTCATATTTTAAATGTATAAAGAAGTACCAATGTTATCATTTATGATATGGATCCATTTTCCTTCATGAGAAAAATAAATACCTTGTTGATTTTGGCTAATTATTGCTTCCATTTGATATAACAGAAGATTTCAAATTTAAATGAATATAGAGAGGTTTGTGGAATAACCAAAATTCATGTTTGAATAACTTTAAGACCATATTTAATTTGGAGTGTTATGTTTTCCAAGGAGTCTTTCCAATCCCTTCAATTTGAAAGTCTTTTAGTTTAAAGCTAGTTTGTTATAAACATCCTATATTGCGATAAGTTTTTGTTTATGTATGATCAATATGGTTATGCCAAAAAAAAGCACCACTCATGAATACTTTGATTTTTGAAATATTTTTAGAGTGGATTTTTTTTGGGTTGTTCACCTTGGGGTGTTTACATAGGATGTATACCTTGGATTGGTCCCACATTAAGTAATTTTTTTAAAGCTCACATATAAATATTAGGAACACCACATTTTTATTCATAATTTTAATTTGGTAATTTATCTCCCTCATTTTTCTGAGGAATAAAAATTTATTATTTAGAAGGGGATATTTTAATATACTTTGGATGAATAACTATGAATGGAGCATAGCTATGCACATACACACATAACTAGGTAAATGACTTATATTGTTTATGAAATTATCTTTATTTAAATGGGGGGAATAATACCTATACTAAAAATTAATTATAACTTCAAAGATAAAGGTATAAATTCTAGTTCATATGATGTACTTTTAAATCAATTGGTATAATATTAAATGGATTCATTATCACATTGTTTAAAATTGTGAAAATGTTCTAATGTAAGTTTTACCACCTTATTGATATTGAAAGTATTAAAGAATTCATCTTATAATTGTGAAAATGTTTTAACGAACCTTTTTTTAGGCTATAAAACCAATTATGACCCTCATCAAAAATGTTCATATAGAATACTTTTAGCGATAGTTTTTCAAAATTTTACCATTGACCAAAAGAATGTACATAGTTAATCATGTGGTAGAATGGTCCTTATGACTCAAAAAATTAGATAATATAATAGTTAAAAATCTTGTGGATAAGGATATTCATGTATACATTATGTAAAAGATTTATTTTTGATTGAGGTAACATTTCCATTAGTATTATGGAAAACCATTTGCATCTGAAGTATAGAAACCTCTTTTTGAAGATCCCCAATAGTTCTAATCATAGAAGTAGGATACTCCATGGGAATGGTGGTGATTGGAATAGGTTTTATTATTTATTCTAATCCACCACCTCTCTTTAATCTAGGCATATGAGTATCATCATCCTCATTGATAAAAAATGTAATTTTTGAATCACTAAATTTAGGATACTTTGGTAATGGTATTGTATCTTTGAACTATGGTAGATTTGGTATGTCATTTTAATATCTTGATTCATTCACCTTTTTAGAGATATAATAATTTATATTGAAGGGAGGTTTGGTAAAGGTGCCTCTTTTGGTATAGTGAAGTTATTTGGTAAATATGCCATGATGTCTTGTTTAACTTTTCACAAATTTTGGATGTCAAATGATGGGAAAAAAGAATCATTGACCTTGATAAGGGGGATATAATTTTTAAATGTGGGAATTTCATGGGTTTGAATTAATTTACATGAAGGAATATCCCCCTTATAATATGTTTGTAAATCAGTCATAATTTCTTTATGTACTTTTCATAACATTTGATGATCATATGAAAGAGTATCTTGGTCATAATACCCACTTTTATGGTAGAATGTGTATGAAGGTCATGATTAGATGACTTGCCTTGTTGGTGATTCATGTATTTTTGAGAAAATCCCAAGACTCATTAATTTGTATTATATTTAAGAGATATGGGGTGGATTATACCTTATTTATTTTTTCCCAATCCTTATCCTTTGTATCTATGTGTTATAAAATATCAAAGGCCAAAATAATATGATGGTGGTATAAGGAGTAATGGTAAAGTCTCTTTATCTTAATTAAGAAGGATCAACTCATATACTGAAATGGTGGGAATCTATACTTGATTAAAGGGATGGTACATACCACCATTCAAATATTTGATATTAGATACTTTAGAATTTGTAAGAATAGTAGAGTAATCAATTTTTACCCCTTATTCAATATAAATTTGGAGAGTTTCATATCATAGTCATAAAATAAATTAATGCCATCCAAGATATGATATTTTCATCTATTTTCTAAAAACCCATTCCTATGGATAATTTGTGTTCATAAATGAGATCCATTATTCTACTATAGAATCTAAATCTTTGGATTCACTCCTAATCATTAGGGTGGTTTCTTTCTTCTTTCCTTTATATTCTCCATTTATTTTCTTCCTTCAATTTCATTCAAAACATATGAATAAAATGCAATTAATAAGACATCCCCAAATAGATGTTGGGATTCCATTTTGTATCACTAGGAACAACATATTGGTGAATGTAGAATTTACTTAGTTGGGCTTGAAGATTAGGATCAATATGTCTATACTCATTAAATAAATATATTGAGTCATAGACCATATAATATTCATCATTATAAATACTATCATACTTGAATTTCAACCATTTTTCTTCCAAGTATACAGTATACACTCTAGAAGGGGGTCTACTATTCATCAATAGCTCAGTAGTTTATTACAGTTTAAAAATCTTTTCCTTCAAATATCTGATCCTATTTTTAGCAAATTCTAATTTGTATTATAATTCATCATGTTGTTTTTGATTCAACATATCCCTTTAATCTTTGCACCAATTGCTTATGGTAGGCTTCATTATTAATAAAATTTTCCTTTGGTAAAATCAAAAGATCATCAGTCTCTACTAGAGTGGTGGCTGAGATATCCACATCAATAACTTTTTCTACAATGAGTGTTGGTGTAGTGGGAAATGGAGGACAAAATCCATGACAAAAGGGTAACAAAGCTAGTGCATGCTCTCTTATAGGGAATTTTGTGGCCAAGGTGGATGCGGATGTTGTAGGTTCCTCCACTCTCTTTTCTTTGTCCCTAGAGGGTTCTACAAACTCTATTACTCCTCGAAGCATTTCAATTCCTTATTTTTCTTTCAGTTTTATTATCTCATTTTTGAGTCTATATATTTCCTCTATATCTTGTTTTAATATTTGGAACTCTTGATCATGAGAAAAAAAAGATTTATTCTCTTCCTTTTTCCATAACCATTTCTTCAACCAATTCTTCTTCTCTTGCAAACTACTCTACCTCTCTCAATTCTTCCTCTATGTATCCAATGTTTCTAAGGAGATAAATGTCCTCCTTAGTGAATCTAGATGGGAGAGGTGACCATTCTTCCTATTCTACCTTAGCAGATCCTTCATCAATAGACCATTATTATATTTCAAATCCATTAGGAGTTTTCTTAAGCCTAATCACTTTCCTTGTTTCTTCATCATCACTGATGGCTATGGTTAAGGAGGTTGTAGTGGTATTTTGTTTCTTCATCCTTTGAGATCTCCTAAGAGGTCTCCTTATTTTTAATACTATGGGTTTCTTCCCCTTGGTTTTAATTTTTCTTGAAGGAGGGGTGACTGATGGAGTTTGTGTTTCTTGTGCATTAGTTGACAGGGGAACTTATTCTTGTCTAACAAGAGATAGTTTAGAGGAATCAATCTAAGGTGAGGACATAATGGGAGAAGTGACATGTCATTATGGGCTTTCTTCCTCTATATCAGAAGGAGATAAGACCAGTCTTCTCCTTTTCTTCTTTCCCATAGTAGTCTCACATGGAACTTCATTAGCTATGGGCCGACCAGTAGCATTAGTTCCCTCAACATCTTCTTGAATAGTTTGTTGGTGCTACTCCTCATGGGATTCCCTCTCATTAGTGCCTTCTTATTACTATGGTGAAATATTTTCTAGGGCCAAAAATTGCTCCCAAGTGAGGTTAGGTTTGACAGAAGCTATTCCTTATTTAATTATGAGCCATATGAGGTAGCGGTGAGATAGGTTTGTTTGAGTTCCCTTATGATATTCTTTGGACCTTCTTTTCAAGATATTCCATAAGAAATTAGGAACATTAATGATCTATTATCTCAAATGATTTAAAATTTTGAACTAGAAAGTGTAAATGAGTGAATACCTCCCCTCATAGGTCATGTACCTAATAATATATTATGTTATATCTCTCCATTATATAGGTATAATAAGTCTTTCTACACCTCCTTTATTTAATACCAATCTTTCATTTCCCTAGAAAAATTGTTAGCTGGCCTCTTAGCCATTGGGTCTATCTTACAAAATTTCACCCATGCTTAGTATCCTAGTTTCTTGGCTCACCAAGGTCTCAGTAACTAGAAATGTGATTCCACATATAATGTCTTGGTCTCCATAAAAATGACCTACAAACATCCTGGCAAGAGGCTCTAAAAAATGTTGTAGCCATTCAAAATAGGTAGTCCAACCAGCTCTATGGAAGACATCCTAATTGGCTTGGTCTCCCCATAAGTGTCTATGGTCTAAGGGCTCTCTCTACACTATTGAACCTCTTATTTTAACTTATCTATCAATATATTCAACCAATAGTTAGGTACCCACTCTTTGGACTTATGGAAATCTACCTACAATAGGTTTGTTTTAAAATGGCAAATATGGGGTTTGCAGGTTGTAAGATTTTGCTCAATAATGGAAGATGTAAGGTTGTAGGTTGAAAATTATGGAATATCAAGGGTTCCAATGGTGTGTGAGGTTTAACCCATAGCATTCTCTCCCCACTTGATCTATCATGTGTCCTTAAGTGATGTGGCTTGAGTAGGAAGTATGGAAAAAAATGGGTTATCATAAGGAATAAAAGTGTAGTTTTAGAGGTGATGTGATAGAATTTTATAAATGAATGACTAAAATCATAATAAAATATGATTTATTAATAACTTATGTGTTATATGACAATAATGAATGGCATTTTTGATGATGAAAGATATGGCATACCTTTTAATAATGGTGTTCTAGATGTGATGCCTAAGAAGTCACACATGTGTTGACATGTAAATATTTACATGGAAATGATTAACAAGTAAAATGATTGGGTTATTAGTTAGAAATGGAGTGAAGTGGACCCTTTGTGAAGTGATTGGGATATCACTAGTGGTTAGGCATTGATGATGCCTATAACTCATATGCATGTGATGTAGGATAGTCTACATGGAACAAGGGTCTAATACTTGAAGGATAAATGATTGATGTCATACCATAATGTGGAAATTGAAAATTTGAGTAATCCAAGTGATGGGATGGAAGATATTGAGTAGGTAGTTGAGGGCATTACTACTTAGTGACCTTCATTTGGATGGATCGACTGATAGGAGTCTAGATGTTACTTATGCCCTAGAGGTTTTATGCATGGGGATTGGTTGTAATAATTAATAGGGTCTTTAACATGGATGCCATGTGCCAAAAAATATAATATCTCACTGGTCAACATAGTGAAACGATCTTCATAAAATGACTAGAACTAAAAATAAATTAGGAGTGTCCCTATAAGCAAAAATTCTAGTCTACATCATTTATACATGGAAATAGAAGTTGTATTCTTTGTTGTGGCTCTATAGATTGGTATTCAGGGGTAGTTTTATGAAATAGATATGACATTTTCTACCCCAATATTTCTTCATTATTTCATAAATTTATCTAATCACTTTCATGTAATGCTCAAAAGCTAATAGCCAAGGCATCGGTGAGAGCTATAGGAGGATCTATCTTGTATGCTCTATAGAAAGGTGAGAATAGGCATGAGAGGGTACCTAAAAAAGCTATAAAAGTTCTTGTAGCAAGCTAAAGTTCCTGTAGCAAGATATAAAATGATGGCCAACTATGTAGAAGGTTCCCATAGTAGCTACAAAAATGCCCATAGCAACTGGAGAAAACCTATGTGAATGGTTGGGATTTGAGGGATTGCCTTCTCTCTACTTCCTTCTTCATGTTCCCTTATATATATTTTTTTTACCCTGAAATATCTAGCAAGATATTTTTATACTTAGGCCCTTTTTATAGATCTAGGTAGTCAACAAGCTAGTTTTCTACCCAGAAGCTACCAATAATGCCCAAAAATAGGTTTTCATTGTTGGATTTTTTTTACTCTAACTACTATTTAGAATAGAATGTTTATTTAGGGTCTTGGCCAAGTCACCTAGAAATGTGACTTGTCAAATAATAGGTCAAGGTATCATTCATTATACCAAATGAGGTAAATAATGTCTTCCTCTCCTTCTTTATCTAAGTGTGGATCGGTGCTCTCATTGTCTAGTAAGGCAACATGCCTATCCAAAACATCATTGTATATATATTATAACTACTGGCATATGTAACTGGTAAATTCTTCTTGAGTAGGTGGATTTTTGTACAACTTAAGTTTTTGGCCATTAACCAATATATGGAATCTCACTAGATCAATGGTTTAGATTTGAACTACTCCATTGTGAAAAACATGCTCAATCTCAAAAGGACCAAGCCATCTGGTCTAGAGTTTACCCTTGTGGTCCTTATATTTGGAATTAAAAAAAAGTACCCAATATTCATTATGAAATTACCTGGTCTTAATGTGCCTTTCATGCCATCCAATCTATTACTACTATAAAAGTTATATGTTTTGTAATGCTTATTATCTATATTTATCTAAGGCATCAACTATAAAAGCCTTTCTTTTTGGGATTCAGATATATCCATCCCAAGTTTTAGTGCTATCCATAAGGTCTTATGCTTAAATTTGATGAGTAAGAGAGGTATATTTTAATAGATCAATTCATATGTATTGAAGCCTATAGTGGAATTTCCATGTGATACTATAATCCCACATAGTTAGAGGAAGCCTAACCTCCCAATCATTACAAGATAGACTAATAGTCTTTATCAAAATATTTTATAACTCCCTATTAGTCACTTCCACCTATAAAATGGACTATGGATGATATAGATTTGATGTATTATACCTAATCTCATATTGTTAGACAAAGGCAATAATTAAATTAGTAGTGAATTGGGGTCCTTGATCAGTGACTATTTCATGTGGCATACCATATCAAGTAAATACTTATTCATAGAGGAAAGCTACCACCTTCTCATCCCTAGCATGTGTAAGAGCCTTTACTTCCACCAATTTCGTGAAATATTATTTATAAATAAGGATGTACTCTTTGTTATTAAAAGGTCCTATAAAGTCTAGGCCCCATTTTTCAAATGATTCAAGCACCATCTAGGGCTATAACGGCATTTTATCTGACATGGGGGTATCCACATATGCTAACATTTGTCACAATGAGAAGTATATCTTATCAAATCTTTATGGAGTGAGGGCATATAGTAACTTATATTCAAACTTTTGTATGCTTCGAGGATATCTAAAACTGTATCTTCTCTGAGACATATTTTGATGATAGAGTCAGGCCTAGTATAGAAAAAGAATCCATAAAACCATGAATATGTATCCCTTTTGTGAATCAATCCTCTCTTTTGTTTAGGGAGGAAGTGTTGTAGAAGTAACCTTGTTGTAAGGTAGTTAATAATATCAGCATACCATGGTGTGGTAAGGGTGAGAGAGAATAGGTGCTCATCTGGGAATAAGTCATCCATTATGGCATCCTCTTCAAAGTTTTTAGGCATGATAAAAAGTGAGCCAGTAAATTATCCTTACCAAGCTTATCTATAATGGTGATATCAATTTTTTTAATAAGAGTAACCATCTTATCACTCTGGCTAAAATAGTTAGTTTGTTCATTTGGTATTGAATGGATAGATGATCTATATGAAAAAAGACCTGATACCCTATGATGTAGTAATATAACTTGTTGATAGTAGAGACTACCACCAAAAACTCTTTTTTAGTAATTGTGTAATTTAATTCTACTACATAAAGGTTTTTGCTTATAAAATAGATGGCATAATTGAGTGCTTCCTATCTTTGACCAAGCATAGTTTCAAGAGTAGTATATGAAGCATCTATGTGAATGTGGAAGGGAAACTTCTAATTAGGACCATGCATAACAGAGGTGGTGGTCAATAATTCCTTTAATTGTTTGAAGGTTGTATCATAAGCAGGAGTCTAGATAAATTCAAAATTTTTAATTAGAAGGGTGAATAATGGTGCTGCTACTTTACTAAAATTATTGATGAATCTCTTGTAGTAACTAGTATGTCCTAAAAAACTCCTAACACCTTTATATTTTTGAGGAATAGGCAAGTTTTTGATGATTCTAATTTTTGTAGGGTCAACATTAATTCCTATACTAGATATGTAGTGACCTAAGATAATACCTTTTATCATAAGCATGTATCATTTGTTATGGATGAGAGACAAATGGTGCTCCTAAAAGCATCACAACACTTTTTCTAGGTTCTTGAGGCATTCATCAAATATCTCTCCATAGATAGTGAAGTCATCCATATAGATTTCTACAAATTCATTAGACATATCTATAAAGATACTTAGGATAGCCCTCTAGAATGTGGCTGGAGCATTATAGATCCAAAAATGTAATAAAAAAAACATATAAGTACCCTAAGGAAAATTAAACTTGGTCTATTCCTGGTCCTTAGGAGCAATTCTAATTTGGTTGTAACCATTGAAGCCATCTAAAAAGGCAAAATATTTCTTCCCTATTAATGTGTCAAACACTTATTCAATGAAGGGTAGAGGAAAGTGGTCCTTCCTAGTTATTATGTTGAGTTCCCTATAATTTATGCATACATGCCATTCTCCATTTTTTTGGGTATAATTACCAATGGTGACACCCATTCACTATTAGAGATAGGATATATATATCTAGTAGTTAATTTTTTTTTAATTCCCTTTTGACTATTTCTTAAAGAGTTGGATTCATCCTACATTGTGTCTATCTGATTGGTTAACACTCTTATTTGATGTAAATATGATGTGTACATGTTTTTGAGTTGATTCCTTGCATATCTTCATAATCCCATGCAAATGAACATTGGTTGGCATGCAACATGATAACTAGGTGATTTTCCTCATTTAACTCGAACTTGCTATTAATAAGTAATGTTTTCCTTAGAAATATTTCAGTTTACTATGAGAGTGCTTTCATTATTTCCATATTGCTAATGGATCTATTTTTGTTGTAGCTATGAGGCAGTAGTTAGTGGAATGTTTTCTATACAAATGCATCAAAATTATCCAATTCTAAAAAACTAGAAAATGAGCACTCAATACATTACAAGTTGTTGTAATATGTAAAAGGAGTTTGGTAATTATGATATATAACATTAGAGAGAATGGTATCTTCCTCCTAATCAACCAATGTGTATGCATGGTCTATGATAAATATAAGAATCAAGAAAGACTGATCTACCTCATCTTTTTTAACCTATAATGTAGGCTCTAGTATAAAAACTGACTGTGTTAGGGGATAAAGAACCAACTATTTAGTGTGGTAGCCATTCGATATCATCATGTTACCTATTCTAAATTTGATGAAGACATCAACTATGGTAAGCCAAGGTTATCCTAAGATAAGGGGGTATCCACTTAAATTAGAATTAAGATATAGCATAAAGAAATCTGTAGGATACTTCCAAGAATCTATAATGATGACAAGATATTCAATGATTCCCTCTGGTCTAACTATAGACCTATCATCAATTTTTAGTAGTGTAGATGTCGAATGAATATTATTCAATTGTATTTTGTACATAGTTTTGGTTATCATTATATTTATTGCAATCCCCAGGTCGATTAATGTATTGGATATCTACTAGTCATGGATCTAGACAATTACTACCAAACATCTAGGATTTGAATACTTCCTTGATAGGGTGTTCCCTAGCATGATGTCTACTAGCTAGACAATCACATGCACAGTATTGAGATCTTTTTTCTTCCTTCCTAGTTTCCATAGATAGAGGTCTCTAATAGATTTGGAATATATGGGTACATATTTGATGGCATGAAATAGAATAATTTTGATGCAAAGGTTCTTATGTTGTCCCATGAAATAAAAATTAGATTTAATTATATGGTGTTGAAGGCTGAGACATTTTATAAATGTGGGGGTTATTTCATCAACAACTTTATTTACTAGTTCAGAGAGTTATTGAGGTGATAGAGGTGGGTTAACATGTTATTTTGGGGTTTTATCATCTTACTCTCTTATTATGGGTGGTTTTGGGGGTCGTATAATTTTTTTTGAATGGAGGTGAGCTTCATTGATGCTCACTATGTATACCAAGTACTAAACATGCTCATTATTAAATGTGGATTACACCAACTTATTTCCAAGATTAAATATTAGTTAAGTAGGTAGCTGGTTAGGCTTGGGTGTAACTTTTGTATTGGGCATAAGAGTAGGAGGTTGTATTTTTTGTGGAGGATGTCCTCCTAGAGAGATTACCCATTGTTGGTTAGGTCTCTAGGGTTATTGTCACTAGTTTGTGAAGGGTGGGCCTTAGGGTAGTTTCTAAGATTACCTTCAAGATGGGGATACATTTTATAGAGTTTGCTAAGAGGTGGTGGGGTAGCTTTTTTGAGGTGGCTTCCAACTATAATTAAGAGGTGGAATGTTCATCCAAAGACTAGTCCAATTGGGAGTAGCATTTGAAAATTATGAATTAAAGGAGGTAGAATTTGAAAAAGGTAGATTTTGTCCCATACCTTAATAAGGTGGTCATTGAACCCATGGATTTTTTGTGAAACATAGAAAACCTGGTTGCTATCTCCTCTTATAGTGCATAGCTCTACTATTTATTGTTCTTCAGCTATGATGTGAACTACTTTAGCTTGACTCATGACATATATAATAAGCCTTTTTCTTCTTATAGTCTGGATAATAAATGGTCAAGGTTTGATCCAAATTTGCTTGATTTTTTATTGAGTTTAGGATATCTAGTTGGGTTTCCAAATGGCTAATGATATCCTATTTCATGTCTTTTAATAGGTTACTAACCTCAGTTTTTGATAGGCCATTTACAGTTACCAATGGAAGCTTGTTTCTCCTAGCTTTATTTATGTATATCTATAATAATTCTTACTCATCTCTTTGATATCTAAGAAACATAGGTGAGAAATATATCCTCCACTCATTATGTCCAAGGATTCTAGATAATATTCTTTGACTCCTTTTAGGAAGATGAGTTTCAAAGGTTCTTCTCCAAGTGAACTTTGCTTGAATTTTTGTACACTGAACATGAATCATTCAACATAATCCTCCAAGGATTCATCCCCCTCCCAAGTCATCCTAAATATGTCATTTCTTCTATAACTTCTTCCTCTTTCATATTCCTTATACTTGGCCAAAAATTTCCTTTTCATGTCCTTCCAAGTGCGGATCGAATTACTACCCAGTCCCATAAACTAGTGAAGTGTTAAGTCTTTAAGAGTAGCTATAAAAGTTTCAATTTTTTTGCATCCTAATTGTAGTCATAGATTCTATAGAGGATATAAAATTCAAACAATAATATGTCTGGGTCTTCTGATACTATACCTCTGAAATTGGGTAAGGTTGATAGTGGGATGTTTTTCATTTGTGTTATGCCTATTACATCTAGAATAGGAAATTAAAAATGAACTTTGTTTAGAGTCTCATTATCCTCCACAAAGTCTCCTTCTCTGTTAATGATGTGTCTTATTTTGATATGGATATAGAAGGTACTTAAGATCTCATCCTCAAACTCTATGTCAATCCCTTAGTCATCACAATAATAAACATTTATCAGTTGATCCTCAGTCTTTTTACTAGATGAAGGGTCTAAAGATTCTCTTGAGCTTCCTTTGATTTGATAAAAAAAGCCTTACTAAAATGTTGTAAATATGTTGCTCTCTGGAGTGTCTATTTCATGTAGTTCCACTCCTTCATTTCTTCTTACCAACTCAACTAATGCTTCTTCTACTTATATTCCTTTCTTAGAGCCAATAATTATTCTTTTACAAGATAACTCCTTTAGTTTGTAGTGTTATCTTCTTCAAGATCCTTCTGGATATGGTATATTCTTCAACAAGATTCTTAGTTACTGAAGGTATTTGTGGTTCTTCCCAAAAGCAACTTGTGGCTTGTTTGGCAAGAATCTCCCTAAAGAATCTCTTTCTCTCTACATAAACATTATGCTACTCCTTCAACTATCCTATCCCTTATTGTATAAAGTTTTTTTCATTTTCATGTGTTTCAATGGGGTTGTTTTAGAACAATTTTTTTTAAAAAAAATTCTAAAATAAAAACAACAAGAATTTAAATTTTACTTCTAAAAGGCAATAAAAATTAACTACTAAAAGTAGGAAAATTTATTCTAGAAATTAGGAAATGAAAGTAGGAAAATTAAAAGCACACTTTGCCAAAAATAAATCACTTTTTCAAGAAATAAATTCTATAAACATGAATTAAGTAACTTATGCACTATTTACTTTAAATAACTTAGACATTTGGTATAAGACTCTGTATTGTTCTCACTCGACTTGCCCAGTTGGAACTATATGTCTAGGAACTTAGACATCTAGTATAAAACACCACATTATCCTCACTCAACTTGCCCAGCTAGGTATAATAGTACATTAACCAAAAAAATTTAATGATATATGTCAAAAATAATAATTGACACCCTCCTTGACAATGACACAAAAATGTTGTGCAGACTAATTACCTAATGATTACTAGATTCACTAGTCTGATTAAACATTAATTGTCAACCTGAGGTGTGTAAGATTTTGAAGAGTGTTAGCACTATATATGTATTACTGATTTAGAAATCAACTTGATTTTCCAATTTTAGTGTAACTAATTTAAGCTAAATTAACTAGATATATATATTATGAAACTATTGTGATATAATTATATAAGTATTCCACACTTATGTACCATACATGCATCACACTTATATAATCAAACTTAATAGTAAAATCAACTTACACGACACACTGATAATTAAAGAGGGTTAGTATCTTCATATACACTCATTTGGAGGGGGCTTTCCTCATTCAAAATTGATCTCCAATCCCTCTTTGAGAAAATTCACAAACTTCTTACAAATTTAATTTTATCATTACTTAATTATGAATACAAATGCTATAGTTCAAAAACTTCTATTATTACCTTCTCAAAATTACCTAAGTCCTAGTCTTATCTAGGTTCTACCTTTAAATACAAATAGTAGTTTATTGGCTCTTAACAAAAAACACCAAACTAGAAAAAAATAAAAATACTTAGAATGTACTTGATTCAACCTTCAAGTGGTTAGTAACCAAAGTTACTTGTTTTAGGTTTGACTGGGTTAGAGACAAGGCATATTATTTTATTATTTTATTTCCTTTTGTTTTTTCTCATTATCCTTGTCTTTTCTATCTTTGGAAACACATCTAATGTCTCCTTGCATGTAGGGAATCCATACAATAACTATGATTCTTTCTGATCATTCATTTGATTTCCCAAGATAACTAGATGTGTCTACAAGATCTCCTTAATAATGAATCTACTTTGCATAGTGTCTATAAGCACTCTATAGTATCTACAAGCAACCTGTAGGTGAAACCTTTAATTACTATGGGTATTCTATAGTGGTTATAGGCAACCTATAAGTAAAGCCTAGAGTTTATGTGGGTATTCTATAATGGTTGTAAGAAACCTTTAGGTGAAGCCTATAGTTGTTATGGGTAGCCTATAGTAACTATGGCATAGCAATATTTTGTATCTTTACATGACTCTTAAAATTCTTTTTAGATAAAGTCACACAAATATAATTCAATCAAGGAAAAACATCAATAATTTATAACATAAAACACACACACACACACACACACACACACACAAATTAACATACAAAATCATACCTTCATTCATTCAGTTGCATTAGTGATGGATAGTTATGGGATTTACATAGAAAAAGATATAAACTAAGGATGGATGAGGATATAAAAGTAATAAATTTGTGGTCTCATCAAGTACATCATGAGTACTACATACATAATGGTTGATTTATGAAAAATTTTCCCCTCCACTCATCCCTTATTATTTGTTAAAGTAATAACCTTTACGATAAACATTCTATGTTGAGCCTTGTGCAAACAATGTTACTATAGATATACTAATCTTCACCATAGAGAGGTAATACAGTCTTCTATGATGAATTATTATATTCTTTCTCCCCTTAGGTGGCTTTTTAATCCATAGTGAAAGTAAATTAAATTTTTGCTTATTTTTTTGTGTTGGGATTTTATTTTAATTTTTTTTATGAACTAACTCAATTTCAAAACTATCATTGTCATTTTGAATTGACGTGTTAAAGTTATGTATCTACTTATCATTTTAGTTTCTCATACTTTTATTTTTTAAAAATTATTCATTTATTTTATTTCCTTATTTTGAGGTTACTTTTCCATTTATTTATTTGGTCATCTTTATGATTCTTGTGATAATTTTTCATGTGCTTATAAATGTTGGTTTACTATATGTTTATGATGTGAATATTTCTTTTCTTTTTGCAAGTTGGGGGGGGGGGTGGAGAAGATGATGTGTTTTGGAACAAGCTACAAGGTATATATGGTAACTTTCATGGGCAGGTTTTGAAAACCATCCTTACCTCACCAGATGTGCTTATTTTGTACATGATTTATCTAGAATAATTACTTTACTATTTTCTTGGGAGGTATAAGGAGAAAATAAACATCAAAGCTAAAATAATTTCTCTACTATTTTAATTCTATGAAGTTTTCACTTAGATGGCACTTGAGTTTACATAGAGAAATCTCACCATGGAATTTTACTTGCTTAATATTATCATACAATATAATTTCAATTTCTTATATAAATGTTTCACATCAAAAATTATTTAGGTATTAATATGGCACTAATGGAACCATAAGAGAAAATTAGCAACATCTACTTGAATTAAAACATTTGAGACAATATTAGACTCTTAATTCTTATACATGATCCATTTAATTGATAGCCAAATTGATGTCCAATTTTGAAAATTTTAGACATTATATTAAGAAAATATTTTTTCCAATCATTAAAAATATAATATTTTATATTAAAATATATGACATGCAAATATTTTGATGTAAAAATTTGAGGAAATTATTCTCATTTGAAAGTACTTAAGATATTTAAAACATTAATTGATGTCAATATTAACCATGTGTCATTAAAATATAATATATATATATATATATATATATATATATATATATATTTGTTTCAAATATGTCTACTTTGAGTCATATGAAGGTATTATATAAAAAAAAAAATTATCTCTTGGAAATGTGATTGCCCTATGACACCTAGTTGTTGTCAGACACATAAAGGATAATGCATTTATGAGAGTGGAATAATGTAATTCCTATTATTTTTAAATAATATTAACTAGTTAATTTGTTATGTTTGTCATATTTAAAGACCCCTGATTTATGAGGAAATTTAAATTCTCTTCTCTCCTTGTGTAAATATTTAAACATTTCCATTTATATTATTTTTTAAAATAAAATTTATTTAACCAAGATTAATTTAAAATAATTAATTCTAAAATAAACCAAATTATAATATTTAATTATGAAAATAAGAGGGTGCATTTTCCATCTAGGAATTCTATAAACACTAGCTAGTAGCCTTGCTAGGTATCCTATAGGACCTAAGATTCTAAACTAGGTTTTTGTGAATTGTACAAGTGGATAAAGTGTGTAAGTAATTTTGTAATTGAAGTATTCCAAATTTCAATAATCCCATGTGGGGATGTATGAAATTAATTTCATATGTAGGAAAATGGATTTACTTATGTAAGTAAACTCACATGGAACATGAAATAAATTAAATAAGAATGTCAGGAGAATTATAGGCCATGTAGTAAATTTAAATAAACCTTTAATAAGTGTGTAGGAATGGGTTAAAATTAAACCCACATGGGTATGTAACAAATTTTTAAGGAAAATCATGGTTGTTTAAACAAAAATAAATGATTTTTGAGAAAGGTAATCCTTCCATCAAAGAATTTTGGTGGATATTTTGTGAATGTTTTTTATATTTATTTGATAATATTAGGCTTATTTTGTGGTTTATCATCTATTTTTTTAGTTTAGTTTGAGAAGCTTGTTTAAGGAGATTGTTTTAGGAATTAGCTTTTGGGATTATTTCTGAGGAATACTAATGTTGGAATTTTGGGGCTTGGAAATATTTCTCAAAAAAGTAATAGTGATGAAGTAGGATTCTCTTCTTCATAATTGTTTGTATTATGCTAGTTTTTAAATAAATGTGGGAAATGAAAACCTATTACTCAATTCTTCATTTTGAATGTCACTTAGTGTAAAATAGAATAATCACATGTACATAGTATGCAAAAAAATGATTGTTTTAAATTTTAAGATAGAAAATATGTAATGTTTCCTACATTGAATCCAATATTTTTGAGGAAAAAAATAATAAATAACCTTCCATTTGAACTACCAATCTCTCACTCTATTTTAAAATCTGGATTCATATTGGTTGATTATTTTTTCACAAGATGTTGACAGTTCCCTGAATCATTTTATTTTAAAAATTAAAGAAATATGAATTTAATTAGAGTTATAATTTAATAATAACACACGCTCATCATTTTATTAGGGATGATTTTGGTAAGGTCATAGGATCATATGAAGGAAGTATGGAGTTAGAAACAAATTAGATGGTAGAGGCTTTAGCTATGTTTTGGGGTATTCAATCGGCTAGGGACTTGGGGTAAAAAAATTTGTTGGTTGAGGGTGTTTCTATAAATATGTTTAATTATCTCAATAAAAAGAATAAGGCTAGTGATAGTATTAGTCATATTATAGAAGAAAGTTTGAGCATGGGAAATTCTTTTCAGGATATTTAATTTCAATACACATATAGCCAAGGTAATTGTTTGGTCGATTATTTTTAAAATAGGAGTGTTTTGGATCCATTCCTAAAGTACTGGTATAAATATAATATTATCCAATTTGAAAACAAATGTTATTATGGAAAGGGAGAAAAGAACTAGTGATAATCAAAGTAATGATAACTCTATATGATGGAATAGATGTGATCTTATGTGGGTTTGAAGTATAAAAGATGAATGATAGGATGGGAGAATTGGATTACATGGAAATGATTGATGTGTATAATATATTGTGTGATGAAAATAAGGTGTTGTGTGAAAATTATTATTAACTATTATCTAACAGGGGACAAATTTCTATGTTCTTTTTTGATAAGTTTTAGGTGTTGAGATTTCAATTATTATGCCTGGTTAATGCTAGTTCAATTAGGAGTAAATTAAATTCTTGTAAGATGGTTGGTGAGTTAAATCATTTTGAGCCTTTATATATGTAAAAATATAATAATAATTCAAAGGTGTGGGGAATTATTCAAACAAGATGTTTAGATAGTTTTATGGATAATATTGATGGTTATGATCAGTATATTTCAAGATAATTTGTTAACATCTAGAAAGATCAAAAGGTAGAAAAAATTAATGTCATTATGGAGATTTTTGAGGGGCTAATTGCTCAGGTCATGGGTTTTAAAATTAATGATACCAGTTACACTAAGTTTAGTAAATACTATAAGGAGGATAAGTCTAATTTTTTGAGTGAGGTTAATGAACTTATTGAGTATCAAGATGGCTTTCTGAGAGAAGACTTCACATAGACTTATGATGAAGAAACCAAGAAAATAATTAGGTATGCAACACTTGAAAGAAGATATATGATGGTACATTTTTATCACTTTCCCATCTTGAACTATTTTAGGCATCAAGTTTATTTTAGACTTTTGTTTTACATTCATTAGAGAGTTTTGTGTTAAATCTGTAAAGTGGGAAAATTTGTATCCTCCACATCAGGAAATAATCTTTATTATATATAAGTACTTTAAAGGGATTAATCTATTATCTGTAACTCCATAACCTCAAAAAATATTGGTTAAGGGGATTATGACCCCCAAAAAGGTTTTAAGGATTCTTTTTGGGGAAAATGGGTAGAAGGTTCAAATTAGAGATTAGTGTAAAGAGATTTATGATTTGGATAAGGAGGAGAGGGAAGTAGGGGTTTAGAAAATGTTGTAGATGGATGGGATAATACAAGGTATTTTGATATGGTTATTTAAGATCCATAGAGAGGTTTTGTGGGTGGTAATGTAATGGAAGTGGAGGAAAATAAGTTGTAGGAGGTGGTAGAAGGTTTGCAAAACCTCAAGGAGGGATGTACAAAAAAGGGGACTGGTGATGTTAAGCCCGAGGTAACTTGATAAATACGGAAAGGATGAGAATTTTGATGAGCTCATGTCATCATTTAAGGATTAAAAAATCAATAAATTTAAGATGATATTGGTATACATAAGTCATTCTTACATTGGTTCATGAGGGATCATGATAGACTTAAATAAATAATGAGTAATTTGAGTAAGAATGATGGGATTATATATACTAGGGTTGATTTAATTATAATATATGAATAGGTGGAATGAATAGATGATAAAATTACCAAGATGGAGTGTGAGAATGAACATATTAATTGTAACACTAGGATGATTATTTATTTCAACATAACTTATATGCAAAATTATCTTCAAATCATAGAAGGGATCTGAATGATGGAAAAAAAGAAAGACAAGATGCTTGAACAGTGTGAATATAAGAAGAATAATAAGGGAGCTGTAGAGGGATCTCATTGTCATCACACTTTTTAGATGATGGACACTATGTTTACTAATAACAATAATAATTGTAATAGTGTTATAGAAGGCTAGAAAAGCCTTAACTATTAAGGTTAGTTTTATTGTTATTATATTGTTTTTATATCAATTTATGATTATTTATGGCTATTTATTATTTATTTAATCTTTGGCTCTATGTTTAAGTGGTTTTATGTAAATTTTGGATATTAGTCATAGCCTTATATTTATATTTATCATGGTGGTTCCCTATTAACAACACACTTTTACCTTTAATAAGCACACGCACACACACACACACACACACACACACACACACACACACACACACACACACACACACACACACACACACACACACACACACACACACACACACACACACACACACACTCACACATGCTAGCACACACACACACACACTATTGGGGTGTGGAGCTAAAAGCTTCACCAAATGAGCAAGTGCAAAAGTTGTAAGAATTACATAGTCATCGGCGTCGGTCAGGAGTGACTGATGTCAGTCAGATGTCGACTAGGAGATGTTGGTGTCAGTCATGGATCGGCCGATATCAGTCACAGGCAGATAGGCAGGGACTGATGTCAGTCACCTGTGTGTCCAGAATGCTATTTTTGTGGATAGAATAGAATGTTTGCATGATAGGATTAAGTGTTAGTCTTAAGTCCACATCTCTATGTTTAATAAGACTATTTTGAGCCCTTGATTAGGAGTTGCATCTAATGGTTGTGAATGCATAGCTCATGTTTCCTAATATTATATATAGGGATAGATCTTCATAGCTTAATTGTAACAGTATTGAACATACATGTATATGTGAATCAATCCAAGTTGTTGGAGTTGATTTTAATTGAGAGAGAGAGAGAGAGAGAGCTCTTAAGGGAAAGATATATGTACATCTGAGAGAGGTGTGGAAGAAAAGAAGTTTCTTCAATTGTATTCCTTCTGTAAAGAGTTTAATACAAGTTTTCAGGGTAGTTTCTTGTATCTCTTATTATTTGCTATTTTATGATTCTAGTTACTTATCTTTCTGGTTTAATTCTGCATTTTATTGCTTTCACATAGTAATCAAGATTGTTGGTTGATCCCCAACAAGTGGTATCAGAGCTCAGGTTGACTAACAGGTGTTTCAATTCTGCTTAGTGTGTATTGATTACAGGTTACTCATAGGGATTTCTATTTGAGTGGGAGAAGCAATGGCAAAAGAAAGTAAACTGAGAATGGAGAAGTTCAATGGTAAGAATTACCAATTATGGAGAATGCAGATAGAGGATTATCTGTATCAGAAAGATCTATACTTACCGTTAGGTGGAGTTTTAAGGAAGCCCACAGACATAAAAGATGAAGAATGGGAAGTTCTTGATAGAAAGGCTCCTGGATCTATAAGTTTGAGTCTGGCATCTACTGTGATATCTAATCTATCACAGGCAAAGTCAATGGTAGAGTTAATGACTACTTTAGAAAATTTATATGAAAAAACCTCAGCTTCAAATAAGGTATATCTTATGAAGCAGTTATTTAATTTGCAAATTCAAGAAGGTGGATCTATATCTAATCATCTAAATGATTTCCATGGTATTGCAAATCAATTAAATTCAATCAAAATAGTGTTTGATGATGAAATTAAAGATGTATTAATCTTATGCTCTTTACCTGAGAGCTGGCATAGCTTGGTAATGGTAGTTAGTAATACTACATCTGATTCAAATATTTTAAAAGTAGATGATGTTGTTAGTGTAATCTTGAATGAAGAAATTCATAGGAAAAGCATAGAGGAAACATCAGGGAATGCTTTAAGTTTTGAGAGTAGGGGAAGGCAAAAAGAGAAGAGCAAGAAAGGGAGATCCAGGTCTAAGTCAAAGATGAGAGGTAGATCTAAATCTAGAATTGACAAGAAGCCACAATGCTAGAATTGTGGAAAGATAGGGCACATAAGCAAAGATTGCTGGTCAAAACCTAAAGAGGACAATCAGCATGAAGGTAAAGAAGAAGCAAAAGTTGTAGGTATTGCACAAGATGCTCTTATATTCTCTTTGCATAATAATATAGAATCTTGGGTTTTAGATTCTGGTGCCTCTTTTCATGCTACCCCTAATAGAGAATATTTTAGTGATTATGTCCATGGAGATTTTGGAATAGTTTATTTAGGGGAGATGAGCCTTGTAAAATTGTTGGCAAAGGAAAAGTGCAGCTAAAAATGTGGAATGGCAACACATGGGTGTTGAGAGATGTCATGCATGTTCCCAGCTTGAAGAGGAATTTGATTTCTACAGGAAAGTTAGGGGATGAGGGTTGTACAGTAACTCTCACAGCTAAATCTTGGAAGGTTACCAAGGGTGCACTTGTATTAGCCAAAGGTAAGAGAGTAGGTACTCTCTATTTATGTAATTGTATTACTAATAATTCTCCTTGTATATTATCTACTTCAGATGTGGATGCAAAGTTGTGGCACTCTAGGCTCGGCCACATGAGTGAGAAGGGAATGTCTATTCTTAAGTCAAAAGGTAAGCTTTCAGATTTGAAAAGCATAGATCTAGATTTTTGTGAGCACTGTATTTTTGGGAAACAAAAGAGAGTAAGTTTTCTCAAGACTGGGTCAATAAAGAAGCACAAATTGGAGCTTGTTCACATAGACGTGTCGGGACCGGTTCAGGTTGCTTCTATTGGAGGATCATAGTACTATGTCTCTTTCATAGATGATGATACAAGAAAGGTATGGGTCTATTGTATAAAGAAGAAATATGATGTTTTTGACACTTTTATGATTTGGAAAGCTATGGTTGAGAATGAAATAGGTAAGAGATTGAAGTGCCTGAGATCTAATAATGGTGGTGAGTTCTGTAGCCACAAGTTCAATTAGTATTGTTATATGCATGGAATACACAGGCAAAGGATAGTTCCAAGGACACCTCAGCAAAATGGAGTTATTGAAAGGATGAATAGAATAGTAATGGAGCGTGCAAGGTGTATGAGATTGCATGCTGGTTTGCCCTTAGAGTTTTGGGTAGAAGCTGTGGATACTGCAGTGTACCTAATTAGCAAAGGACCCTCTACAGCTCTGGATGGTGGAATTCCAGAAGAGGCATGGATAGGTAAAAAGGTAAATCTCTCATTTCTCAAAGTTTTTGGTTGTGAAGCTTTTGTGCACATTGATAAGGAAAATAGAAAGAAGCTGGATGCTAAGTCTATGAGGTGCACATTTATTGGTTATGGCTCTGATGATTTTGGATTCCGATTTTAAAATCTAGGAACTAACAAGATAATTAGGAGCTGTGATGTTGTTTTCAATGAAAAAGTGATGTATAATGATCAACTCAAGAAGCTAAATCAATTTGGGCAGAGCAATGGAGAATTGGATGAGGTGATGGTCCAAAATGAGCTCAAGGGAAATAATTATCATAGACATGAAAACACAGAGACTGACATCAGTGAGGCAAGAACTGATGTTGGTAATATAGGAACTGATGTCGGTCAGATAGTGATTGATGTCAGCCAAGAAAGAACTGATGTCGGTCATGTGGAATTGACATCGGCAAGTAATAGGCCTAGAAGTGACTGAGGTTGGTCACTATCAAAAAATTTGGGTGGACAACGTGTTGTGAATGAGTCTCAGACACCCATCAAGATGTCAAAAAGGGTAAGTAAACCTCCAATTTGATATTTCCCTTCATTATTCTATTTATTGCTTACTAATGGTGGAGAACCAGAGAGTTTTGATGAACCAATATAGGTGGAATCCAAGAATCAGTGGGAGCTAGGCATGAATGAGGAGATTGATTCCTTGAAAGAGAACCAAACATGGGATTTGGTTGAGTTGCTAGTAGGAAAGAAGACACTAAAGAACAGATGGATTTACAGATTGAAGGAAGGTGAGAATGGACAGATGAGATATAAGGCCAGGTTGGTAGTGAAAGGATTTGCACAAAAGCCAGGTATTGATTTTGGTGAGATTTTTTCCTCTGTAGTTAAAATGACTTCTATACGGACTGTATTGTCTTTAGTTGCTATTGAGGATTTGCATCTTGAGTAGCTTGATGTTCAGATAACATTTCTTCATGGAGATTTGGATGAAGAAATATATATGGATCAGCCAGAAGGATTTGAGGTCAAAGGTAAGGAGAAGTTAGTGTGCAGATTGAAGAAAAGCTTGTATGGCCTCAAGTAAGCTCCTAGATAGTGGTATTTGAGATTTGACAAGTTTATGACTGAGCATGGCTACAGTAGATGTCAATCTGACCATTGTGTTTATTTTAAGAGATTGGATAATGGTAGATATATTATCTTGTTGCTGTATGTAGATGATATGCTGGTTGCAGGTTCACACATGCAAGATATCTCTGAGCTTAAGGTGAAATTAGCTCACACATTTTCCATGAAGGATTTGGGAGCAGCAAAGAAAAACCTTGGCATGAGCATTAAGAGAGACAGGAAAAATCATAGGTTGATTTTGTCTCAAGAGTATTATGTGAACAAGGTGTTGAAATGGTTTAATATGCAGGATGCAAAATTGGTAAGCACACCTTTGGCTGGACATTTTAAGTTGAGTAAAGAACATTGTCCTAATTCACATGATGAAGTAGAGTACATGAGTAGAGTTTAATATGCTTCCGCAGTAGGGAGCTTAATGTATGCAATGGTTTGTACTAGGCCTGATATTGCCCAAGCAGTGGGAGTTGTTAGTATGTATATGGCTAATCCAAGAAAGGAGCACTGGAAAGCAGTTTAGTGGATCCTTAGTTATCTGAGAGGGACTAGCAGTAGGCATTTGTGCTATGGTGGGTCAAACACTTCTCTACATGGTTATGTAGATTCAGATATGGCAGGTGATTTGGATGGCAGAAGGAGCACCACAGGATATGTTTTCACTGTTGGTGGAACGATGGTTAGCTAGATTTAAAAGTTGTAGAAGGTTGTTGCCTTGTCAACTACAGAAGCAAAATATATTGCAGTCATAGAGGCTAGCAAAGAGATGATATGGATGACATGGTTCATGGAAGAGGTAGGAAAGGAGCAAAAGAGTTTCAGATTATACAGTTATAGTTAGAGTGCAATTCATTTGGCTAAGAATTTAGCCTTTCATTCAAGAACCAAGCATATACAGCTGAGGTACCACTTCATTAGACAGGTATTGGAGGATGGTGAGTTGAAGTTGGAGAAGATCCATATAGATAAGAACCCTACTGATATGTTAACCAAGCCAGTAACAAAAGAGAAGTTGAATCTTCATTCAAATTTTGTTGGTCTTCATGATTGAGTTTGAAGATGGAGAAGCTAGAAGATGTTGATGTACAGGTATTGGTGTAGCTATTTATCTCCAAGTGGGAGATTGTTGAGGTGTGGAGCTAAAATCTTCACCAAATGAGCAAGTGCAGAAGTTGCAGGAATTACACAGTCACCAGCATCGGTCAGGAGTGACTGAGGTCAGTCAGGAGTCGACTAAGAGATGGTCGCGTCAGTCATGGATTGATCGATGTCGGTCACAGGTAGACAGACAGGGACTGATGTCAGTCACTTGTGCATCTAGAATTCTATTTCCATGGATAGAATAGAATGTTTGCATGATAGGATTAAGTGTTAGTCTTAAGTCTGCATCTCTATCTTTAATAAGATTGTTTTGAGCCCTTAATTAGGAGGTGCATCTAATGGTTGTGAATGCATAGCTCATGTTTCCTAATATTATATATAGGGATAGATCTTCATAGCTTAATTGTAACAGTATTGAACATACATGTATATGTGAATCAATCCAGGTTGTTGGAGTTGATTGTAATTGAGAGAGAGAGCTCTTGAGGGAAAGAGATTTGGAAAGAGATCTGTACATCTGAGAGAGGTGTGGAAGAAAAGAAGTTTCTTCAATTATATTCCTTCTGTAAAGAGTTTAATACAAGTTTTCAAGGTGGTTTCTTGTATCTCTTATTGTTTGCTTTTTTATGATTCTAGTTACTTATCTTTCTAGTTTAATTCTACATTTTATTGCTTTCACATAGTAATCAAGATTGTTGGTTGATCCCCAACACACACACACACACACACACACACACACACACACACACACACACAACATTTAATTCTTAATGTTATTTTATTATAAAAACATTATGATTTACTTCATAATATTTTTGTATATATGAGCATAAATTTTTACCTAATTACAACAAAGACTCATTGGCTAAGATGTTGCGTTAGAGTTGGCATTTTTATTAAGATGTGCATATACTTATATTAACTATGTTTGAAATTGGAAATTATAGAATTCCTATATCAAAAAATATATATTTGATATTGTTTATAAAAATAAATAAATTTACAATTAAATTAACTTGAGTTCAAATATTACAAATGGGAAACTGGAATGTTACATTTTGAGCAAGCTAAAAAAATACACACGAGAGAGGCTTTAATAAAATAAAATAAAAAAGTTCCTTACCACACATTATAATATGGTGTTTTGGTGTGAAATTATATTTAAAAAATAATTGATGCAAATTCAAGACTTAAATTTTTAATAATAATATATTAATTTGAAAAATAATAATAATTGAAAATATAAATAATTAAGATAATTATGTATCTGTATAATATATATATATATATATATATATATATATGTATATATATATATATATAAACACATAATAAAAATATAAATAAATAGAATGTGTTGGTGGCAAGTCAGGTTAGTGTTTGATAGGTCTATACCTACCAAACCTTCACCTAAAAACTACATATGGGATGAAATTAATATCCCCATGGTGTTGTAAATAATGTCAGAATGGAATAGTATCAGCCAAGATAACATTTGGCACTAGGATCATGCTCCCATTTTTGAAAGGGTGGGAAATGACTCCCCATCCCCATTATCCATTGGGATCAACCCCAACATGACTATGGTCAGCTTATCCTACCATGATAATAATATCTTAGCATCTCTTCATCTAAGCACACATCAAACACACACACACACACACACACACACACACACACACACACACACACACACACACACACACACACACACACACACACACACACACACACACACACACACACACACACACACACACACACACACACACACACACACACATCCACTTCCTCCTCTTCTATTTGGGGATGGAATTATTCATCCATTAAGACCTTATCATGGAAACACGAAATTAATAAAACAATATGGAGAAATGAAAAGAATGAAAGAGAATGATAAAAATAAATAAGAGAACGAGAAAGAGGATAAAGTAAGAGTTTTTTTGGAAGTATTAATCCTATGGTTGACCTTTTGTCAATCCAATGGATAGGATTATTTATTCCACATTTGAAAAAAAAAATCCCCTTTTTTGGGAGCATGTGAATTAATTATTATACCTATTTTTATTTACAACTCTTAAAAAAAATAGTTACATTATTATGGTTCCTAGGATAGACAAAAAATGACCTACAATTTACTTTAAATTTTTTTTTTTTTTTTGAATATTTAAACTCACCAATAATTAGAAAAAGTATAGTTTTCATTTTTTACCATTCCTTCCTTAACATCAGTGGTAGACAAATCTCAGCCCTTAGATTCTTTATAAATTCTAACACCATTAGCCACAAATTCTATAAAAGATAAGGGGGAGTGGAATAAAGTGTATAAAAAGAAAGTGGTAGAAGACTAGAGTCTAGTATGACCCTTTGTTCATGGGGGCCCACAAAAAAGATAAGGCATGACCTAGATTTTTCAAGGAAATCATGGCTATATTGTGTGATAGTTTTGTGGAAGTGGAAAATCAGTGGAATATTGTCTATTTCTTGTCTATTTTTTTATGGTGGTTGAACCTTTTTTCCTATTATACATTGATTAAGTGGAAGATGGTGGTAGGATGTGTAAGGTGATTTCTTGGACATGTTATTCTACTCATTCAATGTTTAGTCCCACATGGATCTCATGGGAGGGTTGTAGCTTTTTATTTTATTGTGCATAAATTTCATGGAATTTGATAATTGGTGGAATATTCTATGTTTGTTAGTGGTTCGTGATTGTGGCTAGTTTTTGAGTCTTTATACTCCATCAGTTCTTGTTTTTTTTTTTTAAATTTTTCATGCTTATCTTTCAGGCTCTTTTATATTAGGCACAGGGCTCATAACCTATTTTTTAACCTATCAAATAAAAAGTTCCTTTCTTAGATTATAAAAATGGATAATAATTCAAAAAAAAAAATTAGTTGCAATGTAATATAGTAAATAAGTGTTAATGTTGATAATAATTAGGCCCATAAAACCATTTCCATAATTTGTATAAATGAAATACCCACTATTTAAATTGACTAAATATAGGTTACTAAATACCATCAAAATTAATTATAATTAGCATATCAATAGTCAAATAATTTTATTACCAATAATTACAACTAAAATGGGCCAAATTTTAAAATCAATTTCACAAACAATTTATTAGAGTTTTTCTAAGTCCTAAAAGTCAGTTTGGAATTGATGTATAAAAAATCCAAAAATGAAAATTATTAAATACTATAATTGAAATACATCTAAAATGATTTGAAATGACCAATTAAATAACCAAATAATAATCTTAGGGTTTGGTATCATACTACAATATGGATACCATTTGGTGGTCTTGTAAGAGTACAAGGTTTTTTTAAGTTTGATCCATAGAGAGGTGGACCTATCTAAATATTTTTACATTATGGTTAATTTTTGCATTATTTTATACCCAAAATTCCCCTTTTATTTCAAAATAAATTGGGACTCACATTGTTTTGGATTTTGGCCTTGTTTGTTGATCCCTTCCTCTACGTAGTTGTACAAGTTCTATTGAATTATTCCTTAATATTTACACTTGGAAGTAAAACCAATGGAATTATACATATTGGAATAACTTATTAATGACTTTCAAGAGTTTTTTACTATGAAAGTTTTGGGTCTTATTTTTATTTGGAGAAATTATTTAGGAGCTGGTCTTTAGACATTTTGTTTAGGCCTTCTTTTTAGTAACTTTATTATTTAAAACTTATGTTCGGGGTCTATTCATCAAAGGTTTTGTTTAGATTTTCCATGTCAAGATTCTTTTTCAAAAATTTTGTTTTGTATTTTATCATTGTGTTATTTATTTGTAACTTATGTTTGGGTTTTATTTTATTTGATGGTTTTGTTTAGAACTGTCTTCATTAGAGTTTCTTGTCAAAAATTTTGTTTGAAGTTTTTATATCAGGCATTTTATTCAACATTTTTTTTATTTATTATTATAAATAACTTGTTTTTTAATTTGAAACTCTTATTTCTATTTTTTATTATAACTTTTATTTGAGACTTTTCATTAGACATTTTGTCTAAAATAGTCATCATTAGCTTTATGCACTTCAGATGTGTTATTCAAAGATTTTGGTCAGGCATTTTATTTAAACATTTTTATAAGGTATTTTTGGTCTTTGGGAATTTTTTTTGGGCTTTATGATTAGAGCCTTTGGTTCACAAGAATTATTGGCTCGGTCCCAACACAAAACCTAAATCTTAATTCTTGACTATTGAAACCATGTTAGGCTTAGCCAACAAAGTGAAAATACTTCCTAACACTTGCCCATAAAAATGTAACCTAAAAGAATATCATTTAAGGATAATTCATCAAGAGCCTTCAATTTTAGTACAAGAAATGCATACTAGGTTACCACCTCCTAAAGAATGGGCTAATTTAGATTTTTGGTACAACTAACCCCCACAATAAATAGAGATATAAGGGGAGCCTTCCCAATAAATTCCATTTCTATTAAAGGATGTCAAGAAAGATCCTAGGTTGATTGAGATTGATCTTAGGGGAGATATAAGGGATCTAATTTACTTGGATTCCTTTGATGCATAGGACCAAGATCACCCAACTACATTTCCATTATAAACACCTAAAACTACATCAAAATTACAAGAAACTACTATCTTAATTCAAAAAAGATACTACTTAGAGATGAAGGTTACTCTTTTTTATAAGAGGAAACCAAGGGATCTTCCCATAAAAAAAATTATAACAATGGATCAACCATAGGTCATGCCTTTAGTTCCTCAATAACAAATGGAGATAGAATAAGAACTAGATGAAGAGTATTTGGAAAGATCCAAGATATTAAGCCTTACATCTGATAAAGGGAAGGTACCAAACATAACTTACTCAATAGGTAAGAAGGCTTAGCCTTTAAACCCTACTTCCCTATTTTCCTCATATGTTCCCATTTTTAGTTTAATTCTTATTAATGTTTTTTTAAAACCCTATTTATCATTCCAAAGGTGGAAGATTTCACCCCCAACCCTGATGTTTCAATTTCCTCTTCTATTATCTTAAAAATCCCTTTCCTCACTCCCAAGGTAGAGGAGGATTTTTCCACCACCATTGTTTCATTTTCCCCATGGTTCCAACCACATCCATTGTTACCACCACTAATATCCCCTTTGGCACTACCATAGTCTAGACAATGAAAATCAAAAGGGCCACTAAGAAAATTGAAATAGCTTTGGCCAGCTCCCAACTCCATGTTTCTTCCACATAGATCAATTTTCCAATTCCTTCCATAATTTCCTCCCAAAAGACTACTATTATATCTTTAGGGAAGGGAAAAAAGGGTAAACAAGTCTTTACATTCCATCCACTCCCCCAATATGGAGGTGTGGATTGGTCTAAAATCACTTGGCCCTCCCTTCCAAACACAGTCCTCAAAAGAGCTTCAGAGCAACAACTAATAGAAAATATAGAGGTGTAGGCTACAACTAAGGATGGAAAACAAATAGACCCTACCCAACTAGTGATTCCACCATGGGTAGTTGATCTTAGAGGTAAGGCTTCCCAAAATCCTAATTTCAAAATTACGTAACTACCATCCATAACCTCATTATTTGTTAAGCCTTTATTGAAAATTTAAAGGGTTAGGTAGAGGAAACTAGAGGATGAATATAGGAGAGAAATTTTACTTGAAGAAATGTAGTAAGTCTATGCTTTATCTAGGAAGAAGAATAGGTAGCTGGTACCCCTACATAAAAGATTTCAAGTCCCTGGTAGAGACCCACAAGGATGATATAATAGCATTAAATGAAGGGACAAAGATGGAAATAAAAGAGATAGAAAATTAATTAGAACAAATTAAATAACAACAATTGACAATTCATGTTCCAACAAGAAATTAGGATGAGGTACAAAAAGCTACATCAAAATGTTAAAATGATGTTGAGGCACTTGAAATGATGAGGGTTGAATTGGCCCCCCATTTATATCAAACACATGTAAACTACTAATAAATTCATACATCTATCTAAACTTGATGACACCATTGACAAAATTAAATGCCCTAAATTTGGTGGTCATTAGAACACAAGAAGCCATGGAGTGGGAGAAAATAGCTAGGGAATTGATGCCTAAATATCAAGAGTAAGAGACACTTATCTTGGATATTTTGGATGACTTAAAATTATCCAAGGTAAGGGGTGCTTTTGGTAAGCTGATTAATATTCTAGTTTTAGATGTTCAATAGCTATTAAAGGATTAGCAATTATATTGATTATTAACAAGTAAGTTTATTTCATATTTATGAGTGTGTAAAGGTGATTTCAATGATATAATTTTTTGTGCATGTGTAATAGCTATCTCAGATTCCTCCTTAGTCTAAGTCATTATCAAGAGTAAGGGTGTGAAATAACTACTCTAAAAAGAGAAACCTTTGACTGAGATATTTGAGTTTCCTATATCAATTTATCATAGATTAATTGACCATGTCTATCTATGTGTGTGCAATAGCTACTAAAAATAGACATTAGTTATGAAAGCACTTGTCCACTTAGAAACTAGCTTGATATTTCATTCTTGAATCCATAGAATATTTCTTTCTTGCTCTACCCTTCCCTCATTTTTGAGTTTATTTATGATATCTACCCACTCTATATTAGAAACCATCCAACCACAAACTCCCATGGATTTTAATTTATTTTATAAATCATTCATCCATTCATCATCATTGTTAACAATCTTGATTCCATACCTACTATTCCATCACCTAGTTGATACAACTGCATACCTATAATGCATGCCGTAGAGTGGAGTTTACCTCCATTAAGATCCTAAATTGTTAGTCTACCTCATTATGAATTGGTGTGCATAAAAACTACATCAAAACTCTTTATAGTGATAGAATTGATAAATTTGGTTAGTTTCTACATTGAGTTACTCTAGAGTCACCTAAGAGAGTGACCAGATCTAGTTCTCAAGGTTGTCTTTTAGTCTCACCCTTGTCAAATCATAGAAGACCTAGATCTATACCAACTACCCCAATCCATAATAGAGCTAGAACACCTTCCCCAATATAGAACACTCCCCGTATATATTATCTCATGGATCAACCACCTTGGTTAGTGGGATATGCTATTTCCATCTTAGGGGATGTGTATGACCTAATTAGGAATCCTGAAAAGTTTCTACTATCCTTGTCTCTTTTTGGAAGAAGAATGGTAAAAGAACACATCAAATATTTAAAAGCTACATTGAGATTAATGACTATTATTAAAGAAGATGTTTCATTTAATATTTTCAATGTTACACTAATTGATGATTCTTATGATTGGTATCTTAATCGACAAGAGAATTTAGTCACTTCTTATAATGCATGTCAAGTTACTTTTCTTGCACAATTTAGCCAAGTCGCCATCCGCAATTTGATATACCAATACTTTACTAATATGAAGAGGGGGTCTAAAAAAACAATTAGGTCCTTTAATGTAATAATTTAGAATATGTACACCTAGTTAATCAAAATGTATAAACCAAATGAAGTGTTAACATTAGAAATGTACAATAATGCTTTGGATCTAATTATAATAATATTGTTACAACAGGTTATTACTATCAACACATTGACATTGGCCTATGAATAAGCCATCAAAATTGATAGCCAACTTAATCCTTAGGTCCATGGCATCCATACTATTAGTAATGGTCTCCCATCCTTAAATCTAGTTCAACATGTGAATTAGAACAACCTTGTGTTTAATCATAATAAGTTATACATGTTACTTCCTTTGACACATACAACACATCAAAATTATAGTTTCTTAAACATCCATGCATAAAGCAATGGTTACCAAAAAATAAACATGTAGCTACATCCTCTTCTATAGTTCTCTAGGGCACTAGCTCTACTAAATCTGAGATAGATGCCATACAAAATATGGTTTAGAAGTTAAGCAATGAATTCCTCAACATGCAAAGAAAGATAGGGAATTATAATGGCCCATGTGGTAATAATAATTCTAGGTTATATAAGTATAATATAACATTCAATAGGAATATAAATAATATAGAGAATCTTGGCAAGCCTCTAGAAATCAATATAGTAGAGACATCTATTCCCAATTGGTGCATAATCCATAATACTTTTCAGCATGGTGAACTTAACTATGATAAATTTTATGTATCATTTGATATATTTCAAAGAGTGGTGGTAAGGCATGATCAGATGTATAATCCACTATAATCCCACTAGGACTCTATCCCTTCAATCATTGGTATGTTTTTTGAGACTCATGATTTTTCTTTCCCAAGCAAAAATGACAATTTACTAGAAGACAACACCTATGAGATCCATGCTTTCTAATAATTCTAAAAAAGTGGTTACAACCTATTGAATAGGAAACCTATCATAATTCATATTATTTTGAATAGAATATCCATTCCACCCGATCCATAAGTTGATAAAAATACACCTTCCCCAAAAGGGAATGATCAGCCTTAGAATATTGAGGAACAAAGTAGAGGAGGATACAACATTGTTAAAGGCATGAAAAAAATTAAAGAAAACATCAACCTTCATGAATTATCTTAGATAATTAAATAGAAAGAGTTATTATCAAAATCTATCATAGGTAAGGCCCCTATGTAAAAGTTAAAAGCTCCTATAGAGAAAGTAAAAGCCTCTAACACCAAGCTAGAGATTCTACCTTTTTTGTTGACTATCAGGGTATTTAGTAAAAATAATCATAATTGTTTAATCAACTTTGGATGTTCAACAACTATGATGACTAATTATATTTTTCAAAATATTAGCTTATCTCCAAGCCCTTAAAAGAGAATAGTTTCATAGTTAGATAAAATAGTGGTACCAGTAATTATAGAGATGAATAATATGGGTATCCAAGTAGAATCTGAGCTATGAGTAAAGATAACCATCAACATTATTGTATTAGACATACCTAAAGGATATGGGCTATTTTTGAGTAGGGAATGGTCTAAGATACTCAATGTATATCTCTCAAGAGGTTTCTCTTTCATTTTTTACCATAGAGAAGCATTACAAGCCAAATACAAATTGATAGGGAACCAAGGATGAAGTATCCTATCAAATAGTATAACATCCATAATGAAGAGGTAAGTTATGAATCCCCTATCCTTGGTATTTATTCTTTGACTAGAAAATATCAAATATGAGAGCCAAAATCTGAGGGCCCCAACTAGGTATGGACACTCCACTTTTATGGTGGTATATCCAAACAAGGATTTGGAATAGGAATTAAATTGGTTGATCCATAGGGTAAGCTTTTTTAATATCATAAATATTACAATTCCCTTGGACCAATTATAGGGCTGAATATGAAGAATTAATTTTGATATTGCAATTTTCACTCAAGAATAATGTCAAGCATATGCTATCATTCAAGGATTTAGAGTTGGTAGTCAATTAGGTTAGAAACAAATACCAATGTAAGTTATAATATCCAAAAATATATAAACATGGAGCATGGGATTTGATTGAGAGCTTTCATGCTTTCAAATAGTAGTTATTCTTAGGGATCAAAATCAAGCTATAGATTCACTAGCTACTTCTACTACCAATTTGGAGCATCTCCAAGAATCCAAGGTAAAGAGATTCTCCATTGATCTAGTACCATGTCCTTATATTCCTAAGAATGTATAGAATTTACAAGTATTTGATGATGACCAATAGATCATTTGATTTCCAACCAAATCAGGACAAGTTGAGTCCCAAATCATTAATAATAAGGAAATTAACTCTCTACCAAGAGTATTCAGATGAGGAAGGTATAATCCATCTTAAATAAAATCATCTCCCAACTAGTTTGGTCTCCTTAGAAAGATCATTTGATATATATCCCCAAGATCAAAAATAAAGGTAGCCCAAAGTTAATAAGTTTGAATTCAAAAGGGAGAATTTAGGGGATTAGAATAGCCCACATTACACCAATATTAGACTCAGTTTCACTCCATACAAAAGATAGTGGGTGAAAGATTTACTCACCCAATACAAATATGTGAGTACATGGACATATGAAGAATTGAAGGTTTATGACTAAAAGGTCATCACTCATAAAATTCCATTGAAAATAGACCACAAGCCATTTATATAAAGATATATACTAGTGAATCCTATCTTGGAATATCTCATTCAAAGAGAAGTGGAAAATATGCTAAGTGAAAGAATAATCTTCCCAATCAGGCACTCTACTTGGGTGGCCAATTTGGTTCCATTCAAAAAAAAGAATGGAGAGATTAGATTATGTGTTGATTTTAGAAATTTGAACAAAGTTTCTAAGAAGAAAAACTATCCACTACCTTCCTTAGACAAGGTTATTTATATCATCAACAAATCTAAAATAATGTCCTTCTTGGATGGCTTTTTAGGTTATAACCATGTATTGGTATAATTAGAGGATAGAATGAAAACTACATTCACTACAAAGTGGGGTACCTATGCATATAAGAGGATGCCTTTCAGCCTAAGAAATGTAGGAGACACCTTTTAACAAGTTATGAATCATGAATTTAAAGTATTAATAGGTAAATATATAATTATCTATATGGATGATCTTATTATGTTCTTTAAGAATATGACCAATCATGTAAGCCATCTATAGTCAATATTCAAAAGTTGGATAAGGTTTGACATTTCAATAAACCTAAAGAATAACATATTTGGAGTTAATAAGGGCAAGCTCTTGGAACATATCATTACCAAAGAATGAATATCATCAATCTAGATAGAATCTAGGGGATTTTAAAGATTGTGCCAACAAACACTAAGAAGGAGCTCAAGTCATTCTTTGGGAATATTAATTTTATAAGGAAGCTTATTTTTGGATTTGTATAAATTGTGAGACCCCTAAATGCAATGCTCAAATAAAATGCTAAAATAGAATGGACATCCAAGTCCTAAAAGTCTTTTCAAGACATTAAATATGCAATATAATAGGCCCCAATACTAATCAATCCCAGTTTTATAAAGTATTTTTACTTGTACTCATTTTATTTATAACATACATTTGTTTATATCATTATGAAAAAATAAATATGAAATTTAACATCCTATTACATTTTTTAGTACAAATTTTAAGGATGCAAAACTTAGGTATTCCATGATTGATAAATAGATCTTTTCTCTTATAAAAGTGGTAAGGAATCTTTATCACTACATCTTGAGGAATAAGACTATAGTTATTATTATTGATCCTATTTTCAAGCTTACCTTTTCACATAATTAATTAAGATAATGTAGAGGCTAATAGATGGAAAATTTGTAGGAGTTTGACATAGAAATCAAGCCTATTAGAATCATCTAGGGTCAGTGCATCATCCAACTCATGATTGAGCCTGAACCATGTATTACTATTAAAGAGGTATGTGAAGCCCAAGTATCTAGAGGGGAATGGTATACTAAAATAATATAATATCTTCTTATAGTTACTAATCCACCAAAACTCAATCAAGAATGAAGGAGAGATTTGAGGCTCAAATATGCTCACTACATGATAAAGAAAGGAGTTTTATATATAAGAAACTATGAAGGCATCTACCTTAGATGTGTATCTATGGAAGAGGCTTAAGAGATTCTATAAATATTTCACCAAAATATAGGTAGTTGTCATCCATTTGGGAATAACACAACTCACAAGATCCCAATAATGGGTTATTATTGGCCAACAGTCTTCAAGGATGCTCATGTTCATGTAAGGACATGTCATAAATGTCAATCTTTAACAAAAAGAGAAGTACATGAAACAATTCCCTTATAACCTATTGTTAAGGGAAGACCATTTTCCCAAGGGGGGTTTTAATTCATTGGTTTAATTAACCCAAAATATTTATCAGGTCATAATTTTGTACTAACTACAATAAATTACTATACCTAATAGACTGGGATAATAGCCACAAATAATTCTAGAGCATAAGATGTGATTCACTTCTTGGAGGAGCGCATCATAACTAGATTTGTCACACCTATTTCTCTAGTTTTTCATAATGGTCCAATATCCATATAATATAAATTTATTAAATGGGCTCATGACAATTACACCACCATCAAGTCATTGTATAACCATTACCCTCAAGGAAATAGATTGGTTGAATCAATGAATAAGAACATGATAGATGAAATTAACAAATTGGCTAGGGATAAGCCTATATAATGGCATAATATAATTAAGTATGCACTTTTGGTAAACCAAACAAGATATAATTAGTCCCTCAAGGCCTCACCCTATCTACTGGTGTATGGATGAAGGTCAATATTTCCAATCATGCTAAAATTGTTGACTTATTAATTTATGCAAGAATATATGAAACTAAATGACAAAGAAAAATATTGACTATTGGATATAATAAAAATGGAAGACTCAAGGAATAAGGCCCTATATACTTTAATTAAACACCAAGATGTAATCAAAAGATGGCTTGACAAAAGGGCCAAAGTCAAAGCATTTAGAATTTTTGATTTAGTGCTTCTATGGGATAAACACCCATGAAAAGAAAGGTCAAAAAGACAAATTTTCTCTATTATGGATTGGACCATATTAGATTTTAGAGATCCTAGGCAATAATTCATTTCATCTAAGGGACTTTCAAGGAAATAAACTCACATATCTAGTCAATAGACAATTTTTGAAGCATTAATTCATGGTTGTACCATCTAAAAATGCCCTTGATTGATAAAGAAACATGGTAGAGGTAGAATTAGGTTAGTTTCCTACTTTCTAGGTTAAGTTTATTTATTTTTAGTATAGTTTCATACATTTTAGGTTAGGTTTCATAATTTATAATTTATTTTCCTACTTTCTAATATAATTTATAGCTTTTTAGGTTAAATTTCATGCTTTCTAGTATAGTTTCTAGCTTTCTAGGTTAGGCATTTTATTTTTTCCTGTGATAATCTAAATTGTTTTATTCAAACATGAACAAGCTAACATCCAACTATCTGGGACCCTATTTTATACTTAGATAGACATATAATAGAAAGGAAAATAGCAAGAGGATTCATAACTTTGGTCCTATTCACAAATTGATTATACTTTTATGTTTGAGGTCTTCAAGATTTAGGTATGTAATCATAGTAATTTAGGGTTGTGTTAGAATTTAATATTTATACTGGGTATGTGAAAGTTATTATTGAATAATTCATATGAATTTAGAAATTTTTATCATTCCATTAGACCAAGCACACCTTTCATATTAATAATTGTTTGGAGGTAATAATCATTGGTATAGATGTAGCTAATAGGGATATTCTAGTAAATGATTCATTTTATAACTACACTAGCTCATAGTGGTTTCTTCTCTCCCCTTTCCATTCAAATAATAAAAGAGAGAGAGAGAAGAGAAGAACCAATGAGTTCAAAAGAGAGATTAATAAAGACCAAAGAACATCTAAAGAAGATAAAAGGATCACAACATGAAATAAGGTCAATGTACCACACATCATTATCAAATAAAATGAAGGAAGGGGAAAGAAGTAATGTAAGGTATCTTTGTCAAGGCTATGGATGCCTAAATGATAGTAGAGTAATTCTTGAACTTCTCTGATTTAATAAGTTTTAAAATGACTAGATTGAAACCTAAAGCTACTTCAATCCTTTGAAAAGACCTTCATAACAAAGGTTAAATTAACATCAGCTTAGCACACATAGATCCATGGATGAGAAGGCAAGTATGTTGTATGATATAGTTGGGAGTCTCTTTCATATCTCTAATTCTTATAGTTTTTGTGTTACAGTTCATGTCTAATTTGAAATGACTAACCAAAGTTATGAGTTCTTGAATACTTGAAAGTATTTCCCCTATAAGTCACCATTTATTGTACCCAACATTCCCTTTTACATTAAGAAGAAATGGGGACCCACTTTATTTTGTATTTTAGCCTTGTTTTTTTAGCCCTTCTTCTACATAGATATGCAAGTTATATTGAATTTATCCTTAATATTTACACTTGGAAGTACAAATAATGTCATTACACATTTTAGACTAAATTATTAATACCTTTTGAGATTTTTGTACTATTCAAGTTTTGGGACATAGTTTCATTTGGAGAAATTATTCATGAATTGGTCTTTAGGCATATTCCTTGGGCCTCCTTTTTGGGAATGTTGTTCTTAAAAACTAATGTTTGGGGTCTATTCATCAGAGGTTTTGTTTGGAGTTTTTGCATCATGCATTTTGTTTGGACATTTTATTTAGAAGATTTGTTCAGTATTTTATCCTCAAATTATTTATTCATGACTTATGTTAAATTTTTCTTTTATTTAGTGGTTTTGTTGAAACTATCTTCATTGAAGTTTCTATGTCAAAACTTTTGTTCATAGTTTTTGCATTAATCATTTTTTTAGACATTTTATTCAAATGATTGTTTTGAAGGACTTGGTTTTTTATTTACAACTCTTATTTGGAAGTTATATATTAAAACTTTTATTATAGAATTTTCATTAGACATTTTTTTTCAAACTAGTCATCATCGGCTTTATGCACTTAAAATGTTTTGTTCAGAGCTTTTGATCAGGAATTTTGTTTGAACATTATTTCAAGGGAACTTTAGTCTTTAGTCATTTTGTTTTGGCTTTATGTTCAGAGATTTTGGTTCATAATAATTATTATCTTAGTCCCAACACAAAACCTAACTCTTGATTCTTGACTACTGAAAGCCCTCTAGACTTAGCCAATAAAGTGAAACTACTTTCTGACACTTCCCCAAAAAAAAGTAAGCTACCAACTTAACTAACAAGATTTGAATTGTGTAGGTAAAATAAACATATGAATGTTGGGCATTAAAAGTCCATGAGATAAAATTGAATGTTAAGGATATATACATAACATGTAATTATTGATGTTTTTAATACTCAAAAGTGAATTCCAACTCAATTTCTACTCTATGAACAAAATCCCTATCAACGTACAAATCCATTACAAACAAGAGACCAGTGGAAAGAAGTTTTCATGATATATGTAAACAAACTTTGATCACACCAAATAATTGTAATAGCATCATGTTCTAAGAGTTTCATAGGATCGTTACCACCATATCCATTTTCCATTAAGGATTAAATAGAGTTCACATACATGGTGTATGATGCGATAATATTTGATAACATGTATGTAATAACTTGTAATTATGGGAGGATGTTGATATTGTGGACACATTTTCACATGAATTAAATATATCACTTACACAGTGATAAATGGTTACAAACTTACTCACTTTTAAGAGATAAAAACTACACTATGGAGAAGCCAAGCCTAAGGTTATGCCCTACATAAGCTTATTTGGGACTTGTTATTTGATGGGAAGACTAACAAGAAACCTTCTTGTACTGTATGGATCACCAAATGATCATGTCTTACATCACTAGAGATAAATTTCAAAGGTACCTATCTCTATCAATTCTAGATGCAATTATTGATAAACATAAGTTGGTAACATGAAACAAATAGAATTTAATTGGGAAAGTGATGAGTTCATGGATTCTTCCTATTGAAACTATGGTCTTAAAAATAAAGTATACCACCCCATTAACAAATTTAAAATGGGCATACATATTAGGATGAACTTATTAAATATAATTTATGGCATGTAAAGTATTAATTTTCTCATCTTGGATTGGGTGACATTACTAAATATGATAATGATTAGCAATGCAAATTTTGCCTTAGGATAAATCATCAATTTCAAGTTGAGGGAACAAGTTTTGCACAAATCAAAGAGGCCCTATTTAGAAGGACAATTTTACATGATGTCATATCTTCTTGATATAATAATGACATAGTACACAGGGACCTTAGTGAGCTTTGGATCTAAGGCCATATATTATATAAATAATTTTATTTGAGATTAGTATTACTTTATCCATATATATGCATACATAAGCATATGACATGAATTATTGAGGATGTGTATTATCAAGTATGGTAGGCAATTTATGAGGCCCTACTTCCCAAAATTATAAATAGTATAATGTTGTCACTAAATCTCATACCCTATAAGAGGGTTTTCAAACATCTTCTAGATTTGGGAAACATGGAAACACTTCTAGGTATGTGGGTGTACTTATAGTGGAAGTGAGCCTCTATATTTTAAAGGCTAGCCCCCTGAATGTATCTTGAAGTGATTTACCTATGCTAATGCTTGCTTATGGGAAAAGAGTTAAAATTTTCATGAAATAAACCTAATATAAGGGGGAGATACACCAAGATGTATTCCATATGACCATCATACTTTCTTGCACTAAGAAACAAGGCATACAAACTAACTTCTAAGTCTTATGGATTCTAACATGAGTATTTCAATATGAAGGTGAGATGTATGAAAGATATCCAAGGTAAGTGAACCAGAAGCTAGTTTTAGGAATTAAGACTCATTTTACACTTAAAAGATAGGCTCATACACTTGATAAGACTTCATATGACCTGTTAGAACAAAAATATTGTATAAACATGAAAGGATAGAGAATAATCACTTTGCATCACCATACATCACTTGCAAACTTAGACAATTGTTGAAGAACTAAAATTAAATCTATACTAATGTTAAAATGAAAAATATGATGTATTTATAGTAAGGCTTCACCATACATGCAGTGGAAATATTTTACAATAGCTCAATAGATATATTTATAGAAAAGGGGAGTAAGAGAGAGGGATTTTGGCTTGTAGAAAAAGAATCAAATGAGTATAAAATCATTTTAAAATAAGTTACAAATAACTCTATAAATATGCTCATTTAAACCATCTGATTGATCTAGGTCACTCTAGTTCATTTCATTATTATAATATCTTCTCTATGATAGTCCATGGTGGTTGCAATGGTAGGTTCAAGTCATTTTTAGTTGTGTCAGGTAATAATGTAGTTACAACACTTGGATATATCATTTAGAATCATGTCTTATTACCATCTTCTCCTAACTAGTTATCATGTCATGCACAATGGAGAGAAAGGTCAATTTCAATCAATTGGTCCATTAGATTAACTATTATGGTCCACTTTCTTACCTTTATGACACCCTTGCATTTATTACATATTCACCCATTTCCATATCTAGATCATAAGTCCCACCTATAGATGGAAAAACAATATAAAGACATTAGTTTTCCCTATAGTATTTTACATTAAAATGTACCCATGGATCATTTATCACCTTATACATTATAATCGGCTTAAATAAATCTATTATATCTCTATGGGGACTAAGAATTCATTATATATGGATCCTTCTTTAACTTGGTGAACTAGTCACAAGAAAGAACCCTTTAAGCTCTAACTTATCAAACTAGAGATAAATATAAGCTATAATGGTGGTCCCTTTATATTCTTCAAATCCTACTCCATCATCTAGACCACTCCATGGCATTTAAACTAGATCCAATGGTGTTAGGAAGACTTTGTAGAACCTTGCCTTTATTATCAAAAATAACCTTCCAACCCTCATTGAGAATCTTAGGCTCACCGTTGCTCTTAAAATTAATTTTAATTAGTTTTTGATGCTTGACTTAGATCATTGACACATTTGACACAATTAACTCTATTGTTTTGTATTGGTATAAATTATTGAGAACCATCGATCCTCTACTAGTTGAATGCATCTTTGAAAAATATCATGCATACATTCATCATTGAGATTTGTTGACCTTTTGACCTCCACGTGCCATTGGACTGGCATGCATGATCAAACATAGACCATTGATCTTACTAGGACCCATTATTTGAAAGCCAACATATAGTTTAGGATCTTAAAATTGATAGTCTATGGGACATATTTTGACATTTACATGACCTTCAAATTTAAGCTCAAAAAGATTATCTTGATCTAACTTTAAATTTGATGTTCATGTGACAATCATTCATCATTCCATAGAATGTGATTGACACCCCGTAGACCATCAAATTTAAACATAGGTAGATTTTCCCCTAAGCTTTAACTTATTGTTTACATGAATGTTTTATATTTTTTTACCAACTTTGAAAGATTGGATCCTAAAGCATGAGAAATATGGAGGTCTTAAATTTTTAGGAGATGCTCTTTTTGCCAAAAAGGATGAACCCATTTTATGAGATGGTCCCAAGATATTCTCAATAAAATATATTCAAAGTTCATGATGGCGAGTCCATAACTACTTCTTCATGATGCCCTAGTGACAACCAAGCTCAAATGACTAAGTATGGGAGACTTAATAGAAATGCTCAAGAGCCCAACTTTTCACATGTATAACTTTGTTTTCACTTTAGTAGAGGACCTTATACTTGTTTCATAGAAACTTGGGACCAAGGAGAACAAACCCATGTGGTCACCTTCATTTGTAACTATTTCATGTGTGAGACTAGCCTTAGAAAACCACCCACTTATACTTTCTACCACTAGACCCAAATGTCAACATGAATAGAATGAAGAAATAAATAGACCCCTTACATCCCCACACTTGTTTCAAGCACCTTAACATCCCATAAGGTCTCTACAACATTCTCAATTACATTATAAAAGGCCTTTAGACAAGATTTTGTCTAAATGGGGTCGACCCATTTTGGCCTATGGGAAAAAAGGGTTAACATTCTTGGTGATTTCCTAGGGGTTGTATGTGTCTCTATGTAAAAGGAACCTATACTAGTTTCCTAATCTTGTTCATTGGGATATGGAGTCACATGCACAATAGATTTGAAACATAAACTACCTTGAATAATACACCAAATAACATAAAACAACATGACTAAAACACAAAGCAAGGAACTAAGCAAAACACACATGTGGTCAAGAACACTTATTGGAACGTCACACAACAAGAATGGAAACACACACCTAAAAAAAATTGACCTAAGTGATAAATAAATTGAGATGAAAACTTCCACTAGGATCAAAGGTTAAGTTTTAAAACCCAATTTATTTATGACATGAAGGTTTGAATGAGACATGTAGCCTTTTGATCCTTGACATTGATGCCTCCACCTTTTTCATGTTGTTTTCCAATTCATTGGCATTTTTTTTAATGAGAACCAATTAACTCCAAATAGTATATCTATGGAAATGAACTCAACCTCATCATTTTCATATGGTTCCTCAACTATGACCTCCAATGGTGGTTGAATAAGCCTTACCTTCTTGATCTCTATGGTACTCTGAATAAGATTGGGTTTCTCTTCAGCTGAAATTTCCTCAATATCATCAAGGAGGTCTAAATAGTCCACCTAATCTTGTTCATTATCCTCCATAGAAAAATTTTCCTCCACCTTCTCATGTACTTTAACTTCAACTTGGAAAATATCTTTAATCTTTTGAAAGAGCTTCATTTTTAGTTATCAATCATCATTGACATAACATGCTTGATGTTTAAGAGAATCAAGATTCTCTTATTTATATCCTCATATCTATGAATATGGCTCAATACCAAGGGGATGTCTCAACTATTCTTGAGGAACTTTAACCTCCAATTTTCCCTTACTTTCCATGTCTACAACATCTTAGACACTACTATCACCAAATTACTCTATGACAACAAATTCTTGATCAATAGAATGACCCTCATCTTTATTATTGAGATGGTCATATACAAATCCATGATTAAATAAGGAGTCTTCTTTAAATGCCTCTCCCTTCAAGTCTTGGACACATTTCTCATGGACAATTGAAAAAGAGTCTTTAATAAGTTTCTCTTCTATTTTAAACTCTACACTAGTAGCTATGATAGGATCTTCAATGTGATTATCTTCATCTAAGAAGGAAGAGTTATACTTGTGGTCACTAAGGGGGGTCCATATGGTGATTTACTCCTCATAGTCACTCATGACATATTCTTGATCAATTTTGACTTGGGTTCTTTCCTCTTCATTTATTTCCCTCAAAATGGGTTTTTCCTCAAGAAAGGGTGAGGTAGAAGGTTAATGGATAGGCTCATGAGAAGGAGATGGGATATGGAGTGTGGTGGAAAGATGAGATGTGATGGGGGTTAATGAATTTTTGATGGAGTGTGAGGGGTAGGATATGGCCTATCATTATATTTAGGAAAGATAAAATCACTAGTAGTCTTATAGGGAAGTTATTTCTTGGGTTGATTGGAAGGAGGGACATTTACATAGGTAGAAGCTACATATTGCCAATATTTTTCTTTAAAATATTCAATAAAAACATGTTCATTTTTATTTATTTATCCTCTCACATACTTAGCCTCTCTATTGAGCATTGAAAGCACATTTTTTCCAAGTCTATTTATTCTATGATCTCCCATTTAGTTACTTCTAGTTCTTTAAACATCTTCAAAGTCTACATATGAGTTTGGAAAACATTTCTCAACCATTATATGAGATGATCAAGGAGTAAATCATACTCATCATCCCATGTTATCATTTCAACTTCAATAACTAGTAAATGTGATATGGATGCAATAAAAGACTTGATAGAATATGGAAACAATGAAGGAAGGGGAGGGTAATGATGAGGATCAAGACTATATTTTACTTATTAAATTCTATCCTAAAATATTATATATATTTCCTTATAATACTTTGACATGAAATCCATAGAAACATCTTGTTCCTCATGAGAAGACTTATAGGAGTACTCATGAGGTTCATAGGTACTAGGGTATGGTTGATAGGGTTCATATTGGGACTAACAAGGAGGATTTTCTTGATAGGTATCTTGGTAACCTTACTTATAGGGTTATCTACTAACCTGGTGTCTATATTAGGGGGGAAAGTGGATGATTATAGGGCTGCCATGGCTCAAAGGATTTATATCCATTCTGATAGGGTTGTTAGGGAATATACTATGATTTATAGCAAGGATGCTAAGGAAGTCCATGGTAGGGATATTCACTATGGATATTCATGTCAACCTCATGTATCAAAGTAAATACAATAACTAATCAAAAGAATTTAATTACATATACATAGGATGCTTACAACCAAAATATATTATTCATAGTCAACATTGGTGCTAGGTTTCTTGCTTCATTTGAAAAAAAAGATTATAATTACCTCGACAAATATGCTCATTTAGTCCATTTAATTAATATAGGTCACTCTAGTCTATTTAATTATTACAATATATTTTCTATGATACTCCATGGTGGATACAATGGTAGGTGTACATTCTTTTCAACTATGTTTAGGTAATAGCGTAGTTAACACACTTGGATCCATGATTTAGAATCATGTCTTATTACCAACTGCTCTTGACTAGTTTTCATGACATGCACAATGGAGAGAAAGTTCACTTTCAAGTATTTGGTCCATTAGATGAACTATTGGGGTCCACCTTTTTTCCTTTGTGGTACCCTTGTATTTATTAAATACTCATATATTTCTATATTTGGATCATAGGCCCCACCTATATATGAGAAACCAATCTAAGGACATTGGTTTTCCCTATAGTCTTTTATATTAAAATAGACCCATGGATAATTTAAAACCTTTTATATTATAATAGGTTAAAATAAACCTATTATCTCTCTATAAGGATTGATAATTCATTATACATAGATCCTTCTTTAACCTAGTGAACCAGTCAGAAGAAAGAACCCTATAAGCTCTAACTTATCGAACCAAAGATCAATATAAGCTCTAATGGTGATCCCTTCTTATACTTCAAATCCTATTACATCATATATAACCTTCCATGGAATTTTAACCAGATATAATGGTGTTAGGAAGACTTAGTAAAACTTTGCTTTTATGGTCAATAACAACCTTCCAACCCTCGTCAAGAATCCTAGATCTGTTGTTACTCTCGACCTTAATTTTCATTGGTTATCAATGATTTATTTAGTTCATTGACACATTTGAATCACTTTGATCCATTTATTTGGATTGGTATGAATTCTCTATAACTATTGATCCTCTACTAGTTGAGCACATCTTTGACATTTGTCATACACACATTTACCCTTGAGATTCATTGACCCTTTGACCTCTGGATGCCATTGGATTGAGATGTATGATCAAGCATGGACCATTAATATTGATGGGACCCATTATTTTAAATCCAATGTCTATTCCATGATATTAAACTTGAAATTTTGTGGGATGTCTTTTGACATTCACATGACCATCAAATTTAAGCTCAAAAGGATTGTCTTGATATGTTTTTAAATTTTAAGTTTGTGAGACCATCATTCATCATTCCATAGAACATGATTGAAATATTACTAACCATAAAATTTAAACATAGGTATATTTTCCCCTGATCTTTGACTTATCATTCATGTTAACATTTTATGTTGTCTGACCAACTTTAAAAGCTTGGATGCTAAAGTACGAGAAACATAGAGGTCCCAAATTTGTAGGAGATGCTCTTCTTACCAAAAATGATGAACCCATTTGATGTGATGGTCCAATAATATTTTGAGGAAAATATATTCAAAGTTCAAGATGGTTGGTCCATATCTAATTTTGTATTACATCCTAGTGATGGCCAAGCTTGAATGACTAAGTATGGGAAACTTAGCAGAAATGCCCAGGAGCCCAAATTTACACATGTATAACTCTATTTGCACTTTAGTGGAGGACATAAAAATTAGTGTATAGAAACTTGAGACCAAGGTGAACAAACCCATGTGGTCACCTTCTTTTTTAGTTATCATATGTGTGAGATTTGGCTTCAATAAATTATCTACTTGTAATTTCTACCACTAGACCCAAAATGCTAGGATGAATACAATGAAGAACTAGATGGACTCCTTACATTCCCACACTTTTTCTACGCAACTTAAATCCCATAGGGTCTCTAAAACATTATTCATGACATTATAGAAGGCCCTTATACACTATTTTGGCTATTGGGGTTGACCCATTTTAGCCTATGGGGAAAAATGGTCAACACATAAAAAACACACTAGTTTGTTGGGGTGACTACTAGTTGTATCCAAATTATATGGTAATCTTGGTCATCAATCATAAATTATTCCCCTTATGCCTCCCCAAGTATGTACCTAATAAGATAGTAAAGTAATAAATTACATATCAACTTTGGTGAAGTGTCGAGGAGGATTTGATTAAATAGAAGAAAAGCACATTCTATGAATCTCACATGATCATTAAAAGAATGTGTTATATCATGAGAAATCATTTTGGGTACATAAGAAATATGAAATAATATATATTTTTACCAGTTGTCTACCTTTCCACATAGATATTGGGATCCTCATGGTCGTATACAAAATAATATCTAGGGATTTAGTATTCCATATGAATATGTTCCCTACAACCATGATTTTTTGTTCTTAAATACAAAGGATGACTCCTATGTTTTAGAAAGGACAAAAATTATAGGCCTAAAAGAATATCATTTAAGGATAATTTAGTAAGAGCCTTCAATTTTAATACAAGAAATACATACTAGGATACCACTTCCTAAAGGGTGGACTACTTTATATTTTTGGTACAGCCAACCCCCACAACAAACAAAGATATAAGGGAACCCTTCCTAAGATCTTTACTTTTTATTAAAGGTTGTTAAGAAATATCTTGTGTTGACTAAGACTAATCCTAGGGGATCTCTAGGTCATCCAATTGATTTGGATTCTTCTAATGCAAATGAACATAAATAACCAATTGTATTGTCATTGTAAACACATACAACTACACCATTATTACAAGAAGATATTTCCTAAATTTAGTAAAGTTCTTCCATGGAGATGAAGTCAACTCTTTATTTTATGATTAAACTAAGGGATCTTCCCCTCATAGAGAATCTAATAGTAGATCAGCCATAAGGCATGATTTCATTTCCTTAATAGCAAATGAAGACAAAATAAGAACTAAATGAATAATAAGAGTTGGAAATATCTAAGGAATTAAGCCTTCTGGATAATAAAGGGAAGTTACCAAGCATGTATGACTCAATAGGTAATAAGGCTCAGACTTTAAACCCTAATAGCCTAGTTTCCTCATATGTTCCCATTTTTGGTTTAGTTCTTATTAGTGTTGTTTTGAAAACCCCATTACTCACTCCAAATTTAGAAGATGTCATCCCCACCCCTAATGTTTCAATTTCCTCTTCTACTATCTTTCAAATCCTTTTCCTCACTCCGAAAATAGAGGAGGATTTTGATACCACCATTGTTTCATTTTACCCCATAGTGCCACCCATGTCCATTGTTATCACCACTAGTATCCCCTTCGAAACTACCACTATCTAGATTATGAAAAAGAAAATGGCCACTAAGAAAATTTAAATAGACCTGGCCAACTCCTAGATCCATATTTATTCCACATAGATCAATTTTCTAATGCCTTCCAAAAGTTCCTCATAATAGACTACTGTTACATCTTCATGGAAGGGAAAAATGGGTAAACAAGTCTTTATAGTCCATCCAATCCAACAATATGGAGGTGTGGATTGGTCCAAAATAATTTATCCCTCCTTTCCTAACATAGTCCTCAAAGGAGCTTCATAGCAACAACCAATAAAAAACTAGAGGTGGAGGCTATGACTAAGGATGCACAACAAATAGACCCTACCCAACTAGTGATTCCACCATGGGAAGTTGATCTTAGAGCTAAGGCTTCCCAAAATCCTATTTTCAAAATTATATAACTGTTATACATAAACTCATTCATTGATAGGACCTCAAGGAGAATTTAAAGGGTTAAGAAGAGGAAATTGGAAGATGAAGCTGGGAGAAAATTATTCTTGAAGAAAGGTAGGAAGAGTATGCTTTATCCAATAGAAAGAACAAATAGTTGGGGGCACTCCCCCTATATAAAATATTTCAATTCTCTAGTATAGACTCACGAGGGTGCTATGATAGCATTGCATGAATGGACAAAGATGGAAAGATAAGGTCTATAATAGGAATTAGAACAAATCAAAGAACAACAATAGACATTTCATATTCCTGTAGGAATTGAGGTTTAGGTAAAACAAGCTACATTAAAATGTTATAATAATATTTAGGTAATTGAATTAATGAGGATTGAATTTCCCCCTAATATATCTCAAACACATTTATTATTTAATTCCTTAAAACAAGATGAAAATAAATTGAAGTTATTGATTTTGTACACTAATAATAAAGGTATACAACCATCTAGACTTGATGAGACCATTGAAAGCATCAAATTCCCTTAATTTTGTGTTCATTTGAACATAAGAAGCTATAGAGTGGGTGATAATAGCTGGGGAATTGATGCCTAAATATCAAGAGTAAGAGACACTCATCTTTTAGATTATGGATGACTTGAAACTAAGGTAAGGGATGCTTCTAGTAAGTTGTTTAGTAGAATCATTTTTTATCAAATCATTAAAGAAGCTTATGAAAACTTTAAGAAGAGTCTATAAATATTGAATATAAATTAAGTTTTTCAATAAATAAGGTAATTAAAGTTTAAATTTTTAAGATCAACTTCTAAAATACAAAGGAAAAACATGAAAAACTCTTAGAACAAGTTATGAGGATGTATAAAAACTCATTATCTAACCTAGATATCATAAGGTAGAAGCATTATGTTTGTCACAAATATTATCTTATGATAGAGATGAAAAAGAAGAAGACTAAGGTTGTAACATCTAGTTCAATGCCAACCCAATTAGTGATGACTCCCACCAAGGTTAACACATCTATGCAGACATCCACTCAACCTTAGTTTGAAAGGGCCAATTTTGTGCATGTTAATTCAATATAGTGGCATTAATTTTGTAATTGTAGTTTTCTTTTGATTCAAACTAAATAAAAAGGTTGCCTAATTTGTTTTTTGTAAACATGCACATGTTTCATGATATTATAAAGGTTGACTTTAATTATTGATAAATGTAAGATAACTCTATGTATATAGTACATACATTTTTGAGATTACAATTAGAATTGAGGTTCTAACTATGCCATGTAATCAAAATTTTGCATGTACTTGGAGGATGAGGTGACCCTTCTCCAAGTCTATTAAAACATATGTAACCCACATTTTTAAAGGGTTAGAAAATTTCAATATAGAAGTAGAATAAATTTTTATTATCAAAAAATGTGTTTGTGCATTTTCTCTCCAAGCTCTATATAATTAGGATTAATCTTTTTGGTTGTTTGATTTAATATTTTTAGTTTACAATAGTTACGAGTAATGATTTCCTATCATGATTAATATGCTAGTTTTATATGTGAAATATCTATTAAAGGATTATTAATTATATTGATTATTATGAATTAAGTTTATTATTTCATATTTCTGAGTGTGTAGAGGTGTTTTCAATGATATAATTTTGTGTGCATGTGTAATAGCTATCTTAGATACCTCCCTAGTTTGATTCATAATCTGTTGAGTAAGTTTGTGCAACATTTAATCTAAAAGGATAAATATTTGACTTAGATCCCTAAGTTTCCTATATCAAACTATCCTAGACTACTTGACCATGTTTGTCTGTGTGTGCAACAGATGCTAGAAATAGACATTGGTTCTGAATGCACTTGTCCACTTAGAAACTAGCCTAAGATTTGATTCCTGAATCCATAGAATCTTTATTTCCTAATCTACCCGTACCTCTTTTTTTTATTTTTATTTTTGAGACCTACCAACTCTAGATTAACAACCATCGAACCAACAACTCACCTAGATTTAACTCTATTTTAGAAATCATTCATCCATTCATCATCCTTTTTATTAACCTACATGCCATGCCAATTATTCCATCACCTAGTTGTTAAAAATTCATACCTAAAATTCATGATGTGGAGTGGAGTTTACCTCCATCAAGATCTTGAAATGTTAGAGGCTACCTAGCTATGAATTGGTGTGCATAAAAAGCCGAATCAATAACTTTAAAATTTTATACTAGAAGGAGTTCATCTTTATTCTCTTTTTTTGCAGCATTATACTCCTATACCTTTGCATAGTTGTTGTCATATTATAGATGAGGTTTATGTCATAGGTTTTATAGAGGTTATGTTGAAGTTTATGAATCAAGGGTGTTTCATGATGGGTTAGAGGTTGTTTCCCTATTCCAAGATATTGTAATATTACTAAAGGATTGGATGTCTAATCTTGAGATTCAAACTATTTGCATTTCCTATTTTCTCAACCATTGTCTCAAGTTGTTTCAAGATTACTTTACCATGGTTTATATATGGGTAAACTTACCTTTAGTCAACATCAAATATTTTAGGTTCAACCTATGCTTCACCATAGGGATCCATAGGGTTAGCCCTAGCTATGTTTTTTGATATTGTTTTAGGTCTAACCTTCGATCATGTGTTGATTGTTTTTCCCTATAGTTGTTTCACTATTATTGTTTCACTTTGTTAGTTTCATTGGTCAATTATCCATATATTTTTTGTATATTTTTCGATGATGTAGTTGGAATCGATCCTTTATAGTTCTTCTTTGTTGTATCCTTTTGCTCCATTGTAGAGGTTGAGGGGGGGGCCTATTTTTAAAAATATTTTTATTTATATATAATTTTATTTATCCTATCTTTAGTACCCTCTCTTTTTTTAGTTCATAGCTCTAATTTCAAAAGTTTTGTTTGGTTTATAGCTCTATTTTACCAAAAGAATTTACCATCAATGAATAAAAACAACCAAGTAAATTTATTATTTTTTACAATTAAAGTTGGATATATTATAAAATCAATTTTCAAAATTATTTTTTGAGTGAATTTTCTACTTTTAAATTCACCCAAAAATGCTATGTGTTTTAATAACATTCTTAAAAAAAATCTAATGCTACATTTTAAATTTACTTAGCCTACAAAATATGATCAAATATTTAGAATAATTTTTTGTTTTTTGAGGAAATTTTATTGATAGTACTTTTCACTTTATTAAATTGAAGATTATATGAAAAATGTGATTTTATAATTATTATTTACCTCCATGACTAATTAGAGTTTCCTCCAGAGATAAAATATTTAGGTGACCTATTTTTGCCTTATATAGTGTAAAATTGAAATAGAATCATATAATAGATTTATTAATCATTTATGTTATATAATTATATGTTGTTTAATTTTTATTTTATTTTCATAGAATTGATGTACAAAATATTATTTGTAGTTATCATTTACTTTTAAAAATTGGTTAATACATAATTCCATGAATAAAATTGGTTAATGAATTTTATATACTCTTTTTATCTTGGGAAATGTATTTAAAACAGTAGTTTGATTTATTTATTTATTTAATATGTAATTAATATAGGTACTATTTTAGTTTCCTTATAATCTTAAGTAAATTCATGTTCATTTTAGAATCAAGAGAATGTTTTAGAAATGAATCATGAAATACCATTCTTAGAATTGGGAAATCTAAAAAAGCATTTTATCTTGTGTAAGGTTGTTTTTTTTAATGTTGGTAAGGTCTAATTATGTGTGGGATAGTTAGTGGTCATAAATTTATCCTAAATGTTAACACTAAAAGATAAAGTTGAATGGTTTAGTGTTGAAGGTTTGATTCCTTCACAATATAACTAACACTCATGTTGGAAATGAGTGAAATACAACAAACCCTACTTATACCTATGAATTTGGTCATATAATGTATGTAGGTAACCTAAGGAGTGAGCATGGGCATTAGTTTCTAACAATAGGGTGCCTTCCCTGGTGCACTAATCATACTTTCCAATTTGATAAGCTTGTAATGTAGAAGTTAAATAAATTATGTGGCTCTAATTATATAGCTAGATGGTGACCTAAGCTATTTTAATAGTTGAGTAAAATTGGAACTTGAAGATAACTAATTTATCAAACCATTCAATAAAACTCTCTTGAGTGTAAATATTTCTCCTAGTGATGGCATATTATAAGTTATTTGAAATTCACAAATAATTAATGACTAAGGAAAGTTAGGCCTTATTATTGATCTAAATAACACCATATTATAATATTATGAGATGGTATATTTGTGAGAGAAAAATGGACTAATAATATGTAATTACTTTCATCTTTCTCACTAACACCCAAGGATAAAATAAATGTCGATGCATTATATTAGCAATTAGTTAAGATTCTAGTGTTACATGTCTAGTGCTTATATAATCTCATTTGAGTCATTATAGTTTGCATATATTTTATTTTATTATATCACCATCCCCTCCAATGATGACATATTTTGGATCATATACCTCACTCATTTAATTGGATAACTACATCTGTCTTAAATTCTAAAGAGGAAATATATAGATTTTCCCAATTGAGTGAGGTATCATGTCATAGGTCTTAGGCTAGTTTAGGTTTTCATCTTCTCTAACCCTCAAATTATGCTAATAATATTTTCCAAGGATCACTATTATAATAATTAAATAAAACATATATGATTAATATAAGTCTTAAGTTTTTTCTACCCTACTATTGTAAATGATATTTGGTAGCTATGTGTTACTTGTGGTTTACTAACACCTCTCTTGCTTATGTTTTCCATTGAAACAATGTTAGATTAATAATTATTACTAAGACATGATATAATTTCCATGGTATGGAAACCAATTCAAATTTAACTTATAACCTAGGTTTATTAATGATTGACTTCTGAGTCACATGTAACTATTAGATAGTCAACCGTAGGATAATTATAGTTTATTTATACACAATTAAAATAATGAAACTATTTTAATTGTTTAGGATTTAGTAGATGTAAATCCTTGGTTATTAAAGGGTTGAGTATAGTAATAACTTTAAATGAATACAATAAATAGTTATTTTGACAAGTTATTCTCAAAATAGTAAAGATGGTGAAAAAGTGTACTTACATAGAGTAAAATAGGGATTTTTATAAATCAAGAGGTTGGAATAGGATTGGATATTAGCCACACATATTTCATTATAACTATAGTTGTAAATAAGCTTCAAATAATAGTGCCCTTATGCGAATAGTAGCTTCAATGACTCTAGTGTCCAAATATGTTGTTAGTTTCCTTTATATAAGAGCTACTTGAGAGTTTCAAAGATGTGGGAGAGTTTTAGATACTTTTAGGTGTTTTTGTGACTTCCAAAAGTTTTTATGTGTCACTATTTTACATTGATATCTTTCAAAACCCTAATGAACACATACACACATAAAACAACAACCAGAATAATTACAAGATAAAGGTAAAAATTAGGTTATGGGATATTACAATCACATAGGATAGAACATATTTTGTCTTAACCACTACCTACATTAACCTCAATACTAAGGGTCTTAGATCACATGTAATTATCCCTTAGGGAATGTGCATAATCAATTCACATGGTATGCTATAATGAATTTCATTTAGGCCCTTTTTTGACAAAGAATGGAAGTCTAAATGTGATAGTGGAGTAATATGTAATGTGTTAAGATGTAATATTGATTGATTTCATGTAGTTATGTGCCAAGATAATAATATCTAGATGTAAAATGCCTTGTTAGGCTATTTATATATAAGTAACTTTGATTTTAATGTAAGACCCCTGCTCACTAGTGGATAAGTCACAAAAAGGGATAAGAACATAAGATAAGGATAAAGGGAGGGTTAAGACCAAAAACCCATAAGAGAATGACCATTGGAAATTATCACCAATGGTTCTACTATCAAAATAAGGGCACTATTGTTTTGACGTCCCAAAATAGAGCAAAGATTAGGAAAAATAGATTAGGGGCCTCTATGATTGGGTGGAGATGAATTAAGACCATTAGGGGTGAAAAATAGGGAAAATAACACATAAGAAAGACCAAAAGACCCATAATGACCTTACAAATAAGAGGTACATTCAAAACCAAGACCTTCCCATGAAAGAGCAAGAAAATACATAGTACTTATGGTTGATTTACCAAATTAGGATGTATACATTTTCCCCCATTTTATTCTAGTAATGAAATGAAATGAAACTAATAGATTAAAATAAAAAGAGAAACACATACCTATACTTATGTGTGCAGATGTGATCTAGACCTAGACAATGCTTGGTCAAAGAAGTAGACAGGAGCTAGAATTAAGTATGTGAAGTGGAAATCTATAATGTGTATGCCCCATATATTGAATATGAATAGTGGAATTAATTATGAGGAATAAAATCCTCTTTCACCCCCACCCTTATATCTAGATGAAGTCTAAGAATGTAACCTAAAAATGTGGAAAAACAAGGCTACTTTTCCCAACTCTAATGTTTGGACTGAATCTAAGTATATAATTTAAAATTGTGTAGAAACAAGGCATGTCTTCCCCCACTATGATATCTAGATTGTGTCTAAGTATGTAAAATAAAAATGTGGACAAACAAGGCTTAATTATCCCCACTCTAATATCTGGATTGAATTTTAGAATGTAATCTAAAATAAAAGGTCAAAACTATCACTTGAACTACATAGTCTGGGTATGGTGACATGCTATAGATCAACCTCTATAGACAATCATGTAAACTAAATGTGAAATAATGGTTACATCTTAGTGGTGAGCTAAGCGTGCTATGGTAATATAAGCATAGAGAATGGTATAAATTGCCATTCTATATGCACAATCTGGTGGATCCCTATGAGATCAAGGACATGTGCCCTACATTATTCTCCTAAAGTTGGTATCTGAGTAATAAAACTATGTATCTAAATATATAAGTAAACTTATTTATCTAAAAAATTATATATATAAAAATCTATATATCTAAGTAAATTTTTGTCTAAATATTTATATATTTGAATAAACATGTGTGTCTGAATATATGTATATCTAAGTAAACCTATGTGTATAAATTTGTAAATGTCTAAGTAAACCTATGTATTTGAATAAATGATTAAAACCTATGTATCTAAATATATGTATATCTAAGTAAACCTATGCATATGAATATATATATATATATATATATATATAATTGATCTATGTATCTATGTGAATCTATATCTAAGCCAAGCTATGTGTCTATATGAATCTATATAAATAGTGTGTATATGCCCCCTTTTGGTGAGAGATATGAAACTATGGTAAGGGTGTCTAACCAAAAGTGATATCATCTAGTATGTTAGTGATAGTTATCTAGGGAGTTTGATTATTTTATTGATTGTAACATAGTTCTTTGATTTAAAATTAGTAGTAGGATAAACCTTTGGTCTATATTAAGTTTGTTAAGTAAATATAGGTTTTTTAATTTTTTGGAGTTAAATTTGATTATGATATTATATAAAATAATATATGGTGAGGTACATTAGGTTTAAGTCCTACATGTAATAAATAGATCATTAACTGGAGCTATGGTTTTCTAGATATGGCATTTGGAAGAAATTGGTATTAGTTGGTGAAATTGGTGTGCAAGGTCAACCTTTGGTAGGTGGAATTTGTAAAATATGGATTATATATGTTAGTTTATCTTTTTTCCAATTCATTTAAACCATTTAACTTTATAGTGATTATTTTATTTGAGATAGAAAGCATGTCAAGGAGACAAAGACTGAATGCAACCCGATATGAGGAGGTGGAGGCACTTATCTAGACTAGAAAAGAGGTTACCCTGGTAAGGTATATATCCTGTTCCATTGATTTTCACATAATTAGTATGTTTTATATAATTTTAAATAAAATTTTTATTTTAATGCTATTTTGAGAAATGTGGTGCTACTATCTTGAGAATGGCTATAGTGTCCAAGACATGGCACTAGTGTCCTGGGTAGGGTGATACTATCTAGTAATATCATTGTTGACATTTTGGCCTCCTAAGCCAAATTTCAAGCCCTAAAATTTAAAAAAAATCCCATGACACCCACCCCATTCTACACATGGTGATCTCATGCATGTTGATGTCTTCATTGGTCTCATTTTGAACCTTGTTAGCATTGTTAGAAATGTCATGGTATGTACTAGAACCTTCTTGTGAATTCATCATATGTCATGGGTGTCTTTATTTCTTGGGTGATATATTAAGTGGTCATAGTGATCATTGAGTGAGTATAATAATTGTCATGTCCTTTTTAATCCTTGAGTATAGTCTAAAGCATTGCTTGACAAGATTAAGGATCTTTAGCTAAAGCTAAGATAATTTGGATATAATAAGGTTTCTAATCCTTATGGTTTTAGGCCACTTTAAAGTCATTCCTTATGAGATATACCTTGATAATAAATGTGAAGGATTTATAAACTATGCTTGGATTCTAATGTGAATCCTAGTGATTTGTTCAAATACATTCTCCATGATATATTTGTCAAAGTCTATCTCAAACCTTGATTAACCCTTTCAAGTTGTCAAATGATCTTTAAACACCTAATACTGGTCATTTTTCATTATAAAAATTTAAGAAACAATGTTTAGATGCCATATTATATTTGAATAGGTCTTAGAAGGACTTTATTGACATTCTAAATCATTTTGGATGGTTTTATGTGCATAAAAGTCTATTTTGAGGGTCAAATTCACTACCCACTCACCAAATGGATCCCACACATGGGAAACTATGACCCTTCAACTCCTCCGATTATACTACCTATTTTAAAATGTCATTTGACTATTATTCTCACTCCTCTTACCCACCAATGGCATCTCAAGGTTAAAAACTAGAAGAAACTATAGAAAAGGGGGAGTTTATAGGGTTTTTGTAGATTGTATAGATTCATACAATCAAATCCATACATAGGGAGGTCATTAGGTTGCATAAGAGATCATGGAAGGTGTATTAGAGGAGTTTCATGAACAAAATGTGCAAGATAATTTCGAAACCACTCCACTTCCCCATTGAGCTCTTTGATAGACTTGGGAAAGCTCTCAAGTTTTTTCTCAGCCCATATAAGAGAGAGAAAAAGAGGATCTAAGACTTTGGGTATAGGAAAGGGGTCTAGTGACCTTTTCAATCATGGAATTTTTATGCACATTCATGGCCTATGCTCTATGAAAAAATGATAATAATTTGGGCACTCAAATGGTGTTCTTCATATCTACAAGGGGATAAAGTGGCATCAATTTTGTTGTACCCTTGAAGTGTTTTTGAAAATCAATTCTTTATGGTGATTATAAGAGTCCTCAAGGTCTATAGTTATAAATCTCCACCTCTAGTTCACATGTGTGATGGCATGGGAGTAAGAAAAAGATTCATGTTTCCACTTTTGTAAACTATAGATAAGCGTATTCATGTTGTAGAGCTTTTGTGTATGAATATGGAGGCTAATGATGTTTTAAGTTATTTTATGGGTCCCTTTAAGCCTTTCAAATGTTATCTACCTCCCTATATTAGTCAAGCCACTATATGATTAAGTGGGTCCTTTAAGTCCAATCTCTAATATGACTGTTGTATATGCAATGTGATATTCTTAAAAATATGAATAAATTTCCTTTTACTGAATATAGGGAAACATAAAGATAAGTTATGACATGATTTTTCATGTCCAATTATGCATTCTCATGCCTCTCATTTCCCTACATATAGAATCACTCTCATCCTTAGCTCTTGAGGGACTAACCTCCATTTAGGAACCTATAGATTTTAGGTAGACTAGTCAAATATAATACTATTAGATGAGGTCTTAAGGAAATTAAGGATACTTGAGATTTATAAGAGTCATATTAAAAGGTATGAGAATTATGATAATAGGGGTAGTGTTATGGTCTCAATTTCCACCCATGGAGGGTGTTATTCAGGCTCTCTCCAACTAAGCCATAAAATGTGAACAACCTCAAGATGTAGGTATCATATATTGAGGTTGGACCTCCATAGAGGGATGGTTCCCTTTGGTCCATCACATAAAATAATCTCTTATATAGAAAAGGGAGAGAAATGGACAAACAATTCATGAAAACATTTAAAAGGAGGTGATGCACCAAAGTTTTAAACACTTATAATTACACAATACACACTATCATAAATTTTCAAGCTTGTAAAATATCACTTCACTCACTCTTTGATCATATTTCACATAAGTATTTCACAAAAAATCATGAACTAGCTATCACTCTAGCATGAGAGGGAAGTTTTCCACTTCTAAACTAATCAATAAACTATATATGGCACTTAGAATGACCTGTGAAAGATATAAAAGACTTCATAAAGGTGATTAAACTTAGATAGAGGCAAAGGAAATTAGACATTCACTCAACCACATCAATTAATTCATGAAACACACTTCAATTCAACCTGTGAATAGAGGAATTAAATCTTTTATTGCATCAAATAGGTGTTATAGTAAAAATCTTGGCATTGCTTGGGCTTGCAAAAATCATAATATTCCCTTTTATTGGGGGAGAAATGGGAGATATATAGAAAAAGGGGAAGAGAGAGGGAAGTGAGCAAAAAAAATAATAAATGAGATCTAACCACTTTTTGATTGATTAACATTAATCCTACCTCTACAAGTCAACTTTATTTAGCTTCAAATATCTTCATGCCCTCTCATTAGCTTAGAAACACAATCAAATATAAGAACTTTGTTATTGAGGATGATGAATGATGATATACTAAGAATGAAGAGCCTCCAAAGACTCTAAAAACTCATTTAATACTGCACCTATACTCTCAAACCACCATATCTCTCTCTTTGATTACTATGCCATCCTCCACTCACCTTCATTATAGAGACAAAATCTTAATATCCATGGACCTGACTGAGTCATGACTATGTTTTTTTTAAGTGGCTATATGTACCTACTAAAATTGTATGATATGAATATGTCAAAAGATAAGACACTCTTTTCATAATCATAACTTTGCACCTACTTCAAACCTTAAAAATAGGTCTACTATAGATGAAAACCAATTCTCTTTATTAGTTTTCATATAGTCATATATTAATGAAAATCCATAGGCTTTGTTTCATTCCAACAAATAGTATCACACTTTTGATCTCTATTAGGTTTAAATAAACCTATTCTGCCCCTAAACATTATGGAATCCAATAACTCATTATAAACATGGATCCCTTTCAAATAATAATGAACACATTCATGGACCAACACCACAACTTCAAAAAATAGGGTCTGTATGCTCTAAATCTTTAAATTAGGGGTCTTGACTTACCTTAAATGGAACCATTCAAGTTTAAAATGTCCACTCTGGCTCAACCCAAATCATAATTTGATCTAGATATATGGATTAACCTTCCTAGGTCTGTGAAATCCTTCCATCTAACATGTCTACCTATGTGACATCCTTCCCACAATGTTTATCATATTTTAAAAAATATGACCACTAGTAATTTAGAAACATGTGCTCATCTTGTGCCACTTAATTTTAGATCAAATTTTTTCTATCAATATCCTCAAGAGTCTCTTGGATTTTACCTTCATCATCAACCTTTGATCTACATTCTACTTTCTAGATCATGCCACTTGGTAGACCCATGTTGATCTTTATCTTGGATTTCAAAAATGTGACACTTGGTAGTCATGCATGACTTTAGTAGACCCTGATGTCAATATCTATCTAGTTAACACACTTTCACCACATGGTGGCCTCACATATAATCTAGGTTCATTAACTTCTTAACTTCACACACACCATCGATCTTCGTGGCATGGTTGAATGAATTATGTTGATCTCTAGTTTACCAGATCAAATGCATGATGTTGATGATCTCCATCATGACCATGATAATGACACATGGTAGCCCCACATTAATCTTCAAGATCCTCTAACCTTTTGACCTTGATCTCTCTACTGTTCACCATATATCTTTCTTGACTTATTAACTTTGTGAGATAGCCTGCATGCTTTTGATATTTTATCTTAGCTCCCAAGATCATGCCACTTGGAAGCTCTACGTTCAACTTGAAACTTGTTAAGGATTATGAATCCAAATGGTTAATTCCTATGGCTTTAATTTGATGCCCCAAAGCACATCCCATACTGATAGCTCATTTTTTAATACTCATATCTTAATATATAAAACACATCAAGGCACCAAACTTGAAGGGGATGACCTTGGAACAAAATACATCATTCTAATGTAATTATTCAACCTTGGTTGGCTTACTAAGTACATTTACTAAATTTATATCCAAACTGACCCATTCATTCCTACATGATGTGGTAAGATAATATAGTTCCCAATAATCACATTAACAAATTTTCAAGACCAAATCATTGACCCAAAAGATAAAATAGCATGATATACAAAGTTTAGAATGGTAGGGGTGACAATTTGACCTATGAGGTTAAAATTGTTAACATTCTAGCAACTCAAATGGGAAGCATGCCATATAAGCTTGAGAACCAGATCATTTACATGAATTTTTAGGACTCATAAAAAATGATAGATCTAATTCATAACTGCAGTAAACTGTTTTAATTAAAATAAGACAACTATTACACCAAGAAAAGGAAGGAAAAACACAAAATAGGAGAATGAATATAAACAAATGAAACATGCAAACAAAGAACTTAATTGGGATAAAACACCAAAAAATTAATTTGGAACAACACCTAAAGGAAAATAAACTAATTATGTACAAGGAACTTGGCTCTTTAATAACAATGTTTTATATGTATCCCTTTAACTAGGATATGAAGCTTCTCTCCATCCATCTTTACAAGTTGAAAGGAATTATGGGATTTGCAATTGGATATTGTGTATGGACCACTCTAGATAGAGTCAAACTTTGTATGCCATCCTATTTTAGCTATATCCTCATCTCATTTAAGGACCAAATATCCTTCTTTGAAACTTTGTGAAGAATGCCTCTCATTAAAGACTCTCTTTACTTATGCTTGATGGATTTCCATGGCTAACATGGACTGATTTTAAACTTTTTCTACCTTCATACGATCATCATATCTTATCTCTATTTCTTCATTCTCCACTATCTCTAGTTGATGCATTAGTTATAAATTAAAAAACTCAAGAGAAATAGGTAATCTTATTTCATTACCATATAATAGATTATATGGAGAGTTGGCTATTGATCTTTTGTAAGTGATCCTATTATCCCATAAAGCTGATTTTAACTTGAGATACCATGACCTCTAATTATCTTCAATAGTCTTTCTTATGATCTTAAATAAGTTATTATTTTTGGAATCATCAAGGACATTACCTTGTGGATATTAATTTGAAAAACATATTGGTTGATCTTATTCCCCACAAAGGCCATAACATTGTCAAAATTAATGGTATAAGGAAATCCAAATCTAGTAATCAAACCTTCATAGAAATCTAAAACATTAGATTTGTTTGCTTCTTTTAATGTTACTAATTTTATCCATCTAGTGAATTAATCTAAAGTAGTTAGTATCCATTTATATCTTGAAGTTTAAGTGGGGTTAATAAGACCAAAAATTTCCAATCCCCATTGGATAAAGGGTTGGTCCACCACAATTGGTTAAAGGGGTAAGACTACAAGTTTCACTTTGACAATAAACATAACACACTATTTTCACTTCCTAACCCAAGCATGACACTCACCAAATATGCTAGGATAATAATACCCACCTCTCATGATCTTAAGGTTTATGGTCCTTGAGTAATAGTTCCCTCCACCATATCCATCATGGAAGTACTCAAGCAATCTATATGTTTGGATTGGCTCTATACATCTTAGAACATGCCATTGATATATTTCTTGAGAAAAATACCATTAACAAGAAGAAATGGAATTGATTGCAATTTTAAAAATCTTATTTTTGAAGGACTTAAATGAGAGGGATAAATACTATCTTGGAGATTTCTTACCAAGTCCTGAAACTACTTATGAGGTGAGGTATGATCAACTACAATCTCTTCATAATTTGACACCAAAACCACCTCGTTAGCTTCTTGTAAGTCTTCATCCAGATGCTCATAAATTCCTTTGCCTCTAATCAAATTTTTTATATTTATTTCCACATCATACTCCCTTTACCTTTGTTGTCCAACCAGCGCTTTTTGCATTTATGTCTTTGTTCAAGAGAAACTCCTTGATACTTGGATGGATAACCAATAGATGTATCTTATTGTTAGAAAACAAGTATATAAATCTATTGAGAGACCTTATAACTAAAAGTACATGTTTTTAAACAAAATAGTACCTTTTTGCATACTCATCCAAGCCTTGACTAAAGAAGGTTATTGGATACTCCAAAGCCTCATGATTCTATTGTATAAGATTGCCTAAAATGGTGTCTATGTTAGCATAAGTGTAAAACATGAAATCCTTTGTATAATTTGGGTTTATAATTATAGTATCACTAGCTATGGACTTCTTTATATCTTCAAGATTATTTTCTCTTTGTTTGGACTAGTTAAAACTCTAATTCTTCTTTAGCATGGTTTTAAGTGGCTTAGCTAAAGTGGCAAAATCTGAAATATATCTTCTTATATAATTGATTTTACCTAAGAATATTTGAAAAGACTTCTTAGCATTGGGCATGGAAAGTACAAGAATTGAATATATCCTTTATGATCTATACTAAAACCATGTTTTGAAATCACATGACCAATAATCTTACCTTCATGAATGGAAAAGACACAATTTTTGGGATTTAGATACACCCCAAATTGACTACACCTTTAAAACACTTACTTGAGTTGAACCATGTGATCACTTTCACTCTTTTAGATAAATATTATGTCATCCAAATAAACAAGTAAAAACCTATTAATAATTCCCTTGAATTCCATTTTCATGGATTTTTTAAAGGTTGTTCTAGCATTGGATAAATCAAGTGACATCTTTCTATATATAAATGTCCCCCATTTTGTAGTGAAGGTTGTTTTTAATTGGTCTTATTCCTTGACAAAAATATAATTTTAACCTCTATATCCATCCAAAAAATAAAATATCTTTGAACCTACCACCAATAGTAAAATTTGTTCCATAGATGGAAATGGATAGTTATCTTTAAGGGAAGCCTTGTCCAAATATTAAAAGTCAACACATAGTCTAATCTCACCATTATTATTTCATACTAGAATGAGTTTTTCTACCCAAGTTGAGTGATTGAATGGAAATATAATAGCTGAATCTATGAGCTTATGAATCTCAACTCTCATCAATAGCTCAAGATTTGTATTGATAAGAATTTGACTTTGTCTCACTAGTTTAGTTTGAGTTTCTAACTCAATGGTGCATTGAGATATACTTGGGTTAAATAACTTGAGATAAATATATTTACATGAAAATTATTAAATGAAACATATGCATAATTTAATGAAATATTCTTTTTGTGAAGAATTACATACCTTACCCAACTTCAAGTTCTTACTAGCTGTAATCTCCATATTGACACAACGTTCCTCCTTTGTTTCCAAAGATAATTTTTTTTTTCTAAACTCATAATAACCAATGAATATGTTCTCAAGTATGACCAATCCCTTGGTAAATTTATTTTTTTAGTTTCACAGTCTAATCATCATACTAATGCATGAACTTTAGTTTCTTTCTTGAGGAAAACTCAACCTCTTCTTGAAAGAACATGATAATTTTATTTTCATCTTAAAACACTTGCCAATTATCATGGTTATATAGAATATAAGGCCTTACAACTACCTTCATGTGTGATTAATTTTTTTCACCTTTTATATTAGTTGGGATAGTAAATTGTCTGCTAATGTCAACCAATTTATCTATGTGTTTGTTCTCGTCTCTTGTTATTACTTAAATGTTGAAAGCCTAAAAATCTTCAAGTAAGTCCCACACCCTATGTTTATGAGGTATAAACAATAAATTTTTACACACATTAATACCTCTTACTTGGTGGACTACAAGTTCACTATCACCAAAAACTTGCAAGATGTTGAATTTCATCTACCTAGCCCATTGCAAATCATACACTAGTACTTCATACTCTGCAACATTACTTGAACAACCAAATTAAAATTTAATAGAAGAAAATAGATTTTATTTTCTAGAGAAATTAAAATAATTCCAGCTCCATTACCATGCTTATTCCTTGATCCATAAAAGTATAATTATCATAGACCATCATTAGACTCATCATCCTTCATCATGGCTAGAATTGGTGTATCATTCTCATGGAGGCAATAAACACCAAGTACCCCTTCTTTAATTAGTTTTTAAGGATAATTTTCATGAAAAATAGAGGCCAAATCATCAAGGAATAGATCTATAACTCCATCCAAAGGTGATTCAGTTTCCACTCCACTATTTTCTATAACCTCATCCAAGATGATACAATTAGTGTTTACAACACTTGGCATATATGGATCCAAATGGAAACATGTTATGTGTTTAGAATGTATTTTTAACTTGGTACCATACCTAGTTATGAACATCAAATATTTATAATCAGATAATAAGTATACTCCAATGTTTGAAGTGAATTCCATTAATAGACATCTAGCAAAGTAGGGAGGCAAGTCCACCACAATTACATCGTACTAAATGGTAACATTGGGATAATCATGTAGTGTAAAATTCAGATCTTTAATATTCCTAATATATTTTTTGGTGATCCATCTAGTCGAAATACCCTTTTATTTCTTAGTTTATAAATAAGGCAAAGTTTATATGTAATTTGCTTAGGCATAATAGTGCTATTAGCTCCACTATCCACCATAAAGTTATGAACCAAAGTGTCACCAACTATAAAAGAGAGGTATAATGTAGGATTTTTATTTGATTTTAGCTTAGTTTTTTCAACCTTTACCATCTTATTTACCTACTATACATGTTACTTAGTTGGTTGGTTTAAATTAGTTAGGACAACACCTTCTTTCTTAACTAGTTTTAGAGACAATCTGAGAGTTGAAAGCTATTAAATGAGCATATATTTTTATCCAATAATATAAATGGAATCCCAAATGATTATGTTGATATTATACTTCTTCATTTGATCCATTATATTTAAGTGATCCCCATTAACCTTTGGTTGTACATTTTTAACCACTGGTTACTCATGGATAAAAGGTACTTGATGAACCTTTCTAACCTTTGTATTCTATTTTTTCTATGTTTTAGGGGCAACAAGCTTATATTTTGTACTCTTTAAAAAAATATTAAGAGTACTTGAAGTATTAATCACATATTAAACCTCATCAATGGTTATTTTTATAGCTCTATTTATAGTTACAACTTGACCACATTCATTGCTATTCTCACCACCATGATTGAATGCATCAAGATCATCCATTTACCAATTCACAGTAATGGCACTAGGCTGATATTGAACTTTTTAAGTCTCCCATTATGATGTTAGACTTATTTCTTAGTACTAACTACCCTAAATAAAAAACTCTTCTTGTGTCATGTATGGCATAGTAATGTTTTGTGACACTAAGGCTTACTTTTTAGCATCATTAAGATTAAATGGCTACCAACCCAAGTTTAGCATCAATTTATTTTGAAGTGGTGTGGGAAAATAAATTTTGAAGTGGAAGGTAGAATAGGATCAAGGGATGCATATGGCTTAGCTTGAGTTATGGATCTTTATGGTTTGTAGGGTGGTTTATTTTCCCTAAACCCTTGATAAGGAATCCTTTGATCTTTGAAGGGATGATAGGTAGTCAAATTTTGTTATTGGTAAGGCATATTAGCCTAATATTGATGTCTCTTGAGTTACAGTATTTTATTTCCAAAATATTGTAACAAACTTTTGAATTCTCCAAGATTACTATCTTGACTAGAGGGGGCTACAATTTGATCTTTAGGGGATAAAATAAGAGATAAATATGGGATTTTAGGATCTTAAATAACTAGTATAGACTTCAATTCTAGGAATATAGGCATTGGATGCCTTGGAGAGACTTTACCATCTTGTATCAAATTTTTCTTTGCTCTTATTACAACTTCATAAGCATCCATAAAGGTAATACCACCCATTGATTGTATCATCACACTAATATCAAATTCAAGGGATTTTATATAGTACAAGAAGACATATATTGGGTATGGTCTAATTGATGCAAGTTTCCTAGTCCATGTCTTTTAGAATCTAAGGTTAAAATTAGACATGAAATCTTGAGGAGCCCTATGTATGGTAGTCAACTATTCAACTAAGGATAGGTGATCACATTTGTCCTCAAATCATCTAACTAAGGCTACACATAATTCATCCTAGCTAGTAATGAAATTTAGTGAGATATTTCCATACCACTATAGTGATTTTCCTTTGAAGAAATAAAAAAGTCGTCTAATAGCTACATTGTCTCGAACAACATTATGAAATGAACAAAGGTTGGAAACATCATATATGTTCTCAATAAGAGTTTTTTTATCTTCTCTTAAGAATACTGGGATACTCTTAAGAGAAAGTATAGGGATGTCATAAATTTTTTCTAAATTTAATGAACTACCTTTATTGAATGGAATAAACACTTTATTTTTTATGACCATTTGGATAGTAGGGAGTGCACTACTTAGGATAATAGGATGACCAAAAGATGAATATTTATTATAAGGATATGTTTTTGTCCTAATAAACCTTGATTTTTTATATGAAGTAGAAGGAAACTCAAAAAATTGAAGAGGAATACCTTTACTAGCTGAAATTGTAGTGACATTTGGCATGAGAGTATTGCATAGATGATGTTATGAATTTTATTATCTAAATAATATTTAGCTTAAGATGATGATGGATGTTTTATTATACTATAAATAATTCTCCTCAAATCTAAACTTTAGCTATTCCATGGAGAATAGGTCCCTTTAGGCATGCCAAACATTATTATGGTCTTAATTTACACCCATTGAGTGAGTTCTTGAGGCTCTCTTCAACTAAGACATAAAATGGGAACAACCTTAGGTTATGGGTATCCTATATTGAGGTTGAGCCTCTATAGAGGGATGGTTTCCTTGGGTTTGTCACCTAAACTAATCTCTTACTTGGAAAAGAGATAACTAGACAATAATTCATGAAAACATGTAAAAGGAGGTGATTTACCAATGTTTTGAACACTTCTAAATGCACATTACACACTATTAGACACTTTCAAGCCTAAAAAATATAACTTTAATCAGTATTTGATCATATTTCACATAAGTATTTCATAAAAAGGCATGAACTTACTATCAATATAGAATGAGAGGGCATTTGTCCACTTCCAAAATAATCAATAAACTATCTATGACGCTTAGAATGAATTGTGAAAGATATAAAAAATTAATGAAGGTGAGAAAACTCAGACAGAGGTAAAAGAAATTAGACATTCACTTACCCACATCAATTAATTCATGAAAAACAATTCAATTTGGTATGCAAATGGAGAAAATTAGTCTTTTATTACATCAAATATGTGTTACAGTATAAATCTTGGCATAGCCTAGGCATGCCAAAAGCATAAGAGTCCCTTTTATTGGGGGATAAACTCAAGATATATAGAAAAAGGGGAAGAGAGAGAGAGAAAATGAAGTGAGCAAAAAAATGAGGCCCAACCACTTTTTGATTGATTAGTATTAATCCTACCTCTACAAGTCAATTTATTAGCTCTAAATAGCTTCATGCCCTGTCATTGGCTTAAAAACACAACCAAAAACAAGAACTTTATTGTTAAGGATGATGAGTCATGATATAATTAGAATAAATCATCTACAAAGACTCTAAAAATTTATTTAATGTTCCCCCTATACTCTCCAACCACTAGATCTCTCTCTTGGATTTCTATGTCATCCTCCAGTTGCCTTCATTTTAAATAAAAAATCTTCATGTCCATGGACCTGATTGAGTCATGACTATGTTTTTGTCAAATGGATATATGTACCTACTGAAAGTGGATGATATGAATATGTATAAAGATAAGACACTCTTTTCATAATCACAACTCTACTCCTACTTCAAACCCTAAACATAGGTCTACTCTAGATGAAAACCAATTCCCTTTATTGGTATTCATAGAGTCATATATCAATGAAAATCCATAGGTTTAGTCACATTACAATAGATAGTATCCCAATTTTGATATATATTAGGTTTAAATAAACCTATTATAGCCCTAAAGATTATGGAATCTAAGAACTCATTTTAAAAATGGATCCCTTTCAAATAATAAAGAACACAGTCATGGACCAACACCATAACTTCAAAAATTAGGGTCTGTATATTCTAAATATTCAAATCATGTGTCTTGACTTAGCTTCAATGGAAATATTCAAGTTTGAAATATCTAATCTAACTCAACCTAAATCACAATTTTATCTAGATCTATGCATTTTCCTACCCATGTCTATGAAATTGTTCAATCTAACATGTCTGTTTATGTAGCATCCTTGCCACAATATTTATCATATTTTAAAAAATATGACCACTGCTACTTTGGGAACATGTCCTCATCTCATTCCACCTAAAATTGGATCAAATTTTCTCCACCAATCTCCTCAAGAGTCTCCTAGATTTAACCTTCATCATCAACCTTTGATTTAATTTCTACTTTTTAGATCATGCCACTTGGCAGCCCCATGTTGATTTTTATCTTGGATTTAAAAAATATGAATCTTGTTAGTATTGCATGCCTTTGGTAGTTTACACCATGTGGTATCCTCATATGTAATCTAAATTCATGGAATTTTTGACTTCACATACATCATCAATCTTCTCGGCATGGTTGAACACATTTTATTGATCTCTAGTCTACCAGATTAAATGCGTGATGTTGATCTCCATATTGAACATGATCATGACACATGGTAGCCCTATAATTTTCTTTAGGATCTTCTAAAATTTTGACCTCAATCTGTCCATTAATCTTTAACTGCATTATTAAATATGCATTATAGATCTTTCTTAAGTTGTTGACTTCAAGAGATCACCCATGTGCTTTTGATCTTTGGTCCTGGCTCCCAATATCATGCCACTTGACATCTCTACGTCCAACTTGAAACTTTTTAAGGTTTTGAATCCAAACAGTTATTCTTATGGCTTTAATTTGATGCCCCTATACACATCCCATACTTCTAGATAATATTTGAAGACTCATATTTTAGGATAGAAAACACATCAATACACAAAACCTATAGCGGATGACCTTGGAAAAAATGGATCATTATCATGTAATTATTAAACCTTAGTTGGCTTCCTAAGTACATTTATTGAATGTAAAACTAAACTAAATTTTTCATTCCTGCATGATGTGCTAAGCTAATTTGGTTCCCAATAATCACATTAATGAATTTTCAAGACCAAATCATTGACCCAGAGGATAAACTAGCATGATATTCAAAATTTAGAATGGTAGGGGTGGTAATTTAACCTGTGAGGTCAAAATTGTCAACATTATAGTGACTCAACTAGGAAGCATGCCTTCTATTCTTGAGAACCAAACCATTTACATGACTTTTTAGGACTCATAAATAATGATAGATCGAATCCATGACTATAAAAAACCTTTTGAATTTAATTAAGATAACTATTACACCAAGAAAAGTAAGGAAACACATAAAATAGGGAAACTAATCTAAAAAAGCAATCATGCATGCAAATGAAACATTTAAATGGGATAAAACACAAATAGACTAATGTGATAGACCAAAACTTGAAGGAAAACAAACATACTAATTATGTACAAAGAACCTGGCTCTTCAATAGCAATGCTTTAGATGTATCCCATTAACTAGGATAGGAAGCTCCTCACCATCCATCTTTGAAAGTTAATAGGCATTATGGGATTTTTATCTATATATTATGTATGGACCATTACTAAGAGATTCAAACTTTGTATGCATTCCTAGTGTAGCTTTATCCTCATCCCACTTGAGGACCAAATCTCCTTCTTTGAAACTTTGTGAAGAATCCCTCTTTTCAAAGTCTCTCTTTAATTATTATTAGTGGGTTTCCATGGCTAATGTGGATTGATTTTAAATTTCTTCTAGCTCTATAATATAATCATATTTGATCTTTATTGCTTCATTCTCCAACAACTCTATTTGATGTATTAGTTCTAAAGTAGGAAACTCAAAAGAAATAGGTAATCTTGTTTTCTTACCATATACCAACTTGTAAGGAGAGTTGGATATTGATATTTTTTAGGTGCTCCTATCAGCCCATAAATCTGATTTTAACCTGAGATACCATGACCTCTAATTATCTTCAATAGTCTTTCTTATGATCTTTAATAGGTTCTTATTATTGGACTTAGTAAGGACATTGCCTTACAGATAGTAATTTGATGAAGTGATGAGATACACACCATGTTTAACAGCCCATTAGCTGATCCTAGTCCCCCAAAAGGCCATAAATTTTTCAAAAACAATGGTATAAGGAACTCTAAATCTAGTTAGCAAACTTTCATAGAAATATAGAATAATGGATTTATTTACTTATTTCAATATTAATGTTTCTATCCATCTAGTGAAGTAATTTATAGTATTTAGTATCCATTTATATTCTAAACTTTAAGGTGGGATAATGAGACCAAAAAATTCCAATCCCCATTGGACAAAGGGTCGGTACATCTCAATTGGTCAGAGAGGTAAGACTGCAAGTTTCACTTTGCCAATATACATAACACACTATTTGTACTTAATAACCCAAGAATGAAACTTAAAAAATATTCTAAGATAATGATACCCACCTCTAATGATCTTAAGGTCTATGTTCCTTGTGTAATAGTGCCCTTCACCATGTCCATCATGAAACTACTCAAGTAATCTATGTGTTTGGCTTGGCTCTATACATATTAACATGTTATCTATATATTTCTTGAACAAAATACCATTAACAAGAAGAAATGGAATTGATTGAAATTTGAAAGAATTTATTTTTAAAATACTTAAATGAGTGGGAATAAATACTTTCTTGGAGATATCTTACCAAGTCCTGAAACTAGTTGGGAGGTGATTTATGATAAACTGTAATCTCTTTATAATTTCACACCAAAACCACCTCATTAGCTTATTGTAATTATTAGGATAGATGTTCATAAATCCCTTTTCCTCTAATAAATTTTGTGATTTTTTTTCCACATCATACTCCCTTTACCTTTGTTATCCAACCAGCTCTTTTCTCGTTTATGTCTTTGTTCAAGAGAAACTCCTTTATACTTGGATGGATAACCATTAGGTGTATCTTATTTTTAAACAACAAGTATATAAATCTCTTGAGAGACATTATAATTTGAAGTACATGTTTTTAAACAAAAGAGTACCTTGTTTCATACTCCTTCAATCTTTGAGTAAAGAAGGCTATTGGATACTTCAAAGCCTCATGGTTTTGTTGTATAAGAATGCATGAAATGGTGTCTATGTTAGCATAAGTATAGAAAATTAAATCATTTGTGTAATTTGGGTTTATGATTGTGTGATCACTAACTATGGCGTTCTTTATCTCTTCAAAAATATTTTCTTCTTCTTTAGATTAGTTAAAACTCTGATTCTTCTTTAGCATGGTTTTAAGCGACTTAGATAAAGTAGCAAAATTTGAAATATATCTTCTTATAAAATTTATTTTCACAAAGAATATTTGAAAATCCTTCTTGTGATTGGGAAAGGAAATTACTATAATTTAATCTATCCTTTTAGGATCTATACTCAAACAATGTTTTGAAATCACATGCCCAAGGATATTACCTTCATGAACTAAGAAGACACACTTTTTGGGATTTAGAGACACCCAAAATTGCCTACACCTTTCAAACAATTACTTGTGTTGAACCATGTGATCACTTTCACTCTTTTATAATAATATTATGTTATCCAAATAAATAAGTACAAACCTATTAAGAATTCCCTAAAACTCTATATCCATGGCTTTTTGAAAGGTTGCTCCAGGATTAGATAAACTAAAGGGCATATATCTATATGTCATTTCCACCCACTTTGTAGTGAAGGTTGTTTTGAATTGGTCATCTTCCTTAACCAAACTATTATTGTAACCACTATGTCCATCCAACAAATAAAATCTCTCTGAACCTACCACCAACAATATTTTTTTACCATAGATGGAAATGGATAGCTATATTTAATGGAAGCCTTGTCTAAAACCTAAAAGTAACACATAATCTAACCTCACCATTATTATTCCATACTAGAATGAGGTTTTCCACCTAATTTGAGTGCTTGATTGAAAATATAATCACTAACTCTATGAGCTTATGAAGCTCATCTCTCATCAATGACTCAAGATTTTGATTGATAGGCCTTTGTCTTTGTCTCACTAGTTTAGTCTCAGTTTCTAACTCAATGGTGTATTGAGATAGACTTAGGTCAAATCCCTTAAAATAAATAAAGAGAAAAAATAAAAAAAACTTGTGCATAATTTAATGAAATCTTCTTTGTGAAAGAGTGCATACATTAACCAGCTTAAAGTTCTTACTAGGTGCAATATTCACATTGGCATGGTGTTCCTCCTTTGTTGGCAAAGATAAATTTTCCTTTCTCAACTCATAATCACCACTAAATATGTTCTCAAGCATGACAAATCCCTTGGAAACTTATTTCTTTTTGGTTTCACAATATGATCACCATACTACTACAATATCTTTGGTTGCTTTCTTGAGGAAAACTCAACCACTTTTTGAAAGAACATGACAATTTTATTATCATCTTCAAACACTTTCTAATTCTCTTGGTTATCCAAAATAGAAGGCCTTATAACTACCTTAATGTGTGACTAATTTTTTTCACCTTTTATGTTAGTTAGGATAGTAAATTGTCCCCCAATGGCAGTTACTTTATCTAAGTGTTTATTCTCATCTCTTGGTATTACCTAAACATTGAAAGCTTGAAAATCCTCAAGTAAGTCCCACACCCTAGGTTTATGAGGTCTAAGAAATAATTTTTCTCACACATTAAGACCTCTTACTTGGTGGGATACAAGTTCAATATCACCAAAAACTTTCAAGGTGTTAACTTTCATCTTCCTATCCCATTATGAATCATTCACTAGTGCCTCATACTCTGTAACATTGTTTGAACAAAAAAACTAAAATCTAATAGAATAGAAATAAATTTTATTTAATAGAGAAATTAAAATAATTATATCCCCATTACCATGATTATTCATTGATCCATTAAAGTATAATTTCCATAGACCATCACTAGACTCATCATCTTTCATCATAACTAGAATTGGTGTATCATTCTCATGGAGGAAATAAACACCAAGTTCCACTTATTCAATTAGTTTACAAGGGTAATGATCATGAAAATTAGAGGCAAAATCATCAAATAATAAATCTAGAACTCCATCCAAAGGTGATTTAATTTCCACTCCACTATTTTCTAACACCTCATCCAAGATAACATAGTTAGTGTTTACAACACTTGGCATATATGGCTCCAAATGAAAACATGCTATGGTTTTATAATGAATTGTAACATTGGTACCATGCCTAGTTATGAATATAAAATATTTACAATCAATTGATAAGTATCCTCCAATCATTGAAGTGAAGTCCCTTGATAGACACATGACAAAGTAGGGAGGCAAGTCCACCACAACTGCATCTTACTGAATAGTAACATTAGGACATGCATGTAGTGTCAAATTCAGATATTAAATAATTCTTAATATATTTTTTGGTGATCCATGTAGTTGAAATACCCATTTAGTTCTTGGTTCTTAAATAAGGCAAAGCTTATATGTAATTTTCTTAGGCATAATAATGCTACTCATTCCACTATCCACCATATAGTTATGAACTAAAGTGGAGTAGTTTTATTTGAATTTACCTTAGTTGTGTCCACCTTTAACATCTTATTTACCTACTATACTTGTTTCTTATTTGGCTGATTTAAATTAGTTAAAACAACACCTTCTTTTTCAACCAGTTTTGGAGACAATTTAAGAGTTAAAAGTTATAAAATGAGCATATATTTTTTTCCAAGAATAGAGAGGGAGTCCCGCATGATAATGATAATATTATACTTATTAATTTGATCCACTATAATAAATTGAGTCCCACTAACATTTGGCTACACCTTATGAACCATTGGTTACTCACAGACAAGAGGTACTTGATGGACCTTTCCAACCTCTGTATTCTAATTTTTCTATGTTATAGGGGAAAAAAGATGATCTTTGGTACTCTTTGAAAAAATATCAAGATTACATCAAGTATTAATCACATCTTGAGACTCAATAATGGCTCTTATATTATCTCTAGTTAGATTTATAACTTGACCACTTTCATTTCTATTCTCACCACCCTAATTGATTGCATCATGATCATCTATTTACCAATTCAAATTAATGGAATTAGGCTAACCTTAAACTTATTAATTCTCCCCTTGTGATGTCAGACTTATTTCTTGGTATTAATTACCCTAAAGAGAAAACTCTTCTTGTTCCATTTGTGGCATAGTAATGTTTTGTGATACCAAGGCTTAGTTTTTAGTATCAATGGGATTAAATGGATGCCAACCTAAATTATACATCAAGTTATTTTTAAGTGGTGTGGGAAAAATAGAATTTGAAGTGGAAGGCACATTAGGATCAAGGGATGCTTATGGTTTAGCTTGAGTTATGGCTCCTTTTGGTTGGCAGGGTTGTTTATTTTCCCTAAACCCTTGATAAGGAGGCCTTTTATCTTTGAAGATCTAATATGTAGTCAGATTTTATTATTGGTAAATACTATTTTCCTAGTATTGATGTCTCTTGAGTTATAGTATTTCATTCCCAAAATATTGTAACAAACTTTTCAATTCTCCAAGCTTTCTATATTGACTAGAAGGGGCTATAAGTTAATATTTAGGGGATGAAATAGGAGATAAATATGGGATTTGAGGAACTTAAATAAATGGTATAAACTAAAATTCTAGGAATATAGGCATTGGAGGCCTTGAAGAGAGTTTACTAGCTTGTATCAAGTTTTTATTTTCTCTTATTGTAACTTCATAAGCATTTGGAAAGGTAATACCACTCATTAACTATATAATCACACTAATATTAGATTTTATGGTTTTTATATAGTATAATAAGACATATTATAGGTATGGTCTAATCAATGCAGGTATCTTGGTCCTTATCTTTTAGAATTTGAGGTTAAAATTAGACATGAAATCATGAGGTGCTCTTTGTATGGTAGTCATCTATTCAATTAAGGATATGTGAATAGATTTATCCTCAAATTATCTAACTAAGGCTTCACCTAATTCATCCTAGGTATAAATGGAATATAGTGGGACATTTATATACCACTGTAGTATTTTTCCTTTGAATAAAACAAGTAGTCTAATAGCTACATTGTCTTGAATAATAATGTGAATTGAAAAAAGGTTGGTAACATCCTCAATGTGCTCAATAGGATTTTTTTGATATCCTCCTAGGAGTAATAGGATACTCTTAAGAGAAGATAGAGGGATGTCATCAAAATGGGCTAACTTCAATGGATTGCCTCTATTAAATAAAATAAACACTTTCTTTCGAATGGCCATTTAGATAGTGGGGATTAAACTAATTATGATAATAAGATGACCAGAATATGGATATTTATTCTAAGTATATGGTATTATCTAAATAAACCTTACTCTTTTATATAAATTAGAAGGAAATTTTAAGAATTGAAGAGGAATACCTTTACTATCTAACCTTGTATTAACATTTGGTATGAGAGTGTTGCATGGATGATGTTATGAACTCTGTAATCTAAAAAATATTTAGTTTATGATGATGATGGATGTATTATTCTACTATAAATAATTATCTTTAGATCCAAAATTTAGGTATGCTAAGGATAATAGGTCCCACTAGGCATGCCAAAAACTATTATGGTTTTAATTTGTACCCATGGAGGGAGTTCTTCAGGCTCTCTCCAACTAAGCCAAAAAATGGAACAACCTTAAGTCATGGGTATCTTATATTGACATTGAGCCTCTAGAGAGGGATGGTTCCCTTGGGTCTATCACCTAAACTAACCTTTTACTTAGAAAAGGGAGAGAAATAGATAATAATTCATGAAAAAATGTAAAAAGAGGTGATATGCCAATGTTTTGAATACTTATAATTGCAAAATACACACTATAATACACTTTCAAGCCTAAAAAATATCACTTTACTCACTCTTTGATCATATTACACATAATTATTTCATAAAAAGTCATGAACTAGCTATTAATCTAACATAGGAGGGTAGTTTTCCACTTCCAAAATAATCAATAAACTATCTATGACACTTAGAATGAATTGTAAAATATATAGAACAATTCATGAAGGTGATAAAATTTAGATAAAGGAAAAGGAAATTAGACATTCACTTAACCACATCAATGAATTCATGAAACACACTTCAATTCAATCTATAAATGAAGGAATACAGTCCTTTATTACATCAAATATGTTTTGTAGTATAAATTTTGGCATAGCTTACGCATGATAAAAGCTTAAGAGTCCCTTTATTTGGTAGAAATGGGAGATATATAGAAAAAGGGGAAGAGAGAGAGGGAATCAAGAAAATATAAAATATTAAATGAGGCCCAGCCACTTTTTGATTGATTATCATTAATCCTACTTATACAAGTTAACTTTCATTAGCTCCAAATAGCCTCATGCCATCTCATTGGATTAGAAACATGACTGAAGATAATAACTTTGTTTTTAAGGATGATGAGTCATTATATACTAAGAAGGAAGAGCCTCTAAAGACTTTGAAAATTCATTTAATTCTCCACCTACACTCTCCAAGCACTATATCTCTCTCTTAGAATTATATGACTTCCTATGCTTGCCTTTGTTATAAAGACAAAATACTTATATCTACATACCCAATTGGTTCATAACTATGTATATTTTAAGAAACTACATATACCTACTAAAATATTATGATATGACTATGTCAAAAGATAAGACACTTTTTTCATAATCAAAACTCTACCCCTACTTCAAACCCTAAACATAGGTCTACTATAGATGAAAACTAATTCCCTTTATTGGTTTTCATATAGTCATATATCAATGAAAATCCATAGGATTAGTCTCATGCTATTAGCTAGTATCCCACTTTTGATCTCTATTAGGTTTAAATAGACCTATAATTCCCTTTAATAGTATGGAAGTGAATAACTCATTGTACACATGGATCCATTTCAAAGAGTAATGAAAATCATGGATTAACACTGAAACTCTATAAAATAGGTTTTGTATGTTCTAAATATTCAAACCAAATGTCTTGACTTAGCTTCACTAGTAGCATTCAAGTTTTAAATATTTTATCTAGCTCAACCTAAATCATAATTTGATCTATCTCTATGCATTTGCCTTCCTAGGTATACAAAATCCTTTAATCTGATGTGTCTCCCTATGTGTCATCCTTTCCATGATGTTTATCATATTTTAAAAAATATGACCATTATTTCTTAGATTAAATTTCCTCATGTCGTACCACCTAGAAATGGATCAAATTTTCTCTATTGATCTCTTCAAGAATATACTAGATTTAACCTTCATCATCGGCCATTAATTTGCATTATGATTTATAGATCATGACACTTTGTATCCCCATGTTTATCATTATCTTGGATTCCAAAAATGTGACACTTGGTAGTCCTACATGCCTTTAATAGACCCTACTATTAGTCTCCATTTGGTTAACATTATTACACCATGTGGTGGCCTTCTGTGTAATCTAGGTTCATCAACTTCTTGACTTCACACATGCCTTTCATCTTCTCAGCATAGTTGAATGCATTCTATTAATCTCTGGTTTACCAAATCAAACACAAGCCATTGATTTCCATCTTCATCATGATCATGACACATACCAACACTGTATTAATCTTCAAAATCCCCTAACCTTTTAAACTTTAGCTCACCATTGATCTTTAATTTCACAATTAAATGTGCATCATAGATCTTTTTTGACTTGTTAACTTCATGAGATCTCTCACATGTCATCGATATTTGGTCCTAAATCCCAGGGTCATGCCACTTGATATACCTAAATTTAACTTGAAATTTTTTGATGATTTTGAATCTAAATGGTTATTTCTTATGGCTTTATTTTGATGCCCCTAGGCACATGCCATAATGCTATCTCATTTTGAAGCCTCATATCTTGAGATAAAAGAAACATCAAGACACCAAACTTGTAGGGGATGACCTTAGAAAAAAACACATCATTATCATGTAATTATTTAACCTTGGTTATGTTCCCAATTAATTTTATTAAATTCACAACTAAAACTAACCTATTTATTCCTCTATGATGTGATAAGATAGTCTAGTTCCTAATAATCACATTAAGTAATTTTCAAGAGCAAATAATTGACCCACAAGATAAATTGGCATGATATCCAAATTTAATAATGGTACTATTGAATTTCTAAGTCACCACCTCTCAGTCAGTGTAGGACTTTCCAATACCATAAGAAGAGTTGCATGCCTATGAAGTAATAGGGGATCAAGTAAAATGTGCACAGGCTTTCTCTATCCATGCTTGCACCCAATAAAATAAAGTGCATGTATGCATAACAATAGAGTAATGATTGTGCCGATTATGAGATCTTAATGTGTGATTTATCATAATATTCTTATTGCATGGTTTAAATGGTGCACAAGTTCAAGGATGGATAGTCTCAATTTCCAAATGATTGAGTAGAAGAAGCATGCAGGGAGCAATTACATATTATGAAGAGTAAGTCTAAGACATTCAGTATTGATGCATGCTCTTATCCAAATATCTACCTATACCTATCTAATGTAGTTATATAGTAGTGCATAAGACCCTACATCTACACCTTCAAATTTCATATATCTAAATCTAAATCCATGTGCTACCCTTGCCATGAACTCAATATCTAAATAATCTTGTGCATATACCTTGGCATTAAATTAATTCCAAATCAAGGGTGCATGCACATACTCTACATGAACATAACACATAAATAAGGGAGTGCATGCCAAATTTCACATCTTGTATTTTAATTGTGTGGCAAGCTAAAAGGGAGGTTGGCACATTAGGTTCCAAGTGACAAGGAGAAATAAAGAGGTGCTTAGAGGTAGTTGAGTATATTTTGAGGCATGTTAGAGCTAGAAATTGGAGAAGTGGATGTTATAAATAAAAATATGAGTACATCACACCCTTTAACCTTATCAGGCAAGTCTCCCCATTCCTCAATGCACATGTATTCAAAAATTATCCTACCAACAACTCCAAATCCAATCACCAAACAAACTTCAAGAGGCATGGGCATGATGTCACAGAAGAATTTAAAAGCTACACCCACCACACCAAGTGGTGAATTTATTTCAAAATAGGCTTATTCACTATAAAATCATGGTTCTTCAATTGTAAAAGAGTTGACACATTTATAACAACCTTACACTGATAAAATTTTCCATCTATGAGTACTTGTATTGTCTAAATCTTGTAGGCTAATGAGAATTAATTTTACCTCCTTATGTTATTTAGATTATTTGTGTGTTATTCGGGTTTGTTGATCCTTGATTGTTGGTAATGTTTTGCCATCTCACCATTATCCATTCCCAACACTTCTTCATCAAACTTTGAACTCACTTATAGATCATATTTTTTGTGTACTTAAGTATATGTTGATATTGTCTATAGACCATTTGTCATCCCTTTCAGTGTTGCAATACATTCCAGTGCCTCCCTATGAAGCATGTATGCATTTGGAGTATTCTTGGTGGAAGTTGTGTGATATTATCTTATCTTCAAAGGTATATATTTTTTTATGGTAGTATGAGTGCTCACTCTGTTCTAGACACATCACCTTTTTATATTTTAGAATTTCTTACCTTTTATCTCTCTTTTCATCAAAGATCTTATGTTTAGATTAGTGGTATATTACCTTTCTTTTTTTAGTCATACATGATAGTATTAAATTAGGTGCACTTAGAATATAAGGAATCTAGCCTACTCTAGAGTCTCATCCTAAGGAGTACAAGGGTCCCACACCCTGGGGACATTCCCATCATTATGATGAGATAATTGATGCTTATACACATAGTTGAACTCTAATACTTCTGCACCTAGTGCCATAGACTTTTGTGCCTCATGAAACACCTCTATGCCAAGCACCCCATTTAAAATTACCCCCATACCATGAATAATCTAAGTGTGTACATTTATAATGACAATATTTTATGGCATATAGAGTGGGACCAATTTAAATAAAAGATAAGGAATTAGTGTTACCGTTAGCTATCAAGTGTTTAAGACACTCCACAAAGCACTTGGAGACTCTAAATGTCTGAATCTACTAGTTTAAGTAGTCCAAGAGATTAATAATATGTCCTTCCACCCCCATTACATGAAAATTATATTATTTTTCCTTCCCATTTCTTGTATCAAGATCATGCATGTGCTTATAACTTTCCCTTAGTTCAACCCCTATGGTAACCTACTTATGCTTATAATTATCCTTGTGTAAGCTAGTTTGCTCCCAATCAATATTACTACCCTTCTAATCAACCTCAAAATATCTTAAGTGATAAACATATTTATTTTTTAGAGATAACTAAGGGAGATCAAAAGGGATTAGGGGTATGTTAGGAAATAAGAGGATCTTGTTCATCAAGATCACACTCGATAATGGGAGATGATGGAGCAATGTAGATTTGGAGAGGGATGCTTGAATAGATAGATCATAGCCAAAGAAGAGTAGATGTGCCAATTAATTTCACATATTAAATAATTTGAAGCACAGTCAACTACCTCTAATCCTTCCTTTCCTAGTTTTAGGTATGCCCCCCCCACACTTATAAGCCAACCTATAGAGTAGAATATTTTTGCACTTAAGGTACCTAGATTTATATAAGATAACTCCTTTGTTCCTCTAAGTAAACCCCATATTTTAAACTTACCAAGAATTATAAATTATGTGATCATGCCATCTCAAGAACAAATCCTTTCATAGAAGCCTCAATCATAGTCGTGGTATCCCTCCTGGACCTAACACTTTGACTTTAAGATGCCTACCTTAGTCAAGACTTTTCTTACTATGCTAGTAGAGACTCCTTTCCCACCCACCATATCCCTTTTTAAATGAGGTCCCATCACATGGAGAAAAAATGAGGCTTGCAAAAAATAGGATTAAGGTGCCTCAAGCAAATAAGAGATCATCATTGGTAGTACCCTTTATTTTACCACATTAAAAAAAACAACCCCATTTCAAGAAGAAGATAGATATAACCAAATGGATCACAAGGTTGATTAGTGAATGAAAAAAGTGGAAATAGAAGGGGAGGATCTTGATAAGGAATATTTAGACTGGCCTACTCTAGAATGCATCCAAAATCTTGATCCATACCTCTTTTGGGTAGATGGGCTACCATTTGTTACTATGGAGGGAGACCTAAAAGATGAATCTAGCCTATAAGGGGAGTGCACATTTTAAGATAATGAATATAAATTCCCTAGGGTGAGACCATAGGTACAATCACAAGCATAGGATGAGAACTCCTTTTGAGATGAGCTAAAATAATTATGCTTAGGTTTGAGTGATAAACTAACTTCCTCTTAGGAAAAAACCCATGCCCAATTCTATGCCAATTTCTAATTTCAATCACACATCACAAAAAGTCAAGGTGTACATGAAAAGGAGGTCACAACCTCATAGATGGTATAGACTTCCATGGATCTAGGCACATATCTAGTCATGAATGAATCACCAAAAGGCTTGTTCAAACTAAAAGAGAGATGCCAAATAGTTGAGCTCAAAGGGAAACATGAAAACATAGAAGAAGCTATGGTGATTAACACTCTCAATCCTTGTATTCTTAGTCATGTTGTAGAATGGTTAACAAAAGGCATATTCAACTTGGGGTAGTAGTTGAAAAATGAGAAAAGGAAGCCTGATGAGTTCATGATCTTCCCATTTATCAAGCATAGGTATCCCAAACTCTATAAGGTTAAGTCTGAGCAAAGACCTTAGCTAGATGCCAAGAAATTTGGGAAGAATTGGCTCAAATTTGATGACATCATCCATCAAAGAGGAAATATTATGTGCAACATGATGGATTCATTCATCTAAAGGGATCCCATGCAAACTAGCATCCTTAAGCATTATTTAGGAGTATTAAGGGCATGCCTCCTTCATAGTAAATAGATGTCACTTCACCTTCATCCATCACATATTAAGAATAGGGAGGTGTATAATGCAAAGTTTTTAAGAGGTTTCTATTTTGATCCAAGGGGAAAAAGATACATGTTTATAGTTTGTATATAGTAGATTAAGCTATTTTGCATTACATTTCCCTAAGTGTCTACATGCACATTAAATAGCCTTAAGTTTAGTTTTGTTTTCCTCTAAGTGCATTTCACACATATATTATTTTTTCTTCTCCTTTTTGATTTGTTGAGAGTTGGACTCAGTTCAATTTGCTCAAGTTCAAGGCTATGCAAATTATAACTTTAATGACTCTATGCCCAATGGATCACTTTAAAGTCCACTAGGTTCTTGCTTAGTAGGCAAGTAGCCTATAGAGTTCCCTAAATTTTTTGAATTTCTAAGTCACCCCATCATTCAACATAGGACTTGTTGATCCCATAGAAAGAGTTATGCACCTATGAATTACTAGGTGCTCAAGAAAAATGTGTACATGCATTCTCTATATGTACTCACAACGAGGACAATCAAACATAGGTATACATAAATAATAAAGCAATGATTTATACCCATTAAGATATCTTAATGTGCACTACAACATAAGATCTAGTAAAAGAAGTGTGTAAGGATAAATTACATATCATGAAGAGTGTATCTAAAAAATTTAGTCTTCATTCATGCTCTTATTTGACTAATTCCCTATGCTTATCTAATTCAGTTTAATACAGTGTATAGGATCCTACATCTACACCCTTAAACTACATAGAACATAATCTAAATCCTCGCACTACCCTCACCATGAACTCAATGTCCAAATAAGCTCACATGTGAACCTTGGTACAAGACTACTTCTAGATCAAGGGCACATGAAAAAACTCTACATGCACACAACATAAAAATAAGGGAGCACATGCCAAGTTTCACACCACATATAGTGATGATGTGTCAAACTAAAAGGGAGGTTGGTACAACAAGTGCCAAATGAAAGGAAGAAATAAAGATGTGATTAGAGGTAGTTGAGTAGAGTCCAAGGTGTGTTAGAGCTATTAAATCTAGAAATGGATTTAAAACATTGAAATATGAGTGAAAATTACCCTCTGACCTTATCAAGGATATTTCCCCATTCCCCAATGCACACATATCTAAAAATGATACTATTACCAAATCTAGATCCAATCACCAGAAAAACTTCAAGAGGAATGTCCATGACATCACAAAAGAATTTAAAATATATATCCACCACCCTAAGTGGCACATTTATTGTAAAATAAGATTGTTCACTATAAAATCTTGGTTCTTCAATTGTATAAGGGTTGACAGATTTCTAGAAACCTTATGCTACTAAAATTTTCCCTCCATGAACACTTGTATTGGATAAATCTTGTAGACTAATGATAATTAAGTTAACCTCCTTATATTATTGTAATGATCTGTGAGCTATTTACATTTGTTGATCATTGATAATGGGTAATGTTTTCCCCTCTCACCATTGTCCATTCCTAGAAACTCCTCACCAAACATGGAACTCACTTACATGTCATATTATGTGCATATTCAGGTCTATGTTTATATTTTATATAGATTATTTTTCATCCCTCTCAATGTTTTGATATGTTCTCTCACCTCCATGTGAAACACTTATGCACTTGGAGTATCCTTAGTGGAAGCTATGTGATATTTTCTAGTCCTTAAAGGTTTTTATTGTGTTTATAGTAGTAGGAGTGCTCACTTTATTCTAAGTGCATTTCATTTTTATGTTTTATAATTCATTACTTTCTCCATCTCTTTTCCTCAAATATCTTAGGTTTAGATTAGTGGTATATTACCTTTCTATTCCTTAGGCCTACATGTTGGTTTTAAACTAGGTGTGCTTAGAATTAAATAAATGTGGCCTACTCTAGAGGGTTTTCCCAAGGAGTCTAAGTGTCCTAAACTTTTGGGATGTTACCATAATTAAAATGAGACAAAAAATTCTTTCACTTGTATCTGAGAGCTCTAATACTTCCATGCCCAATGTTATAGACATTTATTCCTTATGCAAGACCTCTATGCCAAACACCCCATTATAAAGTACCCCTATGTTGTAAAGCATCCATGGGTACATGTTTTGAATGAAAATAGGTAGGGGTGATAATTTGACACATGATTTAAAAATTGTTAATAGGTTGATAATATCATCACTGTCAACCACCCCAAGATAACAGCTCAGTTTAGACACCAATGGAGATTGTATTATTCCTATAGGGTAAGTGAAACACTAATTTTTGATAAGGTTAAGAAATTTTTAGGGGTTATAATAAGTGGTATAAAATAATTATTATGATTAATTCATATAAGGGAGCACAAACATCAATCATCTCTCAGAGACCACTTATAGTCAAGGGCCTAGGATCATCACCTATAGGCTTGACTATAACAACATAGCTTGTTAGACATCAAAATAGTTTCAAAAAATCCTTAAAGAGTTACTATTTTCACCTGAATATTCACCATTTGATGATATTAAAATATATCCTTATCCAAGTGGAAAAATGGAATCACCTTAAGGCTTTTGGGTAGCCTAGGGAATGAGTTGAGTTTCTAGATAGGGCTAGCTCCCTTGATGTACCACTTAGGATTGACACTAAGACAAATTTTGGGGGGATGAAAAGGGAGAAATAAACTAAAAACAAAGCTAAACTAATGGAGGTTATACACCAAATATATTTATGATATCCAACCATATGCATATGACACTTGAGACCAAGCAACAAACCAAACATACACTTTCCCAATCTATAAATTCTTACGTCAATGTTACATTGTGAGGTCAAGATGAACATCTAGGATAGGAGGACTAGATAAGTTTCATTTAATGGTAATGATGAAGAGACAAAATCACTTAATCTTTTAAATATCTCAATAAAACTTCACATGCCCTACAAGAATAAGTTTTCCAACTACAAATAGGTTGTAAGAATGAGCTAACATGCTAAAGAAATAAGAGTGTCACTTAAGAAAAATAAAACATTCAAGTACACACACTAAGTATAGTCATGTAATAGGTAATAATTCATCATTTTATTGATAAAAAAGTATAAAATTGAATAAGGCTTCACCATACTCAGGTGGAGCATCCAATACACTACCAAAATGGCTAACTATTATAGAGTTTGAGAGAGAAAATAAGAGAAGTTAAAGTGTCATAAGGACACTATTCAAGCTGATTAAAATAGTTAATTGTGCATGTGAGAATGATTTTGGATGAACCATGCAATGTCTGGAAGTCCAAGTGTCAAATCAAGTCATCAAAGTTATGCAAAGTAGCCTAAAACTTCTTTTCTTACATGGAAAACTCCCTTGATGATTAGGCTTGTTTGAGTGACTTGTAATTGATCTATTTTAGGAAAATTATGGGAATGGAATTGGATTATCTCAAACATGCCTCTACATACATTTGTTGTATGCTTGGTATTTTAGAATCACCTGAATGAGAACCATCATCACCTGCACTCTAGGAAACCTCTTTCTCATGAACCTTGCATACTTATCTTCAAATTTGGATTTATTTTTCATTATAGTCCATAAAAGGTAGTATTTAACATTTGGAAATAACCTCCATATATTTGGAAGCATTATGGGCACCTTAAAATCACTTTACTTAAAAATTTCCTTCCTTCTCTCTAGCTTGCCCAATATTCTAGATTTGACTAGCTGAGTTGGAGGCTATTTTTAAACCCTTAGGAGCTTTTTCAAGAAATATAGTGACCATATGGAGTTATAAAAAGTATAAATATTCATACAAAACTTTATTTCATCTCAAAACACCTCATGTATCATGCACAACATAAAAAATGGTCAAAATAACTTGTTTCTGACATGTTTGTACATCCCAAAATCATGTGGATAAGATTTAGGGAGTCATCTCTGAGGTTCAAAAGTTTTTATGATCAAATTTCTCCATTTTATTAGCTATCCAACTCCATTTTCACAAACTGGTCCTTAGCAAGGGTTTAGGAGGGTCTTAGAGTAGTTTTAGGTCTTAAAGTTTATTCATAAAAGTTTCACATCCAAATTAAACACAAATTCCAAAAAAAATATCTTTATAGACCCTATTGACATCTCCAAGTGCCTTGGATTCCAATGCAAAACGTCATGTGAGATATAAGTGTTTAAAATCATCTATTTGAGATCTTTTCCTTGTTTCCACATGCCTGATGTTGGTTTTAAGGTTGAAAACAAGTTTATTTGGTTCTATCTACACTCTAAAATATTGAACACCTCTATGTAGGCCACAAAAAAATGATTCAATAGGTTTCATAGCATTTCCAATTCTAAAATTGTGAAAGTCCCTCAATTTGTGTATAGGCCTAATCCTTACCTTGTAGACCTATTTAAGGCTTAGGCTTAAAATGATCCTTTATGATGTCTTCCCTTCACTTAAATGGATTTATAACCTATTTTTTGACCTCAAGGACATATTTCAATAGGTCACAAATATTTCCTCTTGCTAAAATGGTGGATGAACCTCTAATTGGTCGTAGGCCTAGTGTTGTCCTTATAACTTGTTTGTACTTCAAGGTCCAAAAATGACCTCTTGAAGATTTATTTTATACTCAGCATCTCAAAAAAAATTAATATATCTTTATTAACATTCTTCAATAAGTTTTAATTCCTCTTTTAGGCTATAAATGACATTAGTATCTCATTGGTCTTTAGGCCTTAAAATTTGCTCTTGTGTCATGACTACAATATTTGGTATCTAGAAATTTTTTCGCATTTATTATATTTTAATTTTATTTAAAATTATTTCCTAAGTTTATTATATCTTTCCCAACCTTATTTAAGTGTCTATACACCTTTTGGATTCATTTTTTATCCTTTTCCCTCAAAACTGCTAGTCTTGTGATCAAAGAAAGTACCCCTATTTAGAAATAGAAAAAGGGGTATTTACCTTATTTATTTGAGAAATATTAATATTTTATTTGTTTCTAAAATTAATAATTACTATTCATACAAAAATTTATCCTTTTTTATATTCACTTGATCTCTCAATCTTCAAAAAAGCTAAATAGACTCCTTATTTGTGGACTATGTATTGTGATTTTCCAGATTGACTATATGTTGTGTGATTGAGGGTTTATTTTCTATTTTTTTCCATGATAAAATGACATGAATAATGTTTTTTGGTATATTTAAATTTATAAACACCATTTTTTCTATTCATTCACTTCATTATTTCATGTAAACCTTCCTACCCTTGACTGAGACAAAACTGAGTTGTCTTTTGATAGTGTCTGCTCTTAAAGTTTTTCTTGTAGGTGGTTTATATATTTTAGTTATATATTTATGTATATGTGACACTAGTTAAAAAATTCAATACTATCAAATTATTTTGGTTTTACTATTCCATATATCTTCTTACCAATATTTAGAAAGGTTATTTGTCAAGTCATTATCTGCCTATTGAGGCATATGCCTATTGACCTTCTTATAGATGTATGTGAAAACTCCCTTAGACTTTATCATGGAAAATTAGGGTTTATTTTTAATCTAATTTTTTCTTAAAACACTGTATGTTCTTTCTCCCACCTTATATTCCTCTAAACACCATCAAATTGCTAAACTAGTTCACTATCTACCTAACTAAGACAGACCCTTAAGACCCTACCTATTGTAGGTATCATTTTCATCAATTGAGATTGATTGCGTTTTTTGAAAATTTAAAAAAAAAAAATTAATCACATATCCTCCTCAACCATTTTTTATTTACTCATATACTTTTAAAAAACATAAACTATGTTCCTTCCCCTATACTGAGCCACTTCTCCTTAAAACCTTGTAGGTCATTATATCTTCCTATCCTAAAGAGTACTTATAGGTTGATATGGGTTCATTTATATATTATGTTATGCATTTTTAGGATTTCCTTTTCATTCCATTCCATATTTTAAATCTTTAGTTAACTAAATTTTATTTCATTTATCACCCAAAAGCTTTACTTTAGTCCTTTGTGCTCCTATAATCACTCAAAGATAACTGGGGGTAGGGTCTTATAAGTGTACATGGGATGAGGCTATTGTATTTGCCTCTTGGGATAATTAGAATATTTATAAATACTCAAATCACCTCATTTATATGACCATACCCCTATACTCATTTATGAAAGAAAAGAGACCCTTCCTTTATTTGAAAATTCTATGTTGGCTATAGGTATTTGCCTTCATAGCCTGTGTACAAACAATGTATGTTCTTAGAGGACTAAAACACAAAATGTTATATTATTATATGATATATTAACCCATGGATAACATTTAAACCATTTTTAATAATCTATGTATGTAATATAGGATCAATTTTTAACTTTGGTGGAGAAAGGCCATTTCTAAACTTAGACTTGTAGATAACATTGAGATAATTTAGTGTTCTTTTTAGGGCCATCTAGATCTTGAAGCTATCCTCCTCCATTTCTCATTATCCATTACAACTTGGTATAAGTCTTATCATTACTAAGGACTACAAGGTTGACATATCTATATGTTGTAATTCACTTAGTAAATAAATTATAGGGTATTCATAAAACCTCATGGGCCTATGTTTACTCAATTTAGGCAAGTGTGCCCTGAATAGTGTCATATGATGATTTGGAAGCCTTTCTACTTAAAATTTCTCACTTAACAACTCATCAAGGTCTGATATGCTAAAAACGTAAAAATAGATATTTATAGAAGTCTTTGTGATACACCAAATTCCTTCATTTAGAGTTATCATTCTCTATTAAGAACACTTATTGACACTCAATCTAGTATACAAGCAACAAACTTCTCTAGTTGTCATTGGAGTGAGTCATATACATTATAATAAGATTATATAGGTTCAAGGTCTTTCTCAAAACCTCCAAATTATCCTTTCAAATCTCAAAATGTTTTAAACTCACACTAAGGCTCTATTGATGTCATCATGGAGGCTATAGGTGCATTGGCTAGAAGTGGACAGTGAATATGGGAAAGTGGAAAAGGATGGACCAAAATACCTCATGAGCATATTAAAACTATTTTCAACTTTCATTAATAATGATTTAAATAAATCAAGGACACACACAAAACAAGAAAACAAATACACACATGTGCCTAAAGAACTTAGGAAAATAAGGAAAAATCCTATTATGGATAACTAATAATGAGCATAATTCTCTCTTGTATCAAACGGGAAGTCTCTTATGTCTCTTCCATGACATAAAACCTCATGGTGTCAAACAAGTAGTTTATTGAAGTAGACACTTTGTGATTCACCTTCTTTGTTTTCCACCTTGATTTTCATGTATTCAATCAGATCATATTCAAACATATCTCTGACAATATATGTATTATTCTTGTTTTTTGAGACATATCTTATGTTGGTCCTTTATGATATAATATCTCATTAAAGCATCAATGGCTACAATTTTACCATTGTAAGGCCCATTTAGCTTATTTCCTTCTTGGTATGTGTCTTGAACCAACTCATATTTCTCTATTTCTTTAAGAAGCTTGACAAACTGATCTCTAGCTTCTTCATTGCTTTCTTGAGGAATGGATGCTAGTTTGATGTTACAATTAGTACAATAGTCTTCTAGTTCATTTGAAAATGAATCACTTTCTTGTTCAATTTTTTCATTGTCTCCTTCCTCAATATCAAAACCATACCAATTTGATTGTTCTTCTTCTTGATCAAATATTAAGACATCATCTGTTCATGATAATATTTTTGGATATCCTCATCATCACCTTCCATAGGTTATTCACTATCTTCATCAAAATAAAATGAAAGCTCATTAAGTAGAGATAGTGAAAGTTCATCATGTCTAAATGGATCCATACCTACTACTTCTTCTCCATTCAAATTATCTTCTTCACCCTTGATTTCTACAAATTTATCTTCCACCTCACATAAGGCATGTTCTCCTTTATCAAAGTATATGGTGGGAGGGCAATAAATTTCCTTGATTGAGTTGAAGTATTTTGGAATATCTTTATTCTCTTATTTCCATCTTGCAATCACAATATCAAATCTTGGAAAACTTCCATCACCTGAATCCACTTCAAATTAAGGAATATGATGATGACTTACCAAATTTATGTTTCTAGTCATATGATCCATACCAACCTCTTCTTTATTTTCCTCTTTAGGTTGTGCTTGCATTTAAAGGACATTTTTCCAACATGTGAAACCAATAGGCATAGTTTCTTCCTTCCTTTCTTCTTCAATATTTTGGGATGATTCATGAGGATCACTCCTCTAACTTAGGATCTTGATATCATGTGTCTCCTCCTAATGATAGGTAATAACTACATTCACCTTCTCAAGGTCTTAAGCTAGTTCATGATGTACATTTATCCAACTTGGGATCTTGATATCAGATTGAAGAGATTGAGGAGGTTAACTAAGACTAGCAAGAGTTCGCACATGCATAAGAGGAGTTGATTAAATAAATACGTGTTTGTTTCCATAAGGGATAGGTTGATATTCCTCGAATGAGGGCTCAAAATTTAGGAAATTGGAATATTTATTTTCCATAGAAGGCTACTCTAATCTCCTTTGGTGTTAGATTTCCAAATGTAAGAGATTAATAATAGGAGGAGTTTTCTTTGGCATAGGAGAGGATGCATTAGATGGGATATTAGGCTTATTAATTATTATTTTATGAGCAAGTGTTGTTTTGAAAAAAATATTTCAAAAGAGAGAACCTTGATTGGGTGTAGAAAAGGATGCTTTGAGTGCACTATAAGGTTATTTCATTTTCTTTTAGTGAGCAAGTGCCATTTGATATAATGAATTTGGGGTATAAGAAAAGGGTTCCTTTTTCATGGGAGAAGGTCGTATTGGGATGGAATAAGGAACATAAGGATTATTTCATTATGTGAGTTAACTCATCCATCTTACTAGTCTCTCTTCCATGGATTGCATGTCTTGAGATTGCCTAAAAAATAATTCCTCTTTATGCATTACCTCTTATTGGTATCTATTATACTCATTAAATCTATCTATCTCCATAATTTTCTTCTCATACCCCAATATTATCTCCATAATACTCTTAGGTTGGCTAGGAGAAGGATAATTAAGAGAGCTACTTGAGGTGATTCCATGAACAACATGAGCTTGATCAAAGCTATGTGAAAGAATAGAAGATCCATATTGATAAAAAATTATGATTATACATACCAAAATCTAATTTATTGATGCACTATGGCTTCTTAACTAGTTTATTCAAGGTCGATTCACCATTGGTGTTGACTGAGATGCCTCTAAAAGGATGATTGCTTGAAGAACACAACAATAATTCTCCAACTCCTTGGATAAATAGTCCCACTAGGCATGCCAAAAACTATTGTCACCTAGATTTGAACCCCTTAAGGAGATTAAAATATCCCCTAATCCATGTGGCACAATGGAAAAACCTCTAGGCTTGTGGGTAGCCTAAGGAATGAGGTGAGTCTCTAAATAGGGCTAACCCCCTTGATGTACCAATTAGGATTACAAATAAGATAAATTTTAGGGCATTGAAAAGGGAGAAATAAATTGAAATAAAATATATAATAATGGAGGTGATACACCAAATATATTTATGACATCTAACCATATGTATATGACACTTAAGACCAAGCAACAAACTAAACATATGCTTTCACAATCTACAACTTCTTACATCAATGTTACATTATGAGGTCAAGATGAACATCTAGGATAGGAGGAATAGATAATAGGCCTTGAATGGAACTGATGAAGATAAACAATCACTTAATCTTTGACATATATCAATAACACTTCACATGCCCTACATGAAATAGTTTTCCAACTGTAAATAGGTTGCAAGAATGAGCTAACATGCTAAGGAAATGAGAGTGTCACTTAAGTGAAATAAAAAATTAAAGTACACGCACTAATTATAGTCATGGAATAGGTAAAACTTAGTAGTTTTATTTATCAAAAGGTATACAATTGATCATGTCTTCTCCTTAATCAGGTGGAGAATCCAATATAGTGCCAAAATGGCTAATTGTTATAGAGTTTGAGAGAGAGAGAGAGAAGAAGAGAAGTTCACAGGTCACAAGGAAACTTGTCAAGCTCATAAAATGAGTTTTTTTACATGTAATAATGATTTTGATGAACCCTAAAATGTTTTGAAGTCCAAATGTCAACTCAAGTCATCAAAGTTATGCAAAGTGGCCTAAAACTCTTTTTCTTATACAAGAAAACTACCTTCATGATTATGCCTATTTGAGTGACTTATAACTAATATAGGTCAGGTAAAATTATTTGAATATAATGGAATCTACATGCATTGGTTTCATGTTTGGTCTTCTGTAATCACTTGGAATAGATCCACCATCACTTGCACTCTAAGAAACCTCCTTCTCATGAACTTTACATGCTTATCTTCAAATTTGGCTTAATTTGTTCATTATAGTACATATAAGGTATTTTTTTACATTTTTAAATACCATCCATGTCATTTTAATCATCAATAAAACCTTAAAATCACTTTACTTGAAGATTTCCTCCCTTCTCTCTAGCTTGTCCAATATGTCAAATTTGACTAGCTAAGTTGGAGGCTATTGTTTGAACCCTTAGGTTTTATTTAAATAAATATAATGACCATAGGGAGTTATAAAAAGTCTAAATATTCTTATAAAACTTGATTTCATCACCAAAATCCTTATATAGCCTACACAACACAAAAAATGGTCAAAGCTAGCATGTTTCTAATATGTCTATACATGTTCGTACATCCAAAAAGAATTTGGATAAGACTAATGGAGTCATATATAAGGTCCAAAAGGTTTAATGAGAATTTTTTTCCATGTTATCATCTATCCAACTCCATTTTTTCAAACTATTCCTTAGGAAGGGTTTAGGAGGGTTTTAGAGCAATTTTAGGTCTTAAGGATTGTTCTATAAAGTTTAATGTCAAAATTGTAGAAAAATTACATAAAAATTATCTTAATATATCTTATTAACATCTCCAAATGCCTTTTACTCCCATATAACCTCAAGTGAGATATGAGTGTTCAAAATCATCTATTTGAGCTCTTTTCCTTGTTTCCACATGCCTAATATTGGTATCAGGGTTAAAAACAAGTTTAATTGGTTCTATCTAGAATCAAAAAGCCTTAAAACCTATATTTAGGCCTAGAAAACATTATTCAATAGGTTTCAAATAATTTCCAAGTCTAAAAATGTGAAAGTCCCTGAATTTGAGCATAGGCCTAATCCTTACCTAGTAGGCCTTTTTCAAGATTAGTTTTAAAATGATACTTTGTGATGTATTAACTTCACTTAAATCACTTTATAACATCTTATTTGAGATCAATTTAATTCTTAAATATGTCACCAATCTTGTCTCTTTCTAAAATGGTGGATGAACCTCTAATTGGCCTTAGGCCTAGTGTTGTCCATATAGCCTATTTGTACTTCAAGTTCCAAAAATTACCACTTGAATATTTCCTTGATTCTTATTATCTCAAAAACATTTAATATATATTTATTAATATTCCTCCATAATTTTTAATGCCTCTATTAGGATAAAAATGACATTGGTATCTCATTGGTCTTTAGGCCTTAAACCTTGCTCTTGTGTCATGACTACAATCTTTGGTATCCAGACCATTTTTTTGCATTTCTTCTCTTATAATTTTATTTCACATGATGTAATAAGTTTATTATATCTTTTCCAACATTTTTTAAGTGTCTATACACCTTTTGGAATCATCTTTTATCCTTTTCCCTCAAAACTACTAGTCTTGTGATCAAAGAGAGTACCCATGTTCTGAGATAGAACAAGGGTATTTACCATATATATTTGAGTAATATGAATATTAGAGAAATTTTAAAAATTAATAATAAATATACATATCAAAAAATTTCCCTTGGTCTGGTCATTTGATCTCTTAATCTTCAAAAAAGTTAAACAAACTCCTCATTTGCAGACTGTGTATTGTGATTCTCCAAACTGATTATGTATTATGTGATTGAGGGTTTATATATTTGTTCCATGATAAATAAATTATAATTTATCATGGAAAACAAGGGTATATTTCCCATTTTTTCATAATTTTTTTCATTCTCTCACCTTATATGCCTTTAAACATCATCAAATTACTAAAATAGTTCACTGTCTAAGTGACTAATATAGACCCTTAAGACCCTACCTACTATAAGTATCATTTTCATCAATTGAGATTTATTATGTTGTTTTAAAATTTACATAGACCAATTATAGTCACATATCCTCCTCAAAATTTTTTTATCTACTCATATGCTTTTAAAAAACATAAACTATGTTCTTTTTCCTAGACTAAGCCACTCCTCAAAACCTTGATGTAGGTAATTGTATCTTCCAAGCCTGAGGAGTACTTTTAGGTTGATATGGGATCATTTACATATTGTTTTATATGTTATTAGGATTTATTTTTAATTCCATTACCTATTTTAAATCTTTAGTTTAGTGAATTTTAGTTCAACTAGCACCTAGAAGCTTTACTTTAGTCCTCTATCCTCCTACATTCACTCAAAGTTGACTGGGGTCAGGGTCCTGTAAGTGTACATGAGTTAATGAGGATATTTTATTTACCTATTATCATACTTATACTCTTTATAAATCCTCCAATCACCTCATTTATATGACCAAACCCCTATACTCATTTATGCAAGAAAAGAGACCCTTCCTTTAATTGAAAATTCTATGTTAGTTGTAGGTATTTGCCATCATAGACTATCTACAGATAGGGTATGTACTTAGAGGACTAAAACATAAAATTTTATCTTATTATATGATATATTCACTGATGGATATCACTTTAACCATTTTAAATCATCTATGTGTGGAATATAGGCCTAATTTGTAACTTTGGTGGAGAAAGGTCACTTGAAAACTCAGACCTAGAGATAACATTGAGATAATTTAGTGTTTTTCTAGGGCCATCTAGATCTTGAAACTACCCTCCTCCATTTCTCATTATCCCTTCCAACTTGGTATGAGTCTTATACATAATAGAGACTATAATTTTGACATAGATATAAGTTTTAATTCACTTAGTAAATAAAGTATAGGGTATTCATAAAACCTCTTATGCCTCTGTTTACTCAATTTAGGGAAGAGAGCCTTGAACAGTGTCATATGATGCTTTGGAATCCTTTATACTTAAGATTTATCACTTGACAACTCATCAAAGTTTTCTATGCTAAGACCATACAAGATATATTTCTATAAGTCTTTGTCATACCCCAAATTCCTTCATTAAGAGTTCTCATTCTCTATTAAGAACACCTATTGACACTCATTCTAGTTACATGCAAAAAACTTCTCTAGTTATCATTGGAGTGAGTCATATACATTTTAATAAGATTAAATAGGTTTAAGGTCTCTATCAAAACATCCAAATTATCCTTTCAACTCTCAAATTTTTTGAAACTCACACTAAGGCTCTGCTGACATCATCATGGAGGCTATAAGTGCATTGACTATAAGTGGACAGTGAGTATGGAAAAGTGGAAAAATATGGACAAAAAGACATAATGATCATCTTAAACCTATTTTAAACCCTCTTTAATCATTATTTAATGTAAGGGTAGCTTGAGATAAGCTCAAAACATTCCTTTCAATGTGGAAAATGTCTAAAATTACTAGAAAGGACATAGGTGGTATGTTGAATGGCTGGTCTACCATAGTGGAGACATGGGCTTGCAAACATGAGAATCAAAGAGACCTATATGGAAGGTGATAAGGGGTCAAGGATATTTTTAAAACATGTATAAAAAATGAAAACAACCCTCTATATCTTTTGACAAGGCACAAAACTCTTGGAAATGATGAAACTATCCATAACTCAAAAAATTGCATCCTCTTGAAAATTAAGATGATTAGCACCTAAAATCCTTATGAAACATGAAAAAAATTGTCTTGAAAATTATAGGAGTAATAACAAATATCTTAAAGAAATATCAACATCTGGTTTGTATGGACTTGTTCAAACCAAGAGAAAACTAATAGGGTGTATAGATAAACAGGCAATATTGGAAGCTGAATTTGAAATGGATGGTTCATAAAGCACAATAAATAATTAATAAAACTTATTATATGGATTTTAAGGTCTATAAATGCATAATATTCCACTCAGAGCATTTTTCTTGAAACCCCCTGTGTTGATTGTATTTATTAAAAACTTACAAGTCACTTTAGTCTACCAAGAAGAGAAAGAATAGAGCTAAATGGTTTTGGATTGGAAATGGAAACTTCAAGTCAATTTAAATGTGGATATGAGTGTAGGGGAGTTTAGGAGAAACTTTTCCATCTTATCCAAATGGAAAAATTCCTAAGGCTATATAAGTGCTAAACTCATTATTTTCTTTAAGAAAAATACCTTTTTCTAAGTAACATGATAATATTTAGTTAGTGAAAATTACTAAAGACCTCCTAGGACACAAGGAAAATGATACAACTCTTTTAAAGTCACACATTTCTTGATAAACCCATACAAGGCATTAAATACATCTATTTAACCCCTTAAAATGACTCAAAATGATAAATGGATCTAGAGAACTAATGACCAAAGTTATTATAACATCAATTGACATTAATTAACCCATGAAACACATTATAAAAAGATATTAGACCCCCTATAGACCAATAAAACAATTTTTTTGCCTATAGGTGCCCTAATTTGTCTAAAAAGTCAAATTTGGTTAGTCGTTACAAAGACATAGGAAGAATTATGAGATGGAGGGATCAGGTTCATATGGAGTCTAAATACACCAAACTCACTCCAAGAGAAAATAAACTTAGTCAAAACTCCTTTAAGCACACTAATAATTATGACTACAAACTTGAGAAACACTAAAAGTGTGATGAAGATAAATAGATTTAGGAGGTCAAGAGTAGTAATAAGGAGTCATCAACAGGTTAGTGGCATTAAAGAAATAAACAAAACACCATCCTACATCTCACCTTCTCACTCGCATTCAAGGGCCTAGAACCACATGTATAGGCTCAAATTTAAGTATAGAGAAAGTTAATTAGGGAAAATTGTTTGAAGGAAAGATAAAGTGTGAAAAGAATAATATAAACATGATAATATGATTCAACACTTCATAATAGAGATGAATGGTCTATATAAGTAAGAAGGTTTCTATGAAGAAGAATCCAACCATACCTATAACCAAGCACAAAATCAATCCAAACACAAAGGTAGGGTTATGGGGTAGAATAGAGAAAGACATAAGAAACTATTGATGTATATCTATGTCAAGGATATAATGTGAATAATAGATAAATATTTCTTAATTTATAGTGTAGGTATTGGAATACCTTAGGGCTTAATTCATTTTTACTATAACAATTATGTGGTTACCACCTTTAGTCTGCAAGTAGACACTAATGTAGGGACAATAGGAACTCAATAGTGACATAATCTATCTAAAATTTCTTTTGTGTTATAATTTTGTAAATTGATTTATACTTTGACAATTTATTCCTAATCTTTAAAAAAAATAGGTGGATATTTGTAGTGAACATCAATCTAAAGTGACTCATGTTTAAAAAAAATTCAAAAGGGGAAGAAGGGTAGAGAAAAAAAGAAGGTTTGCATTACAACAACAAAGACCAAAAGATTTACTTTAGTTTTTTTGAATAAAAGTGAAAATAAAACTATCATACATGAGCTTCTAGTATTGAACTCAAAATACCATAAATGTAGTGGGGATTCTAGGGTAAATATCATGTGTTTATATGAAAAGTATGCTTTAAAATAGATAACTACAAAAAATTGATTTCAACACATTACTTTGTAGAACAGAATGAAAAAGGAGAATACATATCAAATTTTGTTAGAATATCTAAAAGCACAAACTAAAAAGATGAATTATAAATAATAATATCAGACTTAACCATTAGAAAAATCAAATCATTTATCATTAGCAAAGCTTGAGAAACAAGAAAATATGAAAATGATGAAACAATGAATGAATTATAGGATTCTTCTCTCTATTTTCTTTAATTTCAAAATATTCTATTCTAAATTATAATTAAGGGGAAGGACCCTAAGACAACTACATTGGTTCTAAGATAACCAAATACATGACACTTATTGGTGGATAAAGTTACTTATGTCTCAGAAATGAAATAATATTCCCTATTAAAATAAGGGAATATTTTACAATATATTAAGGGGAATTAAAACATGAGATTCATCAAAATAAAGCTTGAAAAGTGGCTATCTTACTCCTAAGGTATTAGGCTAAGATCTTTTTGATGTGGATGATGCATCTCCCAGTGTAGAAGAGGATGAAATTGGACTCATAGCAACTAAAGGAGTGATTCTTAGTTTTGTTGAAGAAGAAGATATTGTAAGAGGGGCCAAAGAGGAATAAGCTCTTATGGTGACCATATATGTCTTACTAATTTCTTGTTTCTTAACTTCTATTTTCCCTCTCCATGATTTAGATCATCTCTTATAATATCTATCAATCAACTTCAAATCAATAATAGTTTCTTTCATCAATTTAATGGTAAGACCTTCCATTACATCATGTTTTCTCAAGAGAGGTCTTACAACCTCATTGATAGCCATTACATTTTATATTATTTAATTGGTCAATGTTGATAAGTCTACAATCTCTTACCCATAGATCACTCCTTTAGACATGAATGATTTCTTGAAATTGATAACAAAATTTTGTAATTGGGCTCTGAAAGCATCCTTATAGATAATGGAACCATCCTTGTTAGCAAGGTACATGCTCTCAACCTCTTTAATTATATTTATGACTCTATCACCCTATTGAGTGAGAGACTAGCCTAGGGATATCATTTCATTAATCTGCTTGTTCAAGGCTTTCCTTTTTCTAATTATATATGATTGAGCAATGCTCAAGTCCTCAAATGGGATCAAGTTCATGTCTTCAAACTTTTTCATCATAATAAGCTTTACCAAGTTGATTATATTAATATCATACATCCCATATTCACCTTCTACATTTATAATTCTATTTTAGACCTCATCCCATCTTACTTTGTACTAGTCTAAAATATTTAGTACATCAACCATTACCTCCATAGCCTATTCTACCTTGGTTATGGTCTCCTTTGACAATTTAGATTTGTGATGTTCTAAATTATTTTATCTCTACTATATTCCTTTTACTAATTCCATAGCTACACCACCATATGACTTTAGAGATGAGAGGGGGTCCTCTTCATACTATTATTGTTGGCCAAGCCTAGTTCTCTTCTTCTTGGTCAACTCAAATAGGGTCTCTTCTGACTCATACATAATTTTTTGGTCTAGATAGGTGACCTTATTCTTGGTTAATCTCTTCATTATCTTAGAATTTTTTTAAAAATCCAATGAGACCTATGGAGGGTCACTATGACCAAATCCTAGTTCTACATTACAGTTAACTTCATGTTTTTATCCAAGATTTATCTAAAATATCCCCTTGAGACTGGGTGGATGGAGGAAATTGCTAATCTAGTGTCAATCCCTAAAAGGTAGATGTCTGAGAAATAACTATAGAGGTGAATATGACAAATTCATAATAGGGGGATGAAGTGGGAAGCATCATCCCTGAATATGAATAATAACTAGTGTTAGTTGAAGCACTAGTTGGGAACAATAGAACGTAGGGGATGAAAATAGTGGGCCTTTTATTTGGAAATTAGGGACGTATTATAGGCATAGGATTGGGAATAATTATAGGTAAGATATACATCATATAGATATTGTAAATTTATTATGCAATAAAAGGGTTGAAAGTGGGAATGGCATAGTCACAGGCCTAATCATAGATCTAGTGAGGGGTATGTAAGGAAAGAGGTTCATATGGTATAGAGTTGGGTTATCAAAAAATATACCCAAAGGATGGTTATATAAGAATGAAGGAGGAAAATAAACACATTCTTGATCTATAAGTCATGGTTATTCCTTAATAGGAAATAGGGGAGGATACTTTGGTATTGAAGTCACTAGTGTTGTATCAATTGGTGTTACTACTTGTACTAAGGTAACATTTTTATCTCTAGATGGGGTATTGGGTGTTTCTCCTAAAATGTAAGCCTACTCACTATGTTTCATATTACCAACTTCCCCATTCTCTAAATTAGGAGACAATTCTTGAAATATACTCTGACTAAGCTAAGGGTTAGTTGGTCTTTCTTCCTCAGCACTAGTAACATGAGCTATGGATGTATACACTCCTGCTTGAGCCTCTGTAGGTTTGAAAACCTCATAGAAATTTACATATTCCAACCTCCCCTTAACTTTTTGTATATTAGTGGCATTCAATCTCTACTTCACCTCCATTTCATTAGCTACATTTATTTAGAACCTATCTTCACTTTTAGGCTCATGATGGTAGGTGATATTTTAGGATTTTTTGTGATTGATGTAGTGTGTGAATGTTATATGTTCAAGGTATCAATAAATATTGGTATGTCGTTCAAATTTAAATTTAGTTCTTTACTTAACATAATCAATGACAAAGTTTTAATTTTTAATTCTAAACTAGCCAATGTTGGATAGCTAAGGATGAACAAATCCTCTCTTCTTATTTTTGCACAATCTATCTACCCCTGTGAGTAATTGAAAGGAAATTTATTGTTTAGCTAGTTTGTCTAATAGTATGGTGGAAAATATAAGGGGGAATATCTTAATTATAACTATTCTTATCATTGTGTATTATAGATAATACTAGTAGGATCCCAGGGTGTTGAATGTTACTCTAATTTCTTTTGATAGTCTAGGCATAGGCCTCTCATGGATGTACTGATACACTATTGGATATAATTAATCATCTATGGACCTTATTTATTATTTTTATCTGTATAATATTACCTTCAAAAAGTTTTGATCCATAATACACTTCAATTTCAAATCCTAATTGGTGAATTGGGAGAATTTTTAGGTAGCATAGATGTCATCCATCAGGTAGGACATCATATAAAAATGATCCCCTTGGTTGGCCATGACCTTCTTAATATGTGATGACAAGTTATAGGATATTATTTTTCCTAAAGGGTGAGTTTTTACATCATCTATTATCATATATAGAAGTGGAACCCACTTCTTGTCTATGTAGCCTATGTCTTTGGCCCCATGTAGCCTATTCATGATAAACATTCCCATTCACACTCCCTTCTTAAATTGGGTGATGGGTATTTAGGTAATTTTAGATTTTCATATAAAGTTACCATAGTTCTTAGGTAACTACCTCAAAAATTACCTAATGTCATAGGTTTAGAGCCATTAGGTCATAGTCTCCTAGTTGTAAACAATCTCTAGTTTGGGCAAATCATAATAAGCCTAAAAGACTAGCCCATATATAAAAGTAATGTCTTGTCCCAATCTAAAGATACTTAATCATATTGTTAACACACCAAAATTCTTAAAACATTTGGTAGACTAACTTTATATAGGAGAGTACCTCTAGGCTAGATGAAACCTTATGTAACCCTATATATTTTAGTGTTAGAATGTCTAATTTTTCTTCTACATCATTGGATCCTTCCTCATCATCATTGTCTCTATCTAGAGTCCTTTTTACATGGTAGAATAAATCATTATAATGTTTGTATTTGGTGGTGAATGTAACTAAGTTGAAATTGGAGTACTAAAAGATTATGTTCATTCCATAGGAGTAGAGGAATGGAACTTGTTCCTGCTTAGTGGCTTCAGATGTTCCAGATTTGGCCATAGTTTAAATTTTACAATTGACAAGCTAGTGGATTAATTTAATGGTGAATAAATGTAAGAAGTCCTTAGCAATAATCATTAAATATTTTAGAGTTATTAGCTGATAAAAATTGAAAATGAATGTAATGTATTAAGATAACAAGCTTTAAACAATAAATTTTAGAATTGGAACTAAAATATATGAGTCATAAATGGCAATTATCTTTAACTCACTTTGATTTAAATCCTAGGTGTATCTTTAGTTTTGTTCTAATAGTTTCAAAAATCCACTTTGAGGAATTAGACAATCACTACCTTCACCTTGTCCATGTGGATAATTATCATAGGCTTAACTTTTTAAGTGAGGTGACTTGGCTCTACAACCACCAAAATGATCCCCATTAGAATTTAATTCATAGATACAACTTGAAATTTGTGGATAGTTATGCACCTCCTAGGTGTCATACCTTATATGTGCTCAACACTTGACACTCTTTCTTTCACTTTAGTATTTTATCTAGATTATTGCTCTATTTGGGTAGATTGCATGATATTCTACCAAGTGTCATATTTTGATTGGATTGCTCTTCTTTTGATGTTGTGTGTCTCAACCCATTTTGTTTTTGGGATGATGTGGCCTTGGGGACCTATATTGGATTGTCAAATGGTAAGATCTCATTAGCTCATATCTCATAACTTTGTTAAATGAAACCTTTAATGGACCTAAACATCATGACACTTTTCTAGAGGTCATATTTTGATTGGATCTTTCTTCATTGGGTTTTGTAGATTACTTTGATAATGTTATTACCATGAGATAATAGGTCCATGTGTTATCATCCCATTAGTTCTATAAATTGTGTGGATTCTAAATCATATCTTGTTATTCAATATTGAATGAATAAATGCCAAGTGTCATTCCATCATGTAATTGCAACATGGTTGGAAATAAGAATTTCACCTTAGCTATGGGGGGAATGAAGGGCATGACTGAGTGTCAAGTGGCATAGTGTGATTGGATCAATTTATCATAGGACTTAAGAAATCAATTGGGGTCTCAGAAGGCTTTGACTAGGTAGCACATGTCATGCTTTAATTGCATTATAACTCTTTTGTAGGTTGAAATGTAGTGATTGACTGATAAGTATCACATTTTCATTAGGTCATAGGGTTGCAAGGTTATGATACTTTAGAAAATAGTAGGATCCTTGGAAGGCCATGACTAAGTGCCAAGTGGTAGACTTCCATTGGGTCACCAAGTCATGAGACTTTTCAAAAGCTAAAAGACACATGATAAATCTTAGAACTTCATGTGGCTAAGTGATCAGTGTATGAGACATTACCACATGTCAATTATGACTAAGATAGAATAAGGATCCTAAAAAATGAAAAGGTGATAAATTTAGCTAATCATGAGATAAAAAGGGGACAAGTCTAAAGTTGTAAAGTCTGAGTATAGAATCTAACTTGAACCTTTATCTAAAACTTAAAATTAGGGTATGTCATAACATCAAATATGATTTTTGACATAGATAAAGTAATATTATGATTCAAAAACCTTAATTAAGTAATCTTGATTAGGTCTTAGGGATAATACCTTAGATTTTTGAATTACAACCCCTTGCAGGAGCATTTTTTAAACAAATTAGATCATTAGAGAACTCAATGAGCTAGACATTAATAAAATATTTTAAAAATACCTTATTAATGTTTTAGATGGACTAACATGACTTTAAATCATTCAAGTTATATAGAGGGGTTTAAATTTTTGGTGCATCCAATGGTAGGGTATATCCTAGGGTGAATGATGCAAAGTTTTCCCCTTTTAAGGAAATGGGGCATGTTGATCTCAAAACATGGTGAACTATGTAGGAAACATAGCAATATGTTAGAATTTAGATATCCTAGTTTAGAATATGTTAATTAAATATTCAACACTTGGTAGATATAATAAATATGATAATTCTAATGGGGATCATTTTGGCATGCCCAGTGGGACAATCTCTTAAAGTTTCTTTCAAGACTATATGAACCAGAGAGCTACAAGGAGTCAGAGCTATGGACTAGTAACAAGAGCTTAATTTGATGTAAACCTAGGTATTCTTTTACCAACATTGATAACTAATTCAAGAAGTGTCAATTAGTTTATAGCAACACCAAGAGAAAATATGGGAGCACCTATAGCCCCAAGGAATTATGCAAGTTGGAACATTGGCAGTCCTCTAATTCTCCTAGTACCACCAGCCACTTAAGATCCTATTCTAGTAAATGCCCTGAAAGCTCCACCCAAATTTAGTGGTCAAGATTTCAAAACACCTGAAGAAAATCTATAAGATGTGTCTGATGTCTATGTAATACATGTGATCACATAGTAGAATGTGGCTATAAGATTGTTAGTAGCTTCTTTTAAGGGGAAGGCTCTAGATTGGTACAGATCTTTGACCCTAAATACAATATCTACATGAGATCAGCTTGGAGATGCTTTCTTTGAAAGATTTGAAGAAAAGGCTGATAAATATTCTTTGTTGCAATAATCGATTACTATCAAAAGGGCACCATAAGAAGAAATGACTGATTTCAATTCAAGATTTCAAAAGACTTGGGAAAGAATTCCTATTACAGGAAGACCATTACTAGGTATGGCTATAGTATTTTATCTTAAAGCCTTAAATTGAGATATATCAGTAATGATTCAATCACTTGGAGGTCAGACTCTACCAGAAGCCTATGACTATGCAGTCAGAGCTGAAAATAACTTAATAGATGCTAGAAAGTTTCCCCCAAGGCCTTCCATGCCCATGTTTCTAGAGATTACCTTAACTTTTTCTTAAGAAGCCCCTAATCCCATAGCCCCACCCGTGTCTATGTATACATTTCCTAAACAACCTATTAAAGAACTTGCCTCTATCCAGTCATCTGAGATGGATGATGTCAAGAACATCTTAAGGACATTTTCTCATGAGATGATTAACCTAAAAAGATAGCAAAATCCTTATCCTAGACCCCAATATCAAGGCTACCAAGGAAATATATTTCCACCATAGCCAAACCAGTATCAGGGTCTTCAAAGGCAAACTAACCCTCAGCCATTGAACCAATAGTTGTAGTCCCTACACCTTCACAGACTATTCCCCCTAATTCAAATAGGGAGACTGTTCAAGGGCAAAATAATTATGCAGATGGAACCAATGTTTGGTGTTTCCCTTGTAATAATGCTCATATGCTTAGAGATTGTCCCATGGTTAATCTACAACAAAATATAGTAGAGAAAAGAAGAAAGGATGGAAAATTTGCAAATACTTTTGACACTCAACCCTAACAATCTCTTGGTATGAAAAATTTAGTCCTGATGGCTCAGATGTAAGGGATGTCCTTATAACAAGAAGAAGAAATAGCCCCTGAGCATGCTTTATTTTCATGGGTTAAAGATGAAGAGTCAGTATTCTTAAATGAAGCTTCCACTTCCAAGAAGCCATTGGTATAATCAGATTACTACACCAGAGCCAAGAGAAGGATGAATAATCTGAAGTGGCAAATAATTAAATTATGGGGAATCCTCCATTTCAAGGTCATCAAAACATAGCTGCTAGACAAGAAATACCTCAACTAATGTAAAACCAAGTAATTTTTGGACAAGTTCAAGAAAAATCAAGGTACCCTTATTATCCAAGAACCCAAACACTAGGACTGATGAATATGGTGGATCAGCTGAAGAGGACCCTAACACATGTGTAAATATGGGACATATTAGCCATTCGTAAGCAAAAGACACTATTAAAATAAGCTATGCAAGACCAAGTAGCTCTTAAACATACTAGTACCAAAGAAGGACCTACTGATAAAGAAAAGGTCAAAGACACGGTTCCTCTTTAGACAACAACCCTTTTGAACAATGCACCAGAGGTAAGCAAATCCAAACTAGAGCCCTTCTATTTGACTTTGATAGTTGGAAAGAAATTGTTACATAATGCAATGATAGACTCAGGGGCCAGTACTATAGTAATGCCTAAACAAATAGCATATGCTTTAAAAATAAAGTATGAGCCACTTACTAGAGAATTTATGCAGCTGGATGGGAAATTGGTGCAAATAATAGGGAATATAAAAAAAATCCCATTGCTATTATATATTTTCCCTAATATAATTGTCAATCAAGATGTGGTAGTCATAGATATACCCCCTATATTTGGCCTATGTTTATCTAGAGATTTCACAGCCAAAATAGGAGGATATATGTCACTTGATTGGTCTGACCTCATCCTAAAACCAAATATGGTTCAAAAATGAAAATACTATCTACGTCACTATCTAAGGATCACATCACCAATGAACCAACCCCTAAATTAGAGGTACATCATGCTATGCTAAATAAAGAAGAACGTGTCTTTGTTAAAGAGTTAGGTGACTGGACTGAAAATGACCAAGAGGAAGAAAATAACTAGTTATTAACTATGATGCAAAGTGACCCATATGAAAATTATGACTCTACTGGTTTGGGCACTTATGTCATATTTGTTGAAGACCATGAAATCCCAATTTTTTAAAGGGAATAAATGATAAAGATTCAAGAATTTGAAAAAGACTCAAAAATTTAGACCTTAAATTTTGATGGGGTTAGAAGTAAAAATGGTGCTAGAGTAAGAATTTGTCTTGTCACTCTAAATAGTGAGAAATTTTTAAGAGCTATCGGTTTCCAATTTGCCTGTACTAATGATGATGATGAATATGAATCCTTAGTACATGGGCTCATGTTAGCCAAGAAAAAAGGAGTAAAGAATCTGATAGTAAAACGAGATTTAGAACTAGTAGTGAAACAAATTAGAGAAAAGGCAATAGCCAAAAATGTAAGGATGAGATCCTATAGACACAAAATTTGGGACCTAATAGATGATTTTGATGCTTTCAATATTGAAGTAGTTATTAGAACCCAAAATTCTAAAGCTGATAAGATGGCATAGATTGGCTCATAGTTTGACCCAGCAACTGGTCTATTAGTCAACAATGAATTAGTAAAAGTTATAGTAAGGCCAACTATCCCAGACAGTGATGAAAATTGGCAAGTCTTTGAAAATGATTTTTAGGTACTCTCATTTTTGCAACAGTCAAGGGAATTTGCTGATCAATTGTAACCCAAAATTGAAGAAGCATATGGCAACAAAATTATTCAATTAAAGACCAATAAGCTTCTTAAAGGCTTGATTACTTTAGAAAACCTATTTGATCCAAAAGATGTAAGCCTAGAGAAGAAAAGGTTTCAAGAAAATAAATAAGATTATTCTAAGATATAAGTGAGTGAAGGGAGAAAACTAAAGATTGGAAATTATGCAACCCAAGAGGAAAGGGAAAGGCTAATTGACTTGTGTGAAAAATATGATAGAGTAATAGCTTGGACATATGAATACCTTCATGGCTATAACAGAGACATCATTTAGCACACCATAGAACTAATTGAATGATTTAAGCTAGTCAGATAGAAGTAGAGGCCAATGAATCCAAAGATTGAACCTCTAATGGTGGATGAGTTGTAGAAAATCTTAGAATCTAAAATAATTTTTCCAATCAAACACTCAACATGGGTATCCAATCTAGTACCAGTTAGAAAAAATAATGGTGACATAAGGCTTTACTGTGGATTTTAGAGACCTAAATAGAGCATCTCTAAGAGATCACTATCCCCTGCCCTCTATGAAATAAATTTTATAGAGTGTGGTTGGATCAAAGAGATTTTCCTTGCTAGATGGTTTCTCTGGATAAAATCAGATTTGGTTGGCTGATGAAGACCAACATAAGACTGCATTTACTACCAAATGGGGAACATTTTCATATGCCAAGATGCCATTTGTCCTATCAAATACTGGAGCCACTTTTTAAAGAGAAATGGATGTAGAATTTGGAGAACTCATAAATAAAATCATTCTGATTTATCTTGATGATCTCACTATTTTTTCCAAGAATGTTGTTGATCATTTTGATCATCTGAAATCTATTTTTAAGAAGTGTCAAGAGTTTTGAATATCCTTGAATCCCAAGAAGTGCATCTTTATAGTACCTTAAGGAAAACTACTAAGACATATAGTATCCAAAGAAGGAGTCTCTATAGATCCAGAGAGAGTCGTAGTCATAATGAACCTGCCCCTACCAGTAAATAAGAAAGCAATTCAATCCTTTTTGGGAAAAATTAATTTTGTCAGTCGGTTCATATCAAACTTTGCAGGCCTAATGAGACCAGTGACACTCTTGTTGAAGAAAGACCTAGTGTTCAAGTGGACTACATAAGGAAGATAAGCTTTTGAGGAGGTCAAGAAAGCAATTTCAACAACCCTAGTACTTAGTAACCTAGAGTTCTCTAAGTCTTTTATAATGTATGTTTATGGAGGAGAGTTCAATGTTGTTACTATCATAACACAGAAAGATGATCAACAAGAGGGAGAACACCCAATAGCCTTTTTCTCAAGGACTCTTAAGGAGTATGAAGCCAGATATAACTTTGTGGAGAAATAGGCATATGTTATGGTAAAATCCCTCAAGAAATTCATGCATATGGTATCAGGAAGTAAGATTATGATACTTGTGGCTCATCCTAGTGTTAGAGAATACATTATGGAAGGTGAAATTACTAAGAAAAGAGTAAACTAGATAACAAAGATCCTTGAGTATGATGTAGAGGTCAGACCCACTAAGCTGGTTAGAGGTAGGGGGTTGTGTTAATACATGACTCAAGAAATAGAAAAGATGATAACTGAAGAAATAGAAAAGGAAAATATATTGAGGATACAAGAAATTGATTAGAACTCCTAGGTCACAAACAAAATCCATTTTATGAATCATAGGATTTTCCCAAAAGAGCTCTCTTAGGATAAGAGGAAATACTATAGGTATCAAGGGGTCCATTTTGTTTTAATTGACCAAGTTCTTTTTAGAATAAATAATAATGGCATACTTTTAAGATGCATAGAGAAGGATGAGGCTAAAAAAATACTACATGAAATGTACCATGGAGTCTCAGGTGGACATTTTTTGTAATAACCACAACTATAAAGATAAGTTAGGTAGGTTATTTCTAGCCCATTTTATTTGTAGACTATTATAAACTGGTCAAAAAGTGCCAATCTTGTTAGTATTATGTGGGGATGAGAAGGAATGCAACAATGCCCTTTAGTCCTATAATTGTTGATGAACCCTTTGTTCAATAGGGTCTTGATTTCAATGGAATGATCAATCTAGTGTCAATTATGGGACACAAATGGATTCTAACTACCACATATTATTTTACCAAATGGAGTGAGGTAGTGCCACTCATAGAAGCAACAAAAAATGTGATCCTAGACTTTCTGGGGAATATCACTACTTGCTTTGGGCCTCCTCGTACCATAATTTCAGATAATGCTAAGGAGTTTTTAGGGGAAAAAATATCTAACTTTGCACTAAAGTATGGAATCTATCTAAAAAATTCCTCAAATTATTACCCTCAGGGTAATGGTTTGGCAGAAGTAACCAACAAGAACTTGATTAGACTTATTAAGAGAATAGGGGTTGATCATCACAAAGAGTGGCATAAAGTGCTTAATATAACACTATGGGCTAATATAATTATGCCTAAACAAGTGATAAAGATGTCCCCATATGAATTAGTCTATGGTAAGCCTGCTATAATGCCCCTGAGCTTAGAGATTCATGCTCTCTAGTTATTAAAATAGATTGAAATTGAGGAAAATGGCCCCATGCAGGTCAGACTTGCTGAACTCTTAGAAGTTCAAGAAAAAAGGGATATAGCACATGACTCATTATTGAAACATTAGAAAATGATCAAATATTTCTTTGATAAGAAGACTTCAAACCCCCATTTTGAAGTAGGCTTAGTTTTTTTGAAATGGGATGCGAGAGCTGCCAAGCTAAGTTGACACACTAAATTTGAGGCATTGTGGACTGGCCCCTATAAGATTTGTACATGTAAATAGAAAAATTCATTTGAGCTTGAAACAATGGAGTGAAAACTTGAAGAGATTCTTGTGAATGGGATCTACCTAAAACCTTTCATTTAAGTGATATTTCTTATGTATTATAGTTAGATAGTTTCCCTTTCCTTGTTGCTCTATTTTCCCATTTTTCTTTCCCACTATTTCTTTTAATAAGTGTTATTCGAACACATGGCCATAGCTCAGAGTCTTTTCAAAAAATTTGAAACTCTCGCATTCATTAAATCTCTCTCAAATCCCCAAAATTTCCCAAGGTACCTTTATGCAACCAGTTTTATGAGTGTCTGATTTGTTGTCCCACATAGATTTAATAAGATTTACTAATAGTTATCTAGTTTTAATGCTATTTTTGAGACTTGATGTGTCATTAAATACCCTAATAACAAGAGTTGAGGCTTAACTATATCTCAAACATTCTAATGTCTGCTAGAGAATCCCTATTATTTAAATTTCAATTCATAGCAGAACCTACTTAGTAAAAGTACCTTCCCTATTGTAAAGCTCCATAATTGCTACATAAGTTCACTAATTCCTATTATAAACACAAATATGGAGGAGGCACAGTCTTCACAACATGGGTCTAGGATTTACGAATCCATTGATAAGCTTCTCACTAGCAAATCATATGCTTCAGCCCCTGCACAACCCTTAAGGACCTATCCAAGGACTAGAGTCCCCGAAATTGGTTATGCAAATGACCCAGCAAAGGTGAAGGATTTTGCAGATGGAATCAAAGACCCAACCCTTAAAATTTTTGGCAAAGCTCTATGAGAAGGGGCACACCAAAGATGTATCTAGAGGACCAAGGCTGGACAATATGAAACATTCACAATGAGGATATGGACTTCCCAACTGGCATAATTCATTGTCCCAAGTGTACATCTGTGCCCTGACTTAGTTGAAATATGCACCAAATTGTTTCATGCACCCTCAAACACCATATAATAGGGTTAATTCATGGTGAAAATTAAATTAAAGGCCATCAGGGACATGTTGGCCCTATATCATGACAAGACAACCACATTTCCCACTATTGCCAAAATGCAAAAAATGTGGGCAAATGTCAATAATCAATTGAGGTTTTCTAGATCAAAATTGTAATTAGGGGATGATGATACCACTGTACCAATGCTACCAATAAGAAGGGCATAATTTGCATAGGCCAATCAAGAGGCAATATCCATGATGGTGTTAATTTTTGGAATGAAAGAGGATATAACTATCTATGAAGAACAAATGGCCATTCTCTTTAGATTAAAAAATGTAGACAAATCTCAGGAGTATCAGCTAGATTTCTTAGAATAGATTGTTTATTCAATGGTTGACCAACTCACCCATTTCAAATCTAAAAGGGTTTTCAGGTATTCTTCTTATCTATTTCACCTCATGTTGTATCAAAACTCTAGCATTTTTTCACAATACATGCATCTAAATATGTATAACCCAAGTTTTGGTCATAATAAAACCATTCTTGTGTCTGCATGGACACATATCTTGTCCAAAACATCTGACCCATATGAATTTTGGGAAATTTTTGTTGCCCCTACCTTTTGTCACCTAAGCCTAGAGCCTGTTGTAAATAGATTAACTCTAAGTGTCAGAGACCTCATGACAAATTGCACTATTCATTGTGACTACTTTTTTGGATCCCATCATATTATCATTAGGGTCCATGGTTTTAATGGAGAACTAGTGTTGCTACCCAAGATTTTGACTCCTAGGTTATCATTCTTAGAGGTCACTTGGCAAGTGTCTATGGTTGATAATGACTATGGCACTGGGAAGAAGAAAAAGAAAATGTATGATATTCCATGGGTAGAGAAAAACATGGCCCTAGAGGTCAGAGATGCTGAGCACTTATTGCTGAGGAAGGTAGCTATCCTAGGTTTCTTTCTGATTGAAGATAAATGGAGATACCCAAGTAGTTTCATAACCTCATGGGTCAATAATAACAAGGTCACCACTAAAATCATGCATGAGGATCATCCCTTTTGGGAAAATAGAAGAAACCCTAAGGAAGATATTCCTAATTTGTATGTAGAATTGACAGATTTGTCCTTTTAGGAGGCCAGGCCATGGGAGAATGTTTATGTTAAGGAAAAGAATTTTGACCCTAAAATTAGAATGAATTCTAGTTTAAGAAGGGAATTGAAGAACAAAGACTAAAAACCTAAGAAAATAGAAGCCTATTGGGAGTATAGGCAAGAGATTTGTGAGACAACTCACTCTTTTGGTAATGTAGATTTGGATGAGAAATGGGAGACAATTTGGGATGAATGTCATCTGTCTCTTGTCTCTAGTCCTGATACAAGAAACTATAGACATAGGGTGGAAAGTCAGAAGGGGAAGTAGAATCCACTCATACAGTGTAGGCCCTAGGACAAACCTCATCTATAACTATTGTAATTGTTTGGCCCCAATCTCTCAGTGCCATTAAAAAACAAAAGAGTGGGGTATCCTCACCACCCAGAGCTTCTTCATCAGCGTCAACCTTTGGGGTTCCCAATTTTGTATAATCATTGCTAGTAGTAGTGGTAAATGTTGAAGAGAAAGAAGCATAGTAAGAAGAAGAATGGACAAGGAAACATAAGAAGTTGAAACTTCAGACTGATTTAGAGGAGGATGTAGAAACCTCACAGCATCAACCAATGAGTACATTTGTTGCTCCTCAAGTACGCATTATTTCTCCTTATTCAAAGTCTTTTTCTTCTTTTATAGGGGTGGCAATCCCAACTAGCCAAATATTATCCCCTGCCACCTTTGTTGTGCCAATTTCCCAATTTACCCCACCTATAGCTACTTAGGCCATGTCATCACAAGTCACATTATTTCCTCCCTTTTCCCCCTCTATCCCAAAAAGAATATCTTCCCAGATTCCCCCTAGCCAACATTTGGCTATTCTCTATGGCTTGCCATAGGGTTATCCTTCTGCAGGTGGATTTATTGCCTCTCCCTCTACTTTCCAAGATTAAGTACACTGCTAAGAAGGCTAGGGAAGCCTGGATGGATAAAAAGAGGAAGAAATATAATAAATATATGGATCCACCACACATGAGGTCACTATTTGACCTAATCTAGTAGCAACTAACATTGACTCATTTGTCACCAAATGTAGTTAAGCCAAGTGAATAGATGCAGCTTCAAGATTATATAATGAATGCAGTGGCTATGGATATGTCACTTTTTAAACCACAAGATAGGGTTAAGCTACTGAATGAAAACACTTCTTCTATAACTACTGATTATTTGAAATTATCAAAGAAGCTCCAAAAGATGGAGTCTGATCTAACTCAAGAGAAAACAAATGGTAGTGGTCTGGCTATAGAAATCAAATCAAAGAATGATGAAATAGAGAATCTCAACAAATAGTTGCAAGATACTATTTCTTGTCAGATTCACCATGCTATTCAGGCCCTAAATGCTTCTTTGAAAGAAGAGCTAACATAAGAGAAAGCTGTAGTGATAGCCCTTAGATAGGAGAAGGCAAAAATATAGAAAAATGGTTAGAAAAACCTGCAATAGGTCACTCAATTCCAACAAAATTTGTTGAATGAGCAAAATAATACCACTTCCAGATAGGCCCAACTTCAACCTAAGCAATAAATAATAAAAAAATTGTCACTTGAGTTGGTTAATAGGCAAAAAAATGCAAGAGTCCTAAACCTAGTAAAGGAGCTATATGTATCAATATTGAAAAGAATATCTGAGGAGATTACTCAACTTAGACCCTCTCTAACTTTCCTGCTAAATGCATAGAAATTGTGCAAAAAGGTGGAGACTTCAGTTCAAGCCACTCTATCCACTATCTCTTTGAGAGTGTTTAATTCTCAAATACTGCTATAAAAGCTATATGACACAACTGATGGAATGTTATCAATAGTATGGATTAGTGACAAAATGATTACTACAAAAAGGGTGAACAAAGTTCTTAGTTACAACTCCACAGTGATTAATTACAAAGATCTTATAGATGTGGTAATAGAGGGAATAAAATCCATGAAGTAGCATATGAAAGATCTGTTGAAATTGGTCTTCCCTCCCCTTTTCTTGATAGCAACATTGTGTTAATGGTTGATGAGATTAAACCTTTGTTGTTATCTAGACAAAATGATCAATCAGTTTTCTAGAGTTTAATAGATGATTCATCAGTGCCAGAAGTGGAAGCTGTCTTGATCCCAATGTCCCAGCTTGAATTCCAATTGAAGGTTACAATTCATATTTTACAGAGTTTTTTCACAAGGACATCATCAACCTTGATTTATCCTTCCAAGAATTTCAAAATATGTAGGGACTATCTAATGTTGAATGGTCTATTTATTAGACAGCCTTATGGAAGTTGTGATTTTTACCATGTTTTTTCTATGGATTCTTTTTTGAGCAAGCTCAAAAGCCCTTAGGGTTGCTAAGAACAATAGAGTAAAATACTCTACATTTTATTTTTTGTTTTAGTTGTGTGCTCCAAGTTTTTTCCCTGCATGTTTTAGTTTTGAGGCAGTGAGGGTTATGACACAGGGCATAGGTTTTTCATTTTGCATAGGTTTTTCATTTTGCCTAAAGTTTTGTCTAAGTCTCAAAGTCAAGTGAAAGTTGCCAAGTGTCATCTACTAAGACACATTATAATTTTTTTCTAAAAGTAGTAGAACATGCCACATGTCCCATTATAACTCAGTGGAGCGTGACAAGTGTCAGCATTTGCATTTCAAGTTTCTTATTAGTTTCAAAAGCTTCTTTTAGTTAAAGCTTCTCTCAGAGTCCCACGGAGGGTACTAAGTGGAAATTTTGGAAGTTTTCAATATGTTTTTCTAAAATTAGTGGAAAGTGTTGTCTGTCCCTTGTTAAAGCTCAGTAGAAGCCACCAAGTGTCGACATCTACGGTTTCTTCATTTTGTTTTATTATTGAGTAAAGACTATGGTGGGCCCAGAGTTTTGTTTCTAAAGTAAGTGGAAGCTTCCAAGTGTCATTATTTGTGTGAATATAAAATGAGTCCCAAATGTTTCTATAGTATAGCTAGAGTCCTATGGAGACTGTCACATGTCATCTTCCGTAGGACTTTCAAAAGGTAGCTAAAGCTTAGTGGAAGCTACCAATTGTCATTTGTTAAAGATTAGTAGAAAATGCCACCTATCCTCATTCCCCTTTTGAAGCTACTCAAGCAAGAAGTTTTGTGGGTCCCATTTTCTATAAGTTGATAAAGTTTCAAAATAGAGGACTATGATAGATGTCAAAGACAGGGCACTCCTAATACAAAGACATGGTAAAGAGTATAAGTTAAGTGGAAAGTGTCGTGTGTCTTTTGTAAGCGCCATGGAAGCTACCAAGTGTCCTTTTTGGTGCCTCCTAAATAATGAGATAGTTTTCAAGTGAGGTTACTAGATGTTGCCCAGTGTCCTTGCCTATTTCATAGTGAAAAGTGTCACGTGTATCTAATTCAACCAATGAACCTGTAGGGAGACTAAACATTTCAAATCTAAAAAATATCTTCTGTTAAACACTTCTAGTTAAGTTAGAGTTAAGTTAGACCATTAGGTTGGGAACGTGTGAGCAATATTGAACTAGTCCTATGCTATAAATATGGGTGCAGATAGACAAGAATAGAATATCAAAAGAAATAATCAAAAGAAGAGAGAGAATTTTCTATAAGAGATTATTTTCAAGAAGTTTTTTGAGACTTTCTTTCTATGGCCAGTAATATAATTTGCCTTTGTTCTATTTTCTTGATTCAGAAAGTTTGTATAACTGTGCATGTATCTGTGCCTTTTATGTGACTAGAAAATTAATAAGAAGACTGAGTTCTATGCCTTTGTTGATATTTTCTATGTTATTACAAAATTGTCTAAGTTGTGAGCCTTTTATTCTATTTGTTTTCATCTTTTACATTGATCATGCATTGTTTTCTCTTTAATGTAATTGAATCCTAAAGATAGCTTCATTGTGATTAGTATTAAGGATCAAATTAAACTCAAGTGCATCACCATAGTTAAATTTTATTTCATTGCATTGGTGATTCTATTTAATTTCTATCCCTTTTCTCACAAAATATTTGAGATAAAGAAGAGCCAACTTCTTTAAAATTTGATGGTCATTTTAGGTCGCAAGTCCCACATTCCTAAAACTTCCCATTGTTGGTGTTGGAAACAACACAATTCTAAGCATCAAAAGGTTACCTAGAATTAAAAACTTTCCACCTAATGGATTAAAGCCTAAAAATCTAAAAACAATTCATACTATGTGTGTGCTTTGAATTAATTGATTGACATGCCTTTAGATTTTAGAATCATTGGCTTCAAAATTTATGGCTTTGAACATATGTTCTCATAAATATTTTTTTACATATATATAGTCATGTTTATGTTTTAAAAGGATGGTCTAGACATTTTTTCTACTACCAACCAAGTGTCTTTAACCCAAAAATAGATATCTTTGGCTCCAATCTAGGCCTTGCTCCACTACTAGCTAGGCATGCATAGCCCTGATGGAGTTTACCCAAATAACCTTAAATGGAATGTAACTTATAGTGTCAAGTCTATTTTAACTTCACATAAACACACACACACACACACACACACACACACACACACACACACACACACACAGACACACACACATTTGCAAACCCTTCGAGGTTGGGAACTAATTTTTTGGCCAGGTTTTGAGGGATTTACAAACTTTTTCTCAAGAATCATTCACTTTTAGTGACTGAGTTCTACCCAAGCAATATTATGCTATGATATTAAGTGCCATTATGTATATACCTTTAGAATTTTGAGACCTTTATTTATCCAAATGCATGCTTTTTACAACTAGATTACATTTAGAATAAAATTGCATATTCCATTAAAAAAAACTTTAAAATTAGAATCTTCTACATCCTCTAAATCAATACATAGTAAAATATCTTACTTTAAACAACCATCTATTGGGATGTATAGGGCTTTAAAACATTAATTCTTCATATTTTAGAACTTGGGACAAATACAGGAGAAACTCAGGGCTTTACCCAAAGGGATTATTGATAATCTATGACACACAATGACTAAACTAAGGAAAGAAAAGAACTAAAATAAAATACACAACATGAAAGTAAAGTAGAAAGGAAACTAATATACCCATACCTATTTTTATACTAAACCAACTCACAATCCTTTGGGGGGGTTTAAGGGGTATCCAAGAAGTAATGCTTTAAGTACTATCCATTCACTAATAGAGTTAGGTAATTTACTTGTAAGTATGTTAGTCTAAATGTTTTATCACCTGATATCTCTATAATTTAATATGTGCCAATCCAAAGGGGAATGAATTTTTCATGCTGGCCTTTTTTCTTATGGGCTTTGTCCCATAATAAGACCAAGTCTAAAATTTGAAATGTCTTTATTTTAGCCTTTTTATCAATCCACATTTTAACTACTTCTTGGTGTTTACCAAAATTCTTGAGAGCTTCATCTTTGGCATATTCCATTTGGATGATATTTAATATCCTCAATTGAATTCTTTCATTACCATCCATATATTTAGCCATGAACTCATAAGTATGTAGCTATAGTGTGATGGGAAACATTGGTTATTTTCTATACACTAATAATAATGGAGATGACTTTAAATATTGATTATATCTAGTTTGATTTACCCAGAGAGCATATTTCAAAAATGACTACCACTCCCTTGGATTTTTAACTGTTGACTTTTTTATTGCATTCATCAAGTACTTATTTGTTAATTTTGTAAAAGTATTTCATTATGAATAATGATTCAAGGAAAACTTGACAATAATATTATTGTCATAAGACCACTCTATGAATTATATACATTGGAAAGCTAGGCCATTATCACATACTAGGGATAAGGGGGTCCCAAGTCTATTTTTAACATTTTCCTCCAAGAATTTGATGACATCAATTTCCCTACAATTATTAGTTGTAATTGATTCAATCCACCTATTTTAATAGTCAGTGGCTACTAACACATATTTATGACCTACCAAAGATTTGGGATTGATGACTCTAATGAAGTCCATTCCCCATTGGGACAATGTATTTGTTTCAATCACTAGTTTTAAAGGCATGGCCACCCTTACTTATATACTATCAAACATTTGACATTGATGACACACTCAAACATTAGCATGCACATCTTTGAATATGGTAGGATATTAAGTGTTTTGTGGGTAGTGGTTCTATCTGAAATATGTCTAATTCACAATTTCTCATGGAAGTTGTCAAGCATGTTTTTAGCTTCCTTTCTAGAGATGCATATTGAATATATCCCTTCATAGTTATTTATATAGAGCACTCCTCTTTTGATACACCTAATTCTAAAGGAGTGAGTATCTAAATTCAAAATCCTTTAATTTTTTACTCATAAATGTGACTAGATATTCATTGGCATCTACTCTCTATATTAAGATGACAACAATCATGTGGTTAGAAGTAAAAGAATAAAGGTATAAATATTTATCAAAATCCTATATAATTAGTAGGGGTGCCTATACTATGGGTCCTTTGACATCTCAAAAAGATTTCCTAGCCTTTGATGTCCAATAAATATTTTAATCCTTTTTCATCATGGCATCTAGGGGTCTAATAATTTTTTCAAAACCTAAAATTAATTTACATACAAAGTTGATTTTTCTAAAAAATGATTTTAACTCTTTTTTGATATTAAGAAAATCAACCTTAAAGATATAATTAATTATGATAGTGTCAATATCCATAATATCCTTTATTATTATGTGTCCCAAGCTCTTACCTTCATTTATGCAAATGATACTCTTATTAGGGTTCAGAGAGATACCAAAAGTCCTACATTCCTCTAGAACTTGTTGGAGGTACATCATGTGATCTTTCCTATTTTAAGATAAAATTGTTAAGTCATTCATGCAAATAATAATGAAATTATTGATTATACCTTGGAATGAATAATAAATGGCATGTTGAAAGTTATTCCCAGTATTGATGAGTCCAAAAAGAATCCTTATGTATGTGAATGCTCCCCACTTGGTCATAAAGGTAGTCTTCATCCTATCTTCTATATTGACTAGCACCTAGTTGTAACTTGAGAATTCATCTAAAAAGGACATAATTTGAGATATTATAACCATTTTAATTACCTCATATAAAGATATAAATGATTAATTATCCTTTTTTGAGGATCTATTGATATTCTGAAAGTCTATGTAGAGTCTAATTTCACTATTTTTCTTTTTGAGTAAGACCAAGTTATCCATTGATATGGAGTGTCTGATTAAGAAGAATATCCTTAGATCCAGTAACTTATTTACTTCCTTATTTATGAGATGCTAAAAAATGAATTTCATGAGTCTTTACCTTTTCTTGTATGTTTTGTATGCTTCCTTCAAAGGAATCATGTGAGTGATGAGTTGGGTGTCAAAGACTTTGATATATTTGTAAAACCATGCAAGGACATCCTTGAATTTGAACAATATCTTAGTGGATTAGATTAACTACTCTTTGGTAAATATTATCTTGATGTTGATTCTCAAGGGATTGATTAATTAACCTAGATTAATCTTCTTGTAATCCTTGCTAATTATTTTGGGTACCATGTCATCACTTGCTAGCTTATCTTGATTGAATATCCTTTCCAAAGAGACCATGCCCTTAGGAATTATATTCTTCTTGAGTTGGATTATGTCATATTAATCATCATTGACCTCTTTTTTATACTCCTCTTCCTATTCATCAATTATATATGACTCAAATACTCTAGAACTAGTCATGAAACTGATGATTTACTTATCATCGTCAAACAACTAGAATTAATTGATGTTATCTAGTATATAAGGTAATGATATAATTTAAACTATAAAATTTTGAAATTTGAGAGCTTTGAGTATGGATATATTTTCTAATATAGAAGCTAACATGTCTACCAATTAATTTTGATCCTTGGGTATAAAGGCAATGTTAAACACTTTGAAACTCTCAATTAAATCCCATGCTCTAAACTTATGTTTTTTCAAATAACATAGTTTGTATTAGTATTGACTATGTTCCTATTTGAAGATTAGTTCCAAATCAGAATGGACTAAAAATCTCCTTAGCTTATGTTTGATGGTGAATTGAAGTATTAAGATCAAGGCCTCTTACTCTACAAGATTATTAGTGCATAGAAATTAAAGTCTATAAGAAGCTAAATATTGTTTATCAATACAATACCTACCCTTAAGCCTTGTTTCACTCTTGAATCATTAAACTACATTGTCCGTAATCCTTCATCCTTTTCCATCAAGTTTTTTTCACTTGAATCAGTGGTATAGATAACATATATGCTTAAGTTAGTGGAATGGAAATTTACCTTTTCATTCTTGACATTGTAATCTATAATCATGAATTTCATTCTCAGCTCTCACTCAATTCATATTTTACTAGGCATACCCCACCAAGGTAGCCACATATGCATTCAATCTATGGACATGTATCCATTCAAGGATTTCATCCAATATCTACTTAATAACATCCAATATGCTTCTAGGATTTCAAATATGGGGTTCATGAGTTAGATGCTTATGAATGTTTATAAATTCACCTATCACCTTGAATTTTGAATTGTGTAATTATACAACAACTTTATCACTTTATTGGAATTAGTCCCATATTTTCACAAATACCAATGAGCATTACATTAATAGATGACCTAGAATAAAGTAAAAAAATATGCACATTCTTCTCAAAGATTATAATAGTTAACAGAAACAGAGGACCCTTAGCCTTAATTTTATACATTACCACATTTGTATTAATAGATTTGGATTTACTTTTGTCTAATTTCTCAGTTAATTATTTTAGTATTAAATCATGCTACTCAGTGATTTGAGCAAGCTCATGTAAAGAAATGTTGGCTTTAATATTTTTCATATTTTCCATAATGTTATATTCAACTTTGGATCCAATTATAGCCAGCTTTAAAGTCATAGAGTATCCTTTCCCTTTAGGAGAGGAGGATCATTATTAGTCTTATGATCTATGGGTATGTCAATTTTGTTGGGTGTTGTGTAAGTTGTCACAGGTTCTTTCTGAGCTCTATTCCTCAAGGCATAATTGATCTTTTGTTATTACTAAAAAGTGTGGATCTTATCCATGTTGATTTCAATATAATTCTATTATTTTTCAAGGAAATCATAAGTTTTGACCATGAGGGTCATTTTAGTGGTGTCTTATCCACTCTTAGGTGATCTTGTATTTTTGAAATTTCTAATATTGCCTTGATTGTTTGGGACAATGTTAGAACTTTCTAGCTCACCTCAAAACATTTCAAAAGCATTGAAATTTTTTATGTAGTCTAACTCTCCATGTTGGGCCATGTTATGGATCCTACACCAATTCATAAATGCAAATTCATATATATTTATGTTAGGTATTTTATTGGCTAGGGGATCATTATTGTTATTATTATTGTTAGACTAGTTAAAATCTCTATTGTACTTTTGAAACATGTAATTTTTATTAAAATCTTCACCCATATTCCCCATTTTCCTTTTCAAATTTAGAAAGTCACTGTCTAGTTTTTGGACCATCCTCTAGATTACTTATAGATTTCCCTTTAAGGAGTTAGGATCAGTGTTCTAAACTAGGCTTAGGACAATGTTTTGGGTATTATAGTTTTTAATAAAGACCAAAGCTTGACTATTGTTTTTGGGATGAATCCTAGCATTATATTGATTAAATAATCCTAATTATTGACCAAAAACTACATGGATTAATGGAAATTGGTTGAGGATAAGTATCTAATTTAATGTAGGCATATTCTAATTTACATTTGGGACTATATTTAGAGAATGTAAAGCTAGGTTTATATTTGGAACAATGAAGGTTGGATACCCCTATGGGTACATCTATTCATCAATGTGTATAGTCTATCCATAGATGAGAGATAATGTATTAACATTAATATACTTGCATAGAAAGATAAGAGTCATTAGATCTAAGGAATTTTTATAAATTTCAAATGCTAGGTCATCTATAGGCCAATAGGGAGTTATAGTGAGACTATACATCTTATGGATTTTAGCATTAAAAGTTATTGTAGGCTCACTCAAGTCTCACTTCATTATGGTGAACTAATAGTAGATATTCTTAGGGTATTAACCCTTCCAAATTGTGAAATGAAGTTAGCATTAAAATCATTACACCGTATGATGGAATCCTCTAGTAAATTGAAGAACCAATCATAATATAGCTCCCTAAAGGTAAATGGGAAGAGTTTTTAGGATACATATATGTGGAATACATTTAAACGCATGATAACTACCTTGAAAGATTTGGTATGATATTTGGAATTTATACCCATTTATGGATTAAAGAGGGGAGGTAATTTTTAGGGTTCCTAGGCAAATCATGTATAGGTTCAGTCACATCTATGAAATGTCCTCCTAACCATGCCAAAATTGGCTATATGTAGACTAAAGGAGGTGGATTTTATCTTATTAGAGAGGTAGTATAGGATTTGGACTTATTTTGTCTCCCTTTATCATCTCTATCTTTATGATGGGTTTCTAAAGATCCAATGGGATCTCTAGTTTTAGATTGGGATCTAGTTTAGATCCTAGGTAAATCTAGGATGCTATGCAAAGGATCTATACATTAAATCCTAAAATATTGTAATGGTTCATAAAATGTTTCTAAAGAAGGAAAAAAATGGTCAAATTAACATAAAATAAACCAACATAAAGGTGTACAATAGATCAGAATGGTTATATTTTACCTTTATTGATTTTGTCCTTAAAATCTTTGAAACCTGCATAAACTTTTATTATAATCTTGGTCTAACCTACAAAGATCAACATTATATGAGATAATTCAAGAAAATTTTAGTGTGTTATTCATATTTCAATAATTCAAAGAAAATTCTTACAAACAATATCTTAATGACATGTGAACTTCCTCAATTTATACCTTTCAAGCTTTTATTTAATGATCTTTCATAAAAAAATCAACTAGACACTAATATTTACACTTATTTTCTATAGATCTAAAGTTCTTAGTTTGAATCATGCATACCTTTGGAAATATTGATGACATAAAGCCTGATCTACCCAAATATTTTGATGGCATGCCTATCTTTAATTTTCTTAGATGAAATTTAAATAAATCAGAGGGGTAATGCTAGAATATATTCAAACTTGAGCTAGTATTTCAAGGATCTTTTGGAATAAGAACATTTCATAGAGATCTTTAAAAGTTTGAAAAGATCTAACAAAAGATGAAACAAAATCATATTTTTATCCTAATATTTGTTTACTTAAATAAATTATGCTATATTTCAAATAAAATACACTACAATTTTACTCAAAACAAGCAAATCCCCTCTTAGTGCCAACTTCTTCTCCTATTGATGTATATCTATGTCAAGCACATAATACAAATAATAAAATAATATTTCTCAATTTATAGTGTAGGTAATGGAAGACCTTAGGGATTAATTTATTTTTGATGGAATGATTATGTGGCTTCCACCTTTAGTTTATAAGTTGACCTTGATGTATGGACAATAGGAACTCAATAATGACATAATCTATCTAAAATTTATTTTATGTTATTATGATGTAAATTACTTTGTACTTTCCCAATATTTAAATAAATAGATGGATATTAAAAATGAGCATTAATCTAAAGTGAATCAAGGGGAAGAAGGGTAGAGAAGAAAAAAGGTTTACATTACAACAATAAACACCAACAAATTTCCTTTAGTTCTTTCTGATAATAGTGTAAATAAAACTAACATTCATGAGATTCTAATACTGAACTCAAAATAGAATAAATGCAATGGGTTTTCTAGGGTAAATATAATGCATATATATATAAAATATGCTTTAAAATAGATACCTAAAATAAATTTATTTTATCACATTCATTTTAAGAATAGAAAGAGAGTGGAGCATACATAATTTTTTTTATCATAGCTAAAAGCACAAAATAATAAGATGCATTTGAAACACTACTATCAGACTTAGCCTTTATAAAAATGAAATAATTTGTCATTATCAAAGATTGAGAGAAAAGTAAATATGAAAATAATGAAATAATGAATAAATTCTATGAATTCTTCTCTCTATTTACATTAATTTCAAAAAAATCTATTCTAAAGTACAATTGAGGGGAAGGAATCCTATATATATGCCTTTTTCATGCCTAAGATGGTTACATTAGTTACAAGAGATCCAAATACATGAAACCTATTAGTGAACAAAGTTTGTCATGTCCTAAAAACTAAAGAATATTCCCTATTCAAAAATGGGAATATTTTACAATATATTAATGGGAATTAAAACATGAGATTCATCAAAATAAGACCGACAAGTAGATATATCACTCTTGAGGTACTATTGTCACTTAGATTTTCACCCTTTGAGGATATTCAAATATCTCATCCAAGTGGCACAATGGAGTCACCTCTAGGATTGTGGGTAGCCTAAGGAATTATGTGAGTCTCTAGATAGGGATAGCTCCCTTGATGTACCACTTAGGATTGCAACTACTACTAACTATGGGGGGTGAAAAGGGAGAGAGAGAATTGAAATAAAACTAATATAAGGGAGGTGATACACCAAATCAACTAATGACATCCAACCATATGAATATTAAACTTGAAATCAAAGGAAAATTAAGTATACACTCTAAAATCTATGTCTTCTTACATCAATGTTACATTTTGGGCTTGTGGATGAATGTGAAAAGTTAGGACTAGAAAAGAGGCCTTGAGTGGCACCAATGAAGAGACTAACTCCTTAAAATTTGACATTTACTATAAAAAATCACAATCCATATAATAAAAATCTACAAATATGTGAGATAATGTGACAAATTGCTAAGGAATCTATAGTTTTCCCTAAGCAAATTCCATCCAAACTTTGTTTCATCTCTTAACTCTTACTATAACCTATACAACACACAAAATAGTGATAAAAACCCTATTTTTACCCCCATATATACAATTACATAAAATTAATATTGGTGTGAATTATCCTTAAGGAGTCCTCTAAAACCTTCAATCATCATTCTAGATAAACTATTTAATTTTAGCAGCTCTCCAACTCCATTTGTCAAAATTGGTCCTTGGCAAGGGTTTAGTAGGGTTTTAGGCCTATTTTTGGTCTTAAGTTTTCTTCATAAAATTTGTACATATAAAATTTTAAAAAAATCACAAAAATTGTGTTTAGGGGCCCTGTTAACATCTCTAAATTCCTTGTACTCCCACACAAAACCTTAGGTGAGATATGAGTGATCAAACTTGCCAATTCGAGCTTGTTTTCTCCATTTCTACATGTTTGAGAGAGTTTTGGGCTCAATAATAGTTTTTTATGACTTACATTATAATTTCAAGGTTTTATCATACCTTTATTATCCATTTTAACATGTTACAATATGTTTTAATTCTCACTTCATGTAAAATGTGTGGTTGACTCCCCACATGGGCATTAGGCTTCACCATGCCTAATAGACATGTTTTGATTTTGAAGCTCAAGGTGAGTTTTTATAAGTTACCATACATATAAATATAAAAAATACCTATATGATGATTCCTCAAACATGTTTCCATCCACTATAAATCTTCATTCATATGAGAAGTAATAGTGACTATCAATTTGGCTTCTAGGTCTAGAAATACCCATCATGCATGACTGTAACCTTAGGAGTGTAGGGTGCCCTATTTGGTTTAAATATTTATTACTTTGTTATATATGTTTTTATGCATTTTTTTAACTTATATAACATTCATATAAGGTCTTTTAAGATTCTATTCACCACTTTTCACTCTTTTTGTTTAAAACTATAGGTTGTAAGCACAAAGGGAGTGCCTTCTATCTGAGACAAAATAGAGGCCACTCCCATATTTCATCAGACCAAGGTTAAAATTTTATTGAATTATTCATGTAATAAAGGTTTTTTATACAAAATTTAAACCTTCTATCTCAAGTATAGACCCCCCAAACTTGCAAAAACTCAAGGCAGGCTCTTAGGGAAAGGATTGTGCAGGGTTTTGTCCATATGATTGTGTCATGCATGTTTGGGATATTTTTATACTTATTTTTAATGTTAAGGAGGATAAATTAGGTTATAATTATCAATATTAAATTTTTTTATATCTATTAATAATTTTAAATTTCTATACTTACCTCATACTGCTCAACTTTCATTCATTGTCTTAAACTACATACTAACTTCTTTTTTTAGGATGCCTGTAGGTGTTCTTTTGTAGGGTTAGACATTTGAAATAATGTATAGATTATTTTTATATTATTTAAAAAAAATTATTCACTTGTCTCACCTTTTATAGACTAAGCATCCTCGACCATACTCTCTTTGCTCTCTACCTACAAACCCTATTGCATATTGACTCAAGGTTTTAAGAGGTATGTGTAAGTTGTTTCACCTTGATTATAGATTATGGAGATCATACTGATAATATTTAAGGTACTCACAAGATTAAATAATCATTATGACCTCTCAAATCCATTCCATAGGCACCTTTGATCACAATTAAAACCTCCATTGTCTGAATAAGATGTCTGCCTATTCGACCCCTATTATAGGCTACTTTTGCTCTTATTTATCCTTATGAAGTCACCAAAACCTTCATATATATGTCACATACCATTTAATAATTTTTAAACTCTCCCAAACCCTAAAAATAGCTTTAGTGTCTTTGAACCAACCCTAAAACTCACGTTATCTCCCTATCTTGTATACCCTACCTACCTATTTGTGAGTTTGCCTTGCCTAGATATTATGAAGTTCATTACATCATGGAGAAGGTGAATAATTTATAGGTTTTTCATTCCAATCATTAAAATTATTGAACATACACCCTCAAATTATATATTTATTCCTCTCAAAATAACTAAGCAACCCTGACTATTGACTAAGACAATCATGTTCTCCTAGATCCCTATAGGTGTCTATCTCCTTAAAAGGTCTAGTCAAGATGATAAAATACATATCTTGACTCATTTTTGTTTAAAAAAAAGATACTTTATTCACAAATTTTTTTAGGATCTCAAATCATTGAATACGCATCAAATTTGGAGTGACTCACCTAACCCTATTGTAGGTATTCATCTTCCATATAGGGGACACCTCTAGACATTTATGGGATTACAAGGAAAACTTCTAATCATTTATTATGATTTAAAAACATATGGCCTCATCTAATTTGTTGAAAACATCCTATCCCATCTCAATTCTCTAGGTTTTTCATTCCAATTAGTAAAAGGGTCATTTTCTCTTTAGTCTTGTAGACTTCAATGAAGTATCTCAGTGTTTTTTAGGCATAGAGGAGGCCTTTAAAAACTTATACCCTTTTAGTATTTGACCTCCATATTTGGCATGGGTATATTATATGATAGGGAATATAACATACACCTAATTATATGTCTTAAGACCATATACCACCATGATTTAGGATGCTCATAAGAATCCCTTTGGTTTCTATTTTACCTTTTAAGGGACTAGATCCCTAAATACAATCATCTTTTGCTTGAGAGAAATATGTCCTTTCATTTGCCACTCCACCTCTTCAAAATATATTTCATTCTCCACATAACATTTTGGAAATCACAAGAAGGTTTCACCATTATTTCATCTTCCCATATGACACTTCAACTTACTATTAACACCATCTGTAGGTGATCATTTCACATAGGTAGTGAGTACAAGGAAGGATAGTGTACAAAGTGTGTAATTTTGTAGACACTTTTATGCCTTCACTAAGAATTTTAATGAACTTTTATCAGTATTAAGATATTAAAAACAATATCAAGCCTTCACCCTCTCAACATGACATCATCAAAGGCTCCTATAAATGCATATCGACTATATGTAGGTAGTAAATGTAGAATGAAGAAACATGGGTAGACAAGTGGTTTCAATAACCAACCAAAATCAATGATATACATTCAAATTAATAATTTCCACCAATGAAAAACTTTAAAAAAGTTATAACACTTCTCCTTTAATGTGAAAATCACTTGCACATGTGAATAAACTAGGTGGAGGGTTAGATGACTAGTCTAACATGGTGGAGGCATGAGTTTACAACCATGATAATCAAGGAGACTTGGATATAAGGTGAAAATTGGGGTCAAGGAGACATTTAAAACATGCATATAAATCTATCACAACCCTGTGAATCTATTGATAAAGCACAAAACTTTGAAAATGGTGAAAACTTCCCATAACTCAGAAAATTATATCTTCCTACAAATTGAGATGGTTATCATATAAAAACCTCATGAAACATGAAACCAAGTGTGGGGAGAATTGGAAAAGGAATTAAAAATTCTATGGAAGAAATTTTATTAAATATATTGTATAGACTTTCCTAGACAAGACCAAAACCTAAAGGGTGCACAGATTGATAAGAAAATTTAAATAATTAACTTCAAATAGATGATTAATAAAGAAAATTTGATCATTATAAAACTTATTTATATTAAAAATAATATATCCAAGCATAAAATAACCTCCCAAAATCATTCTACATGAAACTATTTCTACTGGTCGTAGCAAGTACAAACTTGCGAGTCACTTTTTTGTGTCTAAAAAGGTAGAAAGGAATCAAAGTAGTTTTGAGAAAGAAATGACATCTACAGATCAAACCAAAAGTGGATATGAGTGTCAGTAATATTAAGATCATATTTCCACCTTTTATAAGTGTCACACTTCCCAAGGATGTCATATAAGTGCCACTTTCTCTTTTTTCCCAAGAAAATTATCTTTTCTCTAAACAACCTACCATATTTTTAGTAGTGTAAGTTATATAAGAATTATAATTACACATGGGGAATGAAATCACATTTTTACATATGAAATTTTCCTAATAAACCCATATAAAGCATTAAATTCACCTTTTTAACCTGTCAAATGACCCTAAAATTATATAAGGACATAAAAACTAATTGACCAAATCTAATTTAAAATTATCGACATAAATTAATCTATAAAACAGCTCATTGAAATATTTTATACCCCATGTAGACCTATAAATTCAAATTTTTTACCTATACATCCCCAATTTGACCTAAAAGTCAAAATTTGATCAACAAATTGGTGACTCATAGGGGTAGTATGCCTGCTATACTAGCTAGACCAGTAGCCTTATTGGTCCATTGGGATTATGCATCACATAAATATAAGACAATAAAGAAATTTTTTGACCATGGACCACAAACCTTTGATCAAGACAAGACACTAATACTACCTCAACCACACAAAGTAAAGGACACACACAATAAAGAAAGCAAACATGTAAGACACACACATGTGTTTTAAGAACATAGGGGAATCAAAGAACAAAATATTATGTACAAATAAAAATCAAACATACCTCCCTTTCTAAGATTAAAAGGGAGGTTTCTCAAGTCTCCTTTTGCATGATATAGATGAGAATGCCAAGCATGTTGCTCTTTAGATTGAACATTTGATGGACAAGACCTATTCCTTGACACTTCACTTGACTTGTTCTCAAGTAGACCATCCTAAAATATGTATCCAATATAGAAATATTCCTCTTGACCTTGTTTACATACTTCATGTTGCTTCTCACTCTCTTTCTGATGATCAACCTTCATTCTCTTTGTAGGCATGGTCTCTAGAGGAATGATTTCTTGTTCTTTAAAATATTTAGGCTAATAGAGGTTTGTCTTGACCTATATATGCTGATGTGGGTTTTTTTATTACTCACTTAGGACATGTTGAAAAATTTCATCTTGTTCATCTATGACATTTTTAACAATGTCACCTTTCTTACCATCACTTTTAATCAACCCTAAAGGAGTTATAGGCTCCTTGAGAGATTCAAAATCTTTGAAAATGTCTTAAAACCTCTACCATAAGTAATCATCCTCACTTTTATCAAATAATTAGGGGTAAAAAAAAGAGATACTACTCTAAATTCTTATGTAGATTCCAAAAGGACGTCTTCAAATATTTATTCTTCAACACAAGGAATGTATGCTTCATCATCACCCAGACAAAGAGATTCAAGACAAGAACTCACCTCTTATTCATAATTTTATACCTATTAAAAGTTTTTAAATTTCACCTTATCTATCACAATATGATATTTTTTTCAAGGGATACAACATCTTCCAACTCCTTAGTGATGCCAAGACTAGGCATCTTGAAATCCTGTAACCTAGCCCAATAAGGCTACCAAGGAGTTGTACTTTCCTCAAGCAAGAGTTATAAATTTTCCTCAACCACTTACTCTTATTTAGGTTCCCACATCATACATAAATCAATGAAAATGGTGATGAGATGAGGAAAAAATGAATTAGTATGTGGATTTGGAATATAGGGCTCAAAATTAGATTGAGAATGTAAAATAAGAGGTTCTTTTTGGAGCTCTTGAGGAAGGGGAGGTAGACCTTGGGTTAAACCCAATTAGTTTTCTTCCTTACACTTGACCAACACCACATTCAAATCTTATTTGGCTTGAGGAATCTCTTTAGGAAGGTTATATAGGGTGTGTTTAGGTACAGGATAGTCTTTTAGGTCTAAACTTTCCATCTCACCTCGACTTAGCAACCTCATCTTTGACTCTAACTCTTCAATTTTTTTGGCTAGGTTTTATTCAAAAAGTTTTTCTTAGAGTTCAGAGGAATAATTGTAAGGATAATTAGTGCATGATATATACCATAGAACACAATAATCTTTTTGAGTAAGGTTGTGAGGGACTTGCAAAGGATCAACTCCATTATCCACTTCACACTCTTGGATAATTCTTATATCTTCTTTCTTTCCCCATGACTCCACTATCTTACTTCAGCTTAGGATTTTAATATTAGAAGCCTTTCCTTGAGGAATGGTAGGAGGAGTTTGTAAAGTATCAATATTCTTCTCATATTCACACTCTTTATCAAGAATTTTCTCCTCTTTCTTTCCCCATGAATCCACTATCTTGTTGTAACTTAGGATATTGGAGTTATGAGTCTCCTTTTGAGGTCATGGGGATGTAATGTGAGAGGGAAATGAGGGTTTTTACTCTAATTCCTTTGATTATAACATGTAATTTTGAATATGCATATTTTCCAACTCAATTTTCCTATCAATATTAGCTTTAAACACAATATTTCTTATTTTTACTCTCTCCTCCAATTGATTTGGGAAAGGATGACTATGATGGGATTGATTTGGATTATGATTAAGGGTCATGTATGGTTGGTATTTTGGGAAATTTATATGAATTATTATAGGTATGGTGAGGTTTCCTTTCTTGAAATTCTAGCCTATCCTCTAAGGAAGATACTAAACCACTCATAATAAGCATCTCACTTGTGAGACTTTGTCAATCGACTCTCTTAATAGGTGTCCATTCTCTCTTAACTAGCTCTAATGCTTCTCCCACATTATGAATAACCTGATTAAGAACCTATATACCACATCCCATTTGAGTATCAAGATCCAACATATATCTCTCATAGCCCAAGAGTGTCTTCTTGAAGGTGGAAATGGGTTGGCTTGAGGAGTGGCTAGGTTGACTAAAAGGAGCAAAACATTAACAAGACTAGTTATAAGACTGATATAATTCATGAATGGGATAACAAATATTATATTAGATATGATGAAAGTAATATTTATTTTGTTAAATATCATGACAAGATTGGCCAAGGACTTGTTTATATTGATATGGAATGGTACAAGCTTAAAATGTCTCACTAACTTGTAGAGAACAAAAATCAACACCAAAGTCAACCATGAAACCTTATTAAAATAAAGAACACAAATAAATATGTTACCATTAATATTAAAATGATATCTTGGGCTACTTGACCAGATTATATGTCTTTGGATTTGCCATTGATGCTTGAATATACGCCTCTAAACGGTGATTATTGAGAGACAAGACCAAAAATATCTCAATCTCTTGGAATAAAAGTCCCACAAAGAATGAAAAAAAAAATCACTTGTATTTACACCATTTTAGGAGATTAAAATATCTCCTCATCCAAGTGTCATAATGAAATCACCTCTAGGCTTGTGGACAACCTAAGGAATGAGATGAGTCTCTAGATAGGGCTAGCTCCCTTGATGTACCACTTACAATTTCAACTAATAATAACTATGGGGTGTGAAAATGGAGAGATAAAAATAAAATAAAACTAATCTAATGGAGGTTATATAACAAATTAACTGATGGCCTCCAACCATATGAATATTACACTTGAAATCAAAGGACAACTAAAGATACACTCTCTAATGTATGTCTTTTAGCATCAATATTACATTATGGGTTTATGGATCAATGTGAAAATATATGAGGACTATAAAATAGGAATTTATTGTAACTAATGAATATAATAACTCACTTAAACTTTGACATTTCCTAGAACATAACACATGCCCTATAAGAAGATGCTGCAAATAGGTGAGAGAATGCGACTTGCTAAGGAGTCCATAGTTTCCACTAAGAAAATTAAAAATTAAAGTAAATAAAAATATTAATAGTCATGGAATATTTAAAACTTATTAATTTTATTTATCAAAATTTATAAAAATGAGTAGGGCTTTACCATACTCAGGTGGAGCATCCAATACACTACCAAAATGGCTATTTCTTATACAACTTGAGAGAGAGAGAGAGAGAAGAAGAGAAGTCCAAGGGTCACAAGGAAACTTTTAAAGATTATTTAAGGATTTAATTGTGTATTTGGATAGGTTATTACATGAAACATGCAAGGTTAGGAGCTAAAAGTGTCAATCCAAGTCACAAACTTCATGAAAAGTGGCATAATACTCTCCATTTTGCACAAAACAATTTTCTTCATGATTGGAGATGTTTTAATGTATTATAAATAATTAGTATTAAAAATTATTCTATTTTAATTTTAGGATCTCATACATTCATCTTCATGCATTGGTTTCTTTTTGGGTCCTCTAGAAACTTCTAAAAGTGAGCCATCACCATATGTAGTCCAAAAATAACTCCTTTCATGCACCTTGCCCACTTGGCACCTAAAATGACTTTAGTTTATCATGAAAATACATGGGATGAATTTAGTTAGAAATTTAAACACCATCCATGGCTTTATAATCTTTAGGGATACCTTAAATTAATCTTAATTGAAGTTTTCCATCTTCTTCACGAGCTTGTCCAATATGTCAGATTTGATTAGCTGAGTTGAATCACCTAGTTGGGGAACTTATAAGTTTTTTCATAGAATTAAATGAATATTTAGAGTCATATTAATTATTATATTCTATCAAAAAAAAATCATCTCTTAACCCTTTTGTAGACTGCACAACACACAAAATAGTGAGAAAACCCCTATTTTTACCCCCATCCATAATTTTCGTACAACTCATCTTGGTGTGAAGTATCCTTAGGGAGTCATATACAACATAAAATCATCATTATAGATAAAATATTTAATTTTATAATATATCCAACTCCATTTACCAAAATTAGTCCTTGGCAAGGGTTTAATAGGGTTTTAGGCCTATTTTTAGTCTTAAGGTTGGTTCATAAAGTTTGGACATCCAAACTTAAAAAAAAATTAATAAAAATGGTGTTCAGTGACCCTGTTAACATCTTTGAATTCCTTGGACTCCCATAAAAAACATTAGGTGAGATATGGGTGATCAAACTTGCCAATTCAAGCTTATTTTCACCATTTCTATATGTTTGAGAGAGTTTTGGGCTCAAGAATGGATTTTTAAGACTTCATATTTAATTTAAAGGTTTTATAATACCTATATTAACCATTTTAACATGTTAAAATATGTTTTAATTCTCAATTCATGCAAAAGGTGTGATGGACTCCCCTCTCGGGCACTAGGCTTCACCATACCTAATAGACATGTTTTGATTTCTAAGCTCAAGGTGAGTTTTTATAAGTTACCCTAAATATAAATAGTTAAAAAACCTATATTATGATCCATAAAACATTTTTACATCTACTATAAATCTTCATTCATGTGACAAGTCATAGTGACTATCGATTTGGCTTCTAGGTAAAGAAATGCCCATCATGTGTGACTGTAACCTTAGGAGTATAGGATTCCCTATTTGGTTTCCATATTTATTACTTGGTTATATATATATTTTTATTCATGTTTTTCAACTTATATAACCTTCATACAAGGTAATACAATTTTATGATAACCACTTTTCACTGTTTTTGTTCAAAACTATAGGTTGTAAGCACAAAGGGAGAGCCCTCTATCTAAGACAAAATAAAGGGAAATACCCTATTTAATTAAAAAAAAATTAATATTATATGTTATTATTCATGTCATAAGTTTTCCCTCTACAACATTTCATCCTTTGATCTCATGTATAGACCCCCAAAACTTGCCAAAACTCAAGACATGCTATTAGGGAAAGGACTATGTAGGGTTTTATCCATATGGACTATGCCATGCATATTTGGGCTCATTTCTAACTTTTTTTTAATGTTAAATAGGAAAATCTAGGTTATCATCATCAATATTAAGGTTTTTTATATCTATTAATAATTTGAACTTTCCATACATACCTCATACTGGTCAACTTTCATTCATTGTCTTAAACTATAGACTATACTTCTTATTTTGAGGGTGCCTATAGGTGTTATTTTTAGGTTTATACATTTTAAAAAATTACTAAATTACTTTTATATTATTTTAATCTTTTTTATTCACATATCCCACCTTTTATAAACTAAGCTTCCTCGACCATACTCTCTTTGTTCTCTGCCTGCAAACCCTGGTACCTATTGACTCAAGGTTTTAAGAGGTATGTGTAAGTTATTTAAAATTTATTATAGCATATTAAGATCATATTTATCACATTTAAGGTACTAAAATAATTACCTCATCATTCTAACCTCTCAAATTTCTTCCATAGGCACCTTTGATCACAACTCAGACCTCTATTGCCTTACTGAGATGCTTGCCTATTTAACCCTTATTGTAGGCTAATTTTGCTCTTATTGGTCCTTATAAAGTAAAAAAGACTTCATATATATGTAACATATAATTTAACTAGGTTTAAACTCTCCCTAACCCTACAACTAGCTTGGGTGTCTTAGAACCAACCCTAAACCTCATGTTAGCTCCCTATCTTGTATACCCTACCTACCTGTTTATGAGTTTGCCTTGCCTAGATCTTATGAAGTTCATTACATAATGGAGAAGGTGATTAATTGATAGGTTTTTAATTCCAATACACCAAATTATTAAATATATACCATTATATTATATATTGAGTCCCCTTAAAATGACTGAGCAACCCTGATTATTGACTGAGACAATCATGTTCTCCTAGATCCCTGTAGGTGTCTATCTCCTCAAAAGGTCTGGTTAAGATGATAAAAGACCTATATTGACTCATTATTTTCAAAAAATATCTAATTTAATCACAAATCATCTTTTAATATCTCAAATCATCAAATAGTCATCAATGTTTGAGTGACTGACCTAACCCTACTATAGGTATGCATCTTCTGTATAGGGGGCACCTTAAGATATTCATGGGATTAAAAGAAAACCTTCTAATCCTTTCACGTGATTTCAAACCATATAACCTAATTTTTTTTTTAAACATCCTATCCCATCTCAATATTCAAGGTTGATCCTTATAAGTAATAAATGGTTCATTTTCTCTTTACGCCTATAGATTTCAATGAAGTATCTCAGTGCTTTTTTAGGCATATTGGAATCCTTCAAAAACTTACCTCCTTTTACTCTTTGAAATACATATTTGGAATGGGTATATTATATGATAGGGAATATAACATACACCTCATTATATTTTTTAATACCATATATCACCTTGATTTAGGATGCTTGAAAGAATCCCGTTAGTCTCTATTTTGCTTTTTTAGGGACTAGATCCCTAAATATAGTCCTCTTTTACTTGAGAGAAAATTTACCTTTAATTTTCCACTCCACCTCTTCAAAATATATTTAATGCTACACATAACAAGTTTGAAATACCAATAAGGTTTCACCATTATTTCATCTTCCCATATGACACTTAAACTTACTATTGACACCATCTATAGGTGATCATTTCACACATGCAGTGAGTACAAGGAAGGATAATGTACAAAGTGTGTAAGTTTTTAGACACCTCTATTCCTTCTCAAAGAATTTAAATTAAATTTTATTAGTCTTAAGATATTAAAAACCATATTAATCCTTCACCCTCTTAACGTGACATCATCAAAGGCTCATGTAGGTAGTAAATGTAGAATGGAGCAACATGGGTAGATGAGTGGTGTCAAGAACCAACCAAACTAAATTAAAAACCTTAAAATTTACAATTTACACTAAGAAAAAAATTGAAAAAATTTATAACACTTCTCCTTTAATGTGAAATTCACTTGCACATGTGAATAGAGCAGGTGGAGGGTTGGATGAATTATCTAACATAGTGGAGGCATGGGTTTACAACCATGATAATCAAGAAGGTTTGGATGTAAGTTGAAAATGGGGGTAAATGAGACCTTTAAAACATGTATATTAATTTATCACAACCTTGTGAATCTAGTGACAAATCACAAAACTCTTGAAAATGGTGAAAACTACCCATAACTCATAAAATTGTATCTTCCTATAAATTGAGATGGTTAGCATATAAAAACCTTAGGAAACATGAAACAAAATATGGGGATAATTTTATAAGTAATTAAACATTATATGGAATTAATTTTAGTAGATAGATTGTATGAATTTTCCCAAACAAGACAAAAACTTGAAGGGTACATAGATTTATAGGCAGATTTGAATAGTCAACTTCAAACAAATGATTCATAAATAAAATTTGATCACTCTAAAAATTATTGATATTAAAATTAAGGTTTCTTATTTTAAAATAACCTCCCAAAATAATTTTACCTTAAACTCTTTCTACTAGCCATACCAAGTACAAACCTACAAGTCACTTTTGTGTGTTTAGAAAACTAGAAAGGAAGAAAAATGGTTTTGAGAAATAAATTAAATATAAAAATAAATAAAAATTTGGAGATGACTGTATGGAAAATTAATATTAATATTTTCACATTTTCCAAGTGGCACACTTCCCAATAAGGTTATACAAGTGCCACTTTCTCCTTTTTTCCAAAGAAAACTACCTTTCATCTAAACAACCAACCATATTTTTAGTAGTGTCAATTATATAATACTTATAATTACACATGGTTAATTAAATCATGTTTTTAAACTTTCACATTTCCCAACAAACTTGTACAAAGAATTAAATTCACCTTTTTGACCCCTCAAATGACCTAAAAATGATATAAGGACATAAAAACTAATTAACCAAAGATAATATAATATTAGTTAACATAAATTAACCTATTAAACACCCCATGACAATATTTTATATCCCTTATAGACCTATAAAATCAAGTTTTTACCTATAAGTGCCCCAATTTGACCTAAAATTCAAAATTTGGTCAAGTACCAGGCTCAAATCCTACTGATGTGGATGATGGTGAAGCTCCTAGTGTAGAAGAAGATGAAATAAAACCCATAATAACTAAATAAGGAGTTATTATTAGTTTTTTATAATAATAATATATTATAAGAGGGTCTAAGGAGGTAGAATCTCGTATGGTGACCATATATGGCCTACTACTTTCTTGTTTCTCATCTTATATCTTCCCTTTCCAATCTTCAGAGCATCTCTTGTCATCATTGTCAATCAAATTCAAATCAATAATAGGTTATTTTAACAATTTGAAGGTAAGACCTGATATTTCATCATGCTTACTCAAGAGAGTTCATATGGCCTCTTTGATAGGCATAGCCTTTTATATTTTTTTATTAGCAAATGTTCCCAAGTCTACCATCTCCTACCCAGAGGTCACTCCTCTAAACATGACCTGTTTCCTAAAATTGAATATAAAATTTTACAACTGAGCTCTAAAATCATCTTTGATGATAATGGAACCATCCTTGTTATCAAGGTGTATGATCTCAACCTCTTTAAGTGGAGTTATTATAAACACCTAAAATCAGCCACCAATGACCTCTAACCAAGATTTTGACTAATTTCTATCAAAATGTACAATTTGACCTAAAAATACTAAAACACATCGAATGGTTTGAATTTTTCATATACAAGTTCCAATTTTATCCAATGTATCCCTAAATAGGGTAATGTATTTTATGAGACTGCTAACTTTGATCAAATCATTTTGAGTTAAAATGATGATTTCACACCTACGTGATTTGTATTACTCTTTTATACCAATTTTCTTGCACAAGACACGTGCCTTTGTTATTTTGTGTTGTAAAAATACTAAATGGTATAACATATCCAACACATCTAACATCACATCCTAATTCTAATCAAGTCAAATTTTGAGCTAATAATATGACATTTTGACTAATTTGATTAATTGGAGCAATAATTGCCAATATTTGCACAAAATTTGACTAATCATTTTAAAGCTAATTAATTCAAATCATGAGACTAATTAATAATTCCATGGAACTTGTTGAATATTTTTTTTATAAATTGATTATGAGTTTTTTCATCATATAGTGCCATCATTTTTTTGGAAGGCATCTCTAGGCCATAAATGTAACAAATATCTAGTTAAGCCTTCCCATGTATATTTAATGCCTTTCTATCCCAAATATTTATGAAGTCATTTATTGATTTTATTCTCTAAAATTGAATGGATTCTTACCCACACATATTAATCTTGAGATAGATGGTTTAGGTTCATTCTGATCATTTAAGAAAATCTATAAATATGAGGCCTCACACTCATAATTTTAAGCTCTTTTGGTGTAAAATTATAATGCTAAAAATATTTTTCAATCCATTAATGTAGTTTTATCATTCCCAATTGTTGATCCAAGCTAAATTCATCATAATCCAAACATTCCAAGGATAAAAGGAGATAGCCAAGCCTCCTTTGATGATGACTCATTGAACACAATCCAAGCAAGCCACTTCAACAAGGCATTTCAAGCATCTGAGAAAGGTAAAACATCATTTGTCTTTTGAATTCTAGTTGTGTTTTCCATTTATTTTTTTTACAAACATCTACTCTTGAATTAGAATTAAGGTGTTATCTATTAGTGTGTTATTTTGGATTTTGATTTCATACACTAACACTATACTAATCTCCCCTTATTTAAATCCTATGTTCACAAATGAAATACTAAATGGGACATAGCCATAAGAATTTGATCAAATAGCTCTTGAAATAAAACTACTAACCATTTTCATGTATAATCTTGGAGTGTGGGAGCAAAAGGAGTGAAAATTTTGGGTAAAAACATGTTTTCCTAGAAGTCCCAATTTTGACACTATGGAGTTGCAATATTATCCTCTAGACCATACTATCACAACTAAAAAAGTCATGGTTTTCTCATTTCAATCATGATATTGCATCTTAAATATGTTTTAGGACTAATTTTGTCTCTATTTATAGGTCTAGTTGTGATATTACAATACCGCTACTCAATACCAACAATATTATAATCCCATAATTTTACAAGTAACAATCTTACAATACTACGACTTGATAGTCATGATATTGCAATATCATGATTTTTCTAGTAATGATATTATCAGTTCAAGTCACAAAATTATATTTAAATGCTAATAGTTAGCCTAGATAGTTGGGGTTAAGATATAATACCATAACTCCCTAAGTTTTAGGTTTTTTTATCAGTTGTGATATTATCTATTAGAGTAGTGATATTATATACTTATATTGAATAACTCATGAGTTGTGATATTGTGTTAACTAGTCATAATTTTGTAGAGTTATGGTATTGGACTATGGAATTGTAGGATTAAACTGTGTGAACTTGAGATCTTAATTTACAAACTTATTTGTTTCATTTGAAAAATTACTTCAAGGTTAAATAAAATTCTAACCATTTCCTTCCAGGGCCTACTTAAAAAGTGATCAAAACAAGCTTAATCTAGTCTTTTTAACCTTTTTTTGGGTGCTTAAAAATGATTAGGAACTTTAATTTGGTGCTTAAGGAAATCCTTTAGATGTTTATTTAAATGTTTTTGTGCTTGTCCTATAAAAGTTTTGAAATGTAAGGCCAAGGGGAAAAATAACACCACCAAACCTTTCATTTAGTCCTTTAATATTAAACTCACTTCAAAGTTTTTGCAAGTTGTTTATCATTATTTACTTATTTAGATTTTGTTTGAGAAAAAATAAGGTGTGTGTGTATGCTCTCCCCCCATCCCCTATAGGGAACTTGTGGGATCAAAAGTGCCATCTTTATTATAAATTGCCTTAGTCCAAAGCCATAAAAGAGATGTTTTGAAGGATCTCCCCAAGACCTATATGGCTTGGGTGATATAGAAACAACCATAAACCTCTTTTACTTAGTTTTTATTTTATTTCCTCTTGGTTTGTAAGGGGGACTTCATTACCTTGTATAAGTTATATAGGGAAGCCTTGACCTAGGATTTCATCTCCTAACATTGTCTTCAACCCCTCTCCATAGAGGGGTTTATAAATTGGGATCCCCTCACTAGGATAATGGTTTTAGTGGTTAAACCATATTCATTAGTAGAGGTTAAGACCAAGACATTTGACCATGTTGGACATTGCACTATACTGAGCAAGTGATGGATGTAGTGGTTTTAAAAAGGGAAATACCTTCTTATAATAATATATGACATGAACCCAAATGATGTATGATTATTTTATATAATTATGTGAAAGTCATATTAATTTGATCCATCTAGACATTTAAAAAAAATTTAGTTTAGTTATCCCTACTTTGCCATACCTTGTCAGTTTAGGGCTTAAGATTATTAATTAGTTGATTGGTCTTTGTCTTAGATTACTTGGTCTTATTTGGAGTCAAAATTATTTGTTAATAAAAGGGTTACATAACCAAACACATTGTCCACCATTTTATTGAGCAAGGAGGTGTTATTCTACTCAAGTGAAAATCATCTTTTTCTTTGTTCAAAAATTTATCATAAATGCTTTTATCAAATCTTTCATTTTGGTGTAGTTATGTTGCTCATTTGAGTCTAGACCATTTGACCAATTTTATTAAGTCCTTCATTGATAATTTAAATTCAAAATTTCACCTTTATAAGTTCATAAGATTAAAGTGTTAAGTGGGTTTGCCATTTCTACTAAACTTGAGGGAACATAGGATCAATTTCCAATTTGAATTTAGGGTCATTGTTAGACTCATAATCATTATCATCATTTGGTAGGACTCAAGTCATCTTGCATATCACTCACACTTTGAGTCCTAGAATATATTTTGTACTTTCTTATTTTCAATTTTTATTGAGTCCATTTGATGCAACACTTTTGTCTTATAGATTTCTCAAACTTTATGTGTATGTGTCATTTGAGTTGAGGAGAGTAGCGTTACACTATCAAAACCATGTTAAACCATTTTTTACTTAGGGTCTTGAAGAAAACATTTGTCACACCTTTTGATCATTTTAGCATTATGACACTACTCAAATTATTTCAAAACTTGTTTCATAGGCCTATTTGCATAGAGTCCAATTTTTTTCAAAATTACAAACTAATTTGAGTTTTCTTCGGGAACCTTTATCAAGTGCAGTTATGCCATTTGACTTTGTCTATATTATTGGTCAAAAGAGTATAGTTTTGTGCCATTATTTGGGATAAAATAAAATATCTTTAAGTGCCTTTTATTTCATACCTTATACCCATTGATCAAGTTTATGCGAAAGTCAAATGGCTAGTTTTTGTTAAAAGTGTTTCAAATCTATTAAATTAAATATCTCATCCTTGTTTGAAGTATATATTTTTACATAATTTGGCCAAAATTCCTATCACACACCTTTGCTTGAGCCTATCTTTTGATACCACGTTTTGGCTAAAAATACCTAGCAAATTTTGTTTTTCCTAGATTAAACTCGTTTGAAACACTTTGATCTTAGAATCTAGAATTTCAATTTTTAGTCCTTCTAATTGACCTTTTTGTATTAAAAATGTAACTTTGGTCATTTAATGTTAGATTATTTTATCACAAATCATTTAATTAATCTTTTTGGATACACATATTCATCCTTTTGACTAGGTTAAATCAAGTGTGAACCTCTTTTTAGACATCACTTTTTCAAAGTTTGTATACATCTATTCCTTTCAGTCATGAAACATTTATTATGAATCCCAACATTTCTTCCTACACTTTTAGTGGCCTCATATACCATTCAAGATTTATTAATTTAGTTGCATAAGAAAAAATGGTTCAAGACCCCTATGTAGATAATGTTACTTATGAGACAGATCCTTATCCATCTTATAACACTCAAATAGGGGCACAAAACCAAGACCCATTGGCTCATTATTTAGTTAACATTCCTCCATAATAATAATATTTTGAGATAATAGAGTAATACCAATTTGTGGTGCCTATAATTGAATAACCATTTCCTCAACAACTATACTATGTTAATATACCATCAACTTATGAACCTTATTTGTTTGAGCATAATTTATTGGAAAATAAAGGTGACATTTTGGTTAGAGATATAGAAGTAGGGGATAAGTTTCTAGTGGACTTCTCCCATGATAATTTATCAAGTCTAGTAATAATGCCTCAAAACATACTGTATAGTCAATAGGCTTCTTCCAAAAATATTTTAAATCTTTCCCCATGGTATATCAAGACCCTAGTATGCTTGTCAAAGGAAAGGACCACATGGAGGATCACTTTGTATAGTACCAAAATCATACCAAACTTACTTGAACCTAACATGTGATTTTAATTAGATGACACTGTCAAATAAGCCTCTTATAGATTTGGTTCCTTCAATAAGAGTGTTAATAGAATTGACTAGTAAGGAAAATTAGGGTGTAGAACCATTCATAAAAAACACTTAAGTTGATAACTTGTTTCATATTCCAACTATTGAAGATATGTCTTCCAATTCTACATGGAGTACTGATAAAAATGTAGTAGACAATATACAAGTAATATCTAGTCCAAACCAAAGTGGTGTGGATACACAAATAATTAGTTTGCAAATAAGTGTGCCTTTAGTTAACACCATGAGTGGTTCTCCAAATTAGGGATTAGGATTTTATATGTACCAACCTCAACCAACTATGACCACTAGTCCTCAACTAGTTACTTCTTCAAGCACTCAACCAATGGGATTAGGTAGCGAACCAATAACCAATGCCATGCCTCAACAATAAAATGTGATTAATCCTACTCCTCCCTACTATGTAATGAGTAGTGTTCCAAAAAAATAATCACAATCAAACATACCAATGTAACATAGGATAAACATATATCCACCTCAATAAGGGGGTAACCAATGTTCTACCTTACTAGGTAGAAGCAAACATACCTCTTTCTTCATAGACCAATATACCAATTCAAAGCCAAAATTTTTCTAATCAATAGTGTAAAAATATTGGTCAGAAATAAACTATGAATCTCTAATGTTCATCTACTTCCCAACTAGGAATCATATAATAGAGATGTTCCAATGTTCCTCAAGTATTGATCAGGCAACCTTTGCCTTCTGTTTAGAACATGCCACTAGTTCAAAGATAGGGTCTTAGTTCACAAGTCCCCACTCAAAAACAAGGTTTAGTTATTTATTAGCATGCCCCTATTCAAACTCAATAGGCATAATATAGCTATATTCTTCCATCCCAACCTCAAAATTCTCAAAATCATGCCCATATACAAAAACCCAACTAGAATATTACACAACCACAAATGTAATTTCAAAAATTGAATTTAAATACATACATGCATATTCATAGTCCATTCCCCAACCAAATAAACATACCCTAGAAAATACTTCCATCATACCCCAGTCAAAGTCCTCCACTTATGACTGCTCAACCATCTACCCAAGCCAATATTCCACCTTAGGCCAATGTTCCCTCTAGTTTCCTAGCCCAAGAATTGCAATAGATGAAGGATGTGATTGTTTCCATCCATGTTGGGAAACAAACCAAAAATTTTAAGTTATATGACATTTCTTTTATCCATTAACATATAGTACTTACAGATATCATTTCCTCTAATATATGAACCATAAAAATTTGACAAATACAAGTGGAAAGGTGAACCCAAGGCTCATTTAACTAATATATTTTTTGCATGATAGCCAATGGCATATAGTGACATATACAATTTTTATTGTTCCCAATAAGTATAGTAGGACAAGCCTTAGAGTGGTTTCTTAAGTTTACCAAGAATTTAGTATCAAATTTGGATGATATTCTGAACAAGTTTGTGTAACACATTTCATATAATATCAAGTATAATATTTCATTGGTCGACTTGATGCAAGCTAAGAAAAATTATAGTGAAAATTTTTTAAGTTATCTATAGTGATGGAGATCCCTTGTAATTTAATTCACTCATAATTTACCAGACAAACAATTAGCCATTATGTTTACCAAAAAATTGCACAATGAAATATCTTATCATCTGGAACTATAGTGTACATGTACTTTTAAAGATATCATTAACAAAGGTGTGTTGATTGAGTGAGTCCTTTTTAACAAAGGGATCATCAATCTTACTTTGTCAAATCATAATCAAGGTACCAATCAAGGAAATCATAAAAACCAACATCAAGTCCAAATTCAAGAATCATAACTAACATAGGCCAATAACAATGATAGACTAAAACAATCTAACCACACAAAAAATATTATTAGAAGTAGAGTAATAGAGTTGACACATGTCCAAATAGTGAAAACACCATTTTCCCAACCTATGCCTCATATGCAAATTATGCTTAACCCACAACCTTTTTAATAAATGCAACAATCACAAAAACCTTAATAAATGCAACAACCTTTGCCATTAGTAACCCCTCTTATAAGGAGAAAAGTGTCTACTCATTACATTTTTAGTGACCTTGGATAACCTATTGAGTCTATGTTTCACAAACTTACCACTACTAATCTGATTAGTTGGTCTATACCAAAACATTATCTTGAGGGTGACTTATTTTGATTGGTACCAACAAAATGACTTATCTTGAGGGTGACTTATCCTGACTGGTTGGTCTATGCCATTGTGTTTAAATCAAACATTTTATTCAAAATATGTTGGATAATGGGGAGATAAAATTATATTGTGGTGCTTCCACTTCCAATCATAACCTTAAAATATTATAAAACCTTTTTTCACCACATAATAACCAACTACAACAATAACAACAATGGATAGTGAATCACTAAAAATAATAGTTTCAACAAGCAAGGCCAAACCAACATAATCAATAAAATCACCAAAAGTATAACCAATAACATCTGATCAATGGATAGAGCCAAGGTTAGAATGGTAACAACCAACATACCTACCATGTAGTTCCACATGACTAAAATTGGGTTGTAGTTCATATTGTAGGAGGTTGTGTTAACACCATCTCCATAAATCTAAGACCAAATACCAATCATTCAAGACCTTTGATAAACAATTCCAATCCATAAACCCACATTAATGATCTTTCCTTGAACTTGGGACTGCATAAAATCATACCAACAAATAGGGATCACTAATTTTAGACCCTATATTAGTAACTTGGCATTACCTCATGACCATGCATAAGTGCACCAATAAGAGAGACTTATCATGCATGGTCCCCCATCATCACCATCATTTGTCAAAAATCATGGTCTTGTGTTTGATATCGATTATGTAAGCACAACTTAGAGGTCAAATATTACCATCCTAGGCCCACATACATCTACCACTTTACCTATCACCCAACTAGCCATTATACCTTGAAACAATCCATTTAACACTAACCAATAAAATAAGTTTGACATTATGGAATAATTTTAAAATATGCCCACATAAATATCCATTTTAGATTTTTTGTGTATGCCTATAATCCAAAAAACCATTTTGAATGAGTTATTTAGCTAGTCCACTATTTCAAGTGACATATACCCTAATAAATTCCAATCTTTGGTTAAACACCTATCTCTAGCCCTATCACCCAACTAGCCATTATACCTTGATATAATCCATTTAACATTGACCAATAAAATAAGTTTAACATTATGGAATAATTTTAAAATATGCCCACATAAATATCCATTTTAGATTTTTTATGTATGCCAACAATCCAAAAAACCATTTTGAATGAGTTATTTAGCTAGTCCACTATTTCAAGTGACATATACCCTAATAAATTCTAATCTTTGGTTAAACACCTATCTCTAGCCCAAAAATCTAATGAAGCCCCTGTGGAGGCTATGGTAAGTGATATTGCTGAACCATAGGAGGAGGTGGTGGGCTCTTCCCCTGCTTTGGAGGATCTTTCTAAGAGCCAGACAGTGTTTGATTCTTATAAGGATTTAATGCCCATTAGAATCCAAAGATCAATGTCTTCTGAGGCATGGGTTGTTGAGGCAGCTAAGGTAGAGGATGGTTAGATAGTAGTAAGAAGGAAGAAGTCTAAGCCCTTAGTCCCTCCTCTAGATATGAACCTTTGCTCATGCAAAAAAAAAAAAACCTTAACTTTAAAGACTCATCTAAAGTACCCTTTTGCTGACTGGTTTTTTGGGGTTAGTAAACTGGTTGTTTGTCTAGTTTACTAGCTACTGGTCTGGGAGGTTGTCCAAGTTGCTAGTTCTATTGGTTAACTTTTAGATCAGTGTTTTGATAGCAATGTTTTTTGGTTATATTTGTTGGTAACAGGTCCCTGTAAAACTTGGTTTCGGTACTTTTCTATTTTTTGGTTCTTTGTTAACTTGGGTGTGCTTTATGGTTTATCTTTTACCTTGTTGTATAGGGTTTTGGGATCCCTTCAAAACCTATTTTTACCTTAATCTAAAACTTTCAACCAAAGTGATATGTCATCCTTTGGCCCACCACACAACAACCATTTATACATTGAAGTTTACATAAAGCATCACAAAGTAAAATGTGTCATTATAGATAATGGATCAAGTATAAACATAGTGTCTCTATAGCTCATCAAGATTCTCAAGTACATAATAATAGATCTTTAAGTATAGATAATAACCATCAAATCTTATGACAATGAAGAATAAGAATCAAAAGGCACCATATATTTACCAATTATCTTGGGGACCTTGACACATGATACACTTTACCATGTGTTAGATATTGATTTGTCATATAATATGCTTTTGGGAGGACCTTGGTTACATTAAATTATTGCAATCTTATATATGTTACACCAATGCATAAATTTCTCCCATTTAGAGATGGAATTTTGTATACCAATGGATTTGTATCCATATGAGCACTATAAACACCTAGAGGTTGAGTATAAGAGTTATAACTATCATTTCAACATGAATCTAATTTCTAAATAGGATAAGGGAAAGTCAATACTCCTTAATTTTCCATAAGATAACTGTATTGATCCTAATACCCCTAATTACCTTTCCCACATGCCACTTCCTGAGATATCTAGTCATTATGCAATCATCCCTAATGGCCCAGGAGAGTATTTGACCCATGATACCTTTCATATTGCAAAGCTTCCATATAACCCAAAGTCCTTTGAAAGACATAAATCCAAGCCACTTCATCTAGAATGAAAATAAAAGGGTAAAGGTAGAAATTATAGTCTATGACCCATCACATTTATACCAGTATTTGTCCTAGAATAGGACCCTATCAAAGGATATGAATAATGGTTGTACAATGACAAGTAGGATGATTGTTGTGAGAATGTAAAGTGTCCTATTCCTAATAAAATCAAGAAGAATAAATATTATTAATGAGATGGCCTTAGAAGAAATCAATAAGGAACACTTGAGATGATTTCTATGACTAGATACAAAGGGCCTTATGGACTTGGATTTAAATTGCTTTTGGGTGACCCCATGTACCTTAATCATGTTCCATCACCATTGACTAGTGATGATGATGCCAACAGTGAAGTAGAGTCTGATCATAGCCTTTTTGATGACTTAACTGAGACAAACTTATTTAAACCTCATTTGATTTGTACCCTTAGAATAGTTATTCATCATAACCTACTACCATTAATATTTTCCCCAATTTATAGATTGGGACCAACAAGAATCCAACGTGTTGATTTATGAGTTTTAAAACAATGAGCCTTTCTATGATTTGTTGGGCCTTAGAGACAATGTTTCATTGGGGGACCATAAGTTAGGGTTCTCAATCAAGTTGGATCCTAAAGCTTATTTTAGAGAGTGGGTGAGCACCCTTAGCCAAAAGTAAATAAATAAAACATTGAGGTCCCAAAGTGAAAACCTCTTTGAGGTGCTTTCTAACTAGGGAAAAAGTAAACAAAAAGTCTAGTCTAGTGATGAAACCTTATTTTAGGTACCATTATATGGGGGTGTTCAACCTTATTCAAACATAACTGAGGAGGCCACCAATGATGAAATTATTTATGAGTCTAAGTTTAGTTTGGAAGAACAACAAGATTTTGATTGATTCATTCATGAATTTCCAATAGTTTTTTTTACATGTCCATATCTCCCATTGGGGGACTCTGATTCATCATGCCTATTGGAGCTCAAAGAGATAGTCCTAATAGAGGACTCTAATGTTGCCAATTAGTTCAAATATTTTCCCACTATCCTTGAAGATAGTTAAACCCTTCTGGTTGAGGACACAACAAAGGTAAATATAAAGTCCCCAAATGACCCAAAGTGGATCAATCTAGGAGCATCCCTTACTCAAAAGGAGTGTGAAGTGCTTACTAAACTTTTAAGTGCATTTCTTCATATATTTGCATGGGCATATTATAACATGTTAGGTTTGGACCCTACCTTGGTTCTACACTACCTTGTGGTCAATCCTAATGACAAATTAGTGAAACAAAATTTGTGTAAGATGCATCCTTTTATTTCTATAATAGTGAAGAAATAATTGGGAAAACTCTTGGAAGTAGGATGTATTTAGTCCATCAACTATTCAAAGTGGATCTCCAATGTTGTGTCAGTCAACAAAAAGCCATAAGGAATTAAAATCTACACTAATTTTTGAGATATAAATAAATCATTCCCTAAAGATGATTTTCCATTGCCAAATATTGACATGATCATCAAATCCAATATGGGTTATGAAATTATTTCATTAATGGATGACTTTTTAGGGTACAACCAAATTAGGATAACACTAGAAGACCTACACAAAATAATGTTCACCACTCCATGGGGAACATTATGTTATTAGGTTATGCCATTCAGTCTTAATAATGTAAGGATGACCAATCAAAGAGCTATGACCATCATATTTCATGATATGATGTATGACATTGTTAAAGCCTATGTTGATGACAGTCTTGGAAAATCAAAGACCAGGCGAATCATCTAGCAGTGCTATGTAGAATATTTGAAAGACTACATGAGTACAAAGTTAGACTTAATATTAAGAAGTGTGTCTTTGGATTCACTTTAGATAATTTTATTGGTTTCATTATGCCTCATTAAGTCATTGAATTTGATATATTTAAAATCTAAGCCATAATAGAGATGTCACCACTAACTAATTTGAAGCAACTCTATAGTTTGAAAGGTAAGATCCAATTTATTTGATGCTTCATATCATAGTTGGCCAATAAATTCCAACCTTTTATGTATCTTTTAAATAAGGGAATAAATTTTTGCTAGGATGATAACTATCAAAAATATTTTCAATAGTTAAAGGACTATCTAACAAATCCACCTATTTTTTTGCCTCTTATGTCAGGAAAGCCATTCTTGTTGTATCTATCCTCTATTGATAATGCCCTAGGGGCACTTTTTTCTTAGCAAGATGATAATGTAAAAGAGTACATCATGTAATATTTAAGTCATACAATGGTTTCATATGAACATAATTATACACCCATATAAAATTCCTATTTAGCCATGGTCTTTACAACTCAAAAACTATGCCATTACATGTTAAAAAATAAGACCATGGTTATTTCAAAAATAGACACACTCAAATATTTACTATCTAGAATAGATTTACAAGGCTATATAACCAAATGGATCATGCTTCTCAGTGAGTTTGACATCAATTACATCAACCAAAAATCCATTAAGGGGTAAGTTATTATAGATCAACTTGTTGAAGCACCCCTTGTTGATACAAAGCCACTCACATTCCTATTTCCTGATGAATACATAATGACCATCATTAACACACCTCTTGAGGAGTAGAATTAGAATCTATATTTTTATGGATCATTCACATCACATGGAATAGGGGTAGGCCCTTTATTTATTACACCATAGGGGTATGTAATCCCTAAAGCATTCAAGATCATCTTTCCTTGTACCAATAACATGGCCGAATATGAATCACTTATTATAGGAATTTGACAATTGGTACAATGGAACATATCTCATATCAAGGTTTATGGTGATTCTCAGTTAATCATCAATTAAGTTATAGACCACTTTTAGACCAAAGATGATAAGTTGGTTCCATATAAAGTCATGGTCAATTCTATAAAATGATAAATTGTTGATGTCCAATTTGAACATATACCAAGGGAAAGTAATAGAACCATAGATGTTATGGATACTATTAGATCTATGATTTTAAAAATATACATGGCTAAAGAGTATCAGTTCTTTGTCAAGAATTTGCTAACACCAGCTCATGAACCTTTAACTATCATATTGATTTATGATATTATTGGTCCTAGCTCTATCTAGTACTCATAACTTTATAAATACCTCCATGACCAACTTATATCACCTGACCTATCATAAATGTAATCCAAAGCCTTCATCCATAAAACCACTCATTATACCTTACTTGGATCAACCCTTTACCACTATAGTTTTGATGTAACTCTGCTTCATTATTTAACTTTGGCAAAATCTAAACTATCATTATATGAATTTCATGGAGTATGTGGAGCCCACACCAATGGTGTATTCCTATCCAAAAATATTTTACATATTGGTTATTATTGGCCCATGATGTAGATGTAGCTATATATGTGAATAAGTGTGAGAAGTGTCAATGACATGCCAATCTAATTCATGCATTAGCCAATACTTTGAAACCAATGTTGACACCATCTCCATTTCCTACATGGGGCCTTAACCTCATTGAGAAGATCAATCCCACCTCATTTGATGACCATAAACATATCCTTACCACCACTAAATATTTCACTAAGTGGGTTGAAACTATACCCCTCATTTACATGACTCGAAAACAAATTTCCAAGTTCTTTTTTAACCATCTCATTTGCTGCTACAGTATCCCTTCTAACATTATATCTGATAATGGAGGCTCATTCAAAAAAAAGGATGTCAAAAATATATGTCAAATACAACATCACACAACATGTTTATATGGCATATTAACCTTAAGGTATTGGTTAGGTTGAATAATCAAACAAAAATATTATCAACATTCTAAAAATATTGTTAATGATGCCAGTCACAATTGGCACCTTTAGATATTTCATGCCCTTTGGGAATACTATACCAATGATTATATACACACAAGATCCACTCCATATTCACTTATATATGGTATTGAGGCCATTCTTCCCATTGAGGTTGAGTTTCCTTCTCTATATATATCTTTCAAACACGTCTTATATGACAATGACTATTGAGTAGCTCACTTGCAAGAGGTAGAGTTATTTGATGAGAAAATCATGGATATGGTAAATAATCTGCAAGACTATTAGAATCAACTCTGAGGCCATTATACTTAGTGCAAGAAACATAGAGAATTTGAAATTGGTGATCTTGTCCTCAAAGATAACCAAAATAATATTGACTAAAAAGAAACATAAAAGGTAAGTTCAAACCCAACTAGGTTGGTCCTTTCATCATTATGATAAACTATTGAATAGAAGCATACAGGCTTGCCACACCAAATGGAAATAAAATTGATGATTCAATGAAATTTATACATCTCAAGCGGTATTATTATTGAGTGACTTGGTGTATTGTCTATAAGGACCATTTCAAGTTGTATCATTTTATCAATCTTCTTATTTATACTATACCATTTTACCATCCTATCATCCCACCAACCTATAATTTTTTCCTATCACATATCCATTCTACCATACCTTCCCCATCAATCAAGTTAATTTATCCCACCCTACCTATCCCTATGACCTTGGTTCCATTCCATCTGGTTCTATCACCATTTTTAGCGAGAAGATTCAGATCAATTTTAGCAATTGCTTTAAGAATTATAGATAGAGGTAATATTTTTTAGTATTATGACATAAGTTGTGATAGTTACATCCTTCATTTTTTTTTTCCATTATATACGATGATTTTTTATGTGGGCCTAATTATAACTTCCTATGGGAAAATTAGTGTTCCATCGATCTTGTTACTAATTATAAGCATATGGGTAAATTAGTATCATTGACCTATGACATTGTATCCTAGTTATAATCACCTATGGGTAAACTAGGGACAACACTTGTTTATCATGCCTTGACATGCCAATTAGCCATTTCTTATGCCATATTTTGCCTTTATACCAACTACTCTTATTTTGTTTGAATTGGTTGTTATACTAGTCAGATTCCTCCATTGTAAGGTGGAACTATAGTGACTTGAGGTCCTATCTTGGGACTATGTAGACAACACTTAATGCCTATTGAGGTTAGCTCAGTCACTCTAAGCCATGCTCTTACCATTTTCTAAACACCATAAGTCACTCTCTCACTATTTCATGAGCAACCTAAGTAACACTCTCTCCATTTTGTGAGCTTGGAAAATTTAGTGTCTCATCATTCTTCACTAAGTTGAGATACTCAAATATTCCAAAAACATTTTTAAAATCATTAGAAAACCCAAAAACATTGACCACTTCTTTGCCTTAAGGATTTTGGGAATGCTCACTAAGTCACATGCAAATCACTTGTCACTTAGTTTCCCCATCTTTTTTGGTTGTATCCCATGAACTTGCCATTTTTCAAGACCATTCCTATTATTCTATCACATTCATTATGTTTTTTTATCAGTTATCATTTTATTCCCATTTCTTGGGAGAACTACATTCAGCCTTAAATTTTTGTTGGATATTATGTCCATGGAACTATGTAGGCAACATCCAATTTCCTAGTGCATATGGAGATAAATCAACAACACCTTCCTTTTATTCTTTCCCCCCATATTGTTTATTTTTTAATTTATCACTTATTTTTAGGGGAAATGTTCATTTCATTATTTATACTAACATTAGGACTAATTGTTATTTATTTCTTTGCTTGTTTGTTTATTTCTTATTTATGTGCCTGTTTGTTTACTTTCAAAACTTTTTCCTTGATTTTGTCTATGCTTGGTCATTGGGTGATTCTTTGCACATTTGAATCCATCCCTATTCATATGTTTACACTATCATCATGGTTTGTATCATTGGTGCATTATTTTCCCTTAAATATTGGATTACAAGAGTCAATCCTTATGCATATTTTAGCCCAATCCTCATGGTGTTCTATCATGATGCCTACCATATAATGCTACAACAAAAACTAGCTTTAGGAAGTTTACTTAGCAATGGAGGCATCAACATCTCCTTAGCATCGACATTAATGGCATACCAATGATATCCCAAATAGATTAATTAACAATGAATGAATCTCAACCTTTGTTAGTTCAGATGAGCATCTCCCTACTAGTAGGTTGTTTTGATTCATCATTAACCTGTGTCAAGTTATCATCATCATCAACTAATCAATCATGTTTTTCATAATCTAGGTCCAATGATTATAACCACCTATGGTAAAATCATTGTATACTGTCCCACCTACATTTCTCAATGATTATAACTGATTTTGGGCACATCATTGTGTTGTCACCAAATTTAATTTATTTTTACCAAATAGGGGCATGTTTTAATCTAATTTTTATGTCCTAACTAGGGCAGCTCCATCTTCACAATGATTATAACTAGCTTTGGGCAAATCATTGTGTTATCATACCACATTACTGCTATCGAGGTATAATACTTATAACTACCTTTGGGAAAACCTTTGTACACTATCCCATGTGCATTCTTAGTTATTTTTACTACTTTTAGAAAATCATTATGTTCTCACCCCATCATATTAATATGTTTGATCCCCTCATTTTGCATCTTTCTTTCGAGGGACTATTTTCCGACATCCTTGTGCCAACTCTTCCCTTAAGGGGTCATCATATAGTTCATCCATAGTCAATGAAGTCATAGGAATACATGAAATTTTCATTATTTTAGAATAAATTACTATGCCTATAACTTACAATACCTTCCCAAATAGGGGAAAACTATAGACACCTAAAAATGGCCACCAATAACATCTAATCAAGCTTTTTACCAATTTCTATCAAAATTCAAAATTTGGCCTAAAAACACTAAAATGCATCAAATGGTTCAAATTTGTCATATAAAGTTTCCAATTTTTGCCAATGTGTCCCTAAATTGGGAAATGCATTTTATGAGATAGTTAACTTTGATCATATCATTTTAAGTCAAAATAAGGATTTCACACCTAGATGCTCTGTATTGCACTTTTTAACTAATGTTATTACATAAAACACGTGCCTTTTTTATTTTTTGTTGTAAAAATCCTCACGTGGATAACATATCCAATGAATCTAAAATTTCATCCTAATTCCAATCCAATCAAAATTTAAGCCAATAATATGACATTTTGACCAATTTGATTAATTGGAGCACCAATTGCCATGATTTGTACCAAAATTAACTTATCATGTTTAAATCTAATTAATTAAAATAATGATCCTAATTAATAATTACATGGAACTTGTTGAATATTTATTTTTAGAAATTGATTATGATTTTTTACATCATCAAATGGCATCATTTTTTAGGAAGGCATCCTAAGCCATAAATGCAACAAATATCTAGTTAAGCCCTCCTATGCATCTTTAATGCCTTTTTATCCCAAATATTTATGAGTGAATTTATTGATTTTATCCTCAAAAATTGAATGGATTATTAACCACACATCTTCATCTTGAGATGGATCATTTAGGTTCATTCTGATTATTTGATAAAATCTATAAATAGGAGGCCTCACACTCATAATTTTAAGCTCTTTTGGTGTAAAGTTATAATGCTAAAAATCTCTCTCAAGCCATTTATGTAGTGTTATAATCCCCATTTTTTGAGCCAATCCAAAGTCATCACAAGCCAAAGGTGCCAAGGAGAAAAGGAGATATCCAAGCCTCCTTTGATGAAGACACATTTAACACAAGCCAAACAAGCCTCTACAATAAGCCATTTGTCTTTTGCATTATAGTTATGTTTTCCATTTATTTTTTTTATTAATATATCATCTTGAACTGGGATTAAGGTGTTAGCTATTAGTGTGTTATTTTAGAATTTGATTTCATACACTAACACTATAATAATGTCCCCTTATTATAATCCTATGTTCATAGTTATGACTATGTCACCTTTTTGGGTGAGAGATTGACCTAGGGATCTCATTTCATTAATCCACTAGTTCAAGTCTTTCATTCTTCCAATTATATAGGACTGAGAAATGCTCAAGTCCTCTAATGGGATCAATTTCAATTCTTCAAACTTTTTCATCCTAATAAAATTTACCAAGTTGACTATCTTGTTTTCATACATCCCATATACACCTTCTACCTCTATAATTATATTTTATACCACATCCCCTTTTAGTTTATACTGGTCCAAAGAATATATGTATCAAACATTACCTTCACAACCCATTCTACCTTGGTTATGATCTCCTCTAACAATGTGGATTTGTTTTGTTCTAAATTAGTTTATCTCTATTGTATTCCTTTTACTAATTATAAAGCTACATCACCATATACCTTTAGAGCTGATATGGTCTCCTCTTCATACTATTATTATTGGCTAAGTCTAGGTCTCTTATTCTTGGTCAGACAAAATAGGGTCTCTTCTGACTCATACATAATTGTTTGGTCTAGATGGGTGACCTTACTCTTGGTTGATATCTTCATTACCTTAGACTTCTTTACAAACTCTAGTGAGACCTATAGAGGGTATACTATGACCAAATCATGGTTCTCTATTGTAGCTAACTATATTTTTTTATCTAATATTTATCTAAAATGTCCCCTTGAGGTTGGTTAGATGGAGGAAATTGTTGGGTTGGTGTTAATCCATGGAAGGTAGATTTCTATGAAGTAACTATAGATGTGACTAGGATAAATGTAGAATTGGTGGATAAAGTGGGAAGCATGATCCTTGAATATGAAGAACTAGTGCCAGTTATAGCACTAGTTGGGAAGAAAGTAACTTGGGGGATGACAACAATGGACATTTTATTTAGAATTTGGGGACTTGGTCTATGCATAGGCCTAGGTAGAATTAGAGGAAAATTGGCCATCATAAATACCTTTGAAGTGTATGATATGATAAAATGGTTGACAATGGGTAATGGCATAGTCATGGGCTTAATCATAGGCCTAAGGAGGGGCCTATAGGACAATACATTCATATGGTCTAGATTTTGGAGGTCAAAAAATATACACAAGGGCTAGTTATATAAAAATGATGGAGGAAAATAAACACATTCTTGACCTATTAGTCCTCATTCTTTTTTGATAATAAGTAGGGGAGACAACTCTGGTGTTGAATTTGTTAGTTTTTTATTAGGTGGTGTTAATTCTTATACTAAGGTAATGTTTTTCTCTTGGGATGGGGTGATGGATGTTACTCCTAAAATAGAAGCCCACTCAGTATGTTTACCAGTATCAACTCCTCACCTTTTCCAAACTAGTAGAAAATTCTTTCAATATCTTCTGACTATTTTGAGGGTCAGTTGGTCATTCCTCCTTAGTACCAATAACATGAGCTATATATGTAGATGCTCCTACCTGAGCCTCTTTAGGTTTTAAAAAATCATAACTCACACATATTTTAACCTCCCCTTAACCTATGATATATTGGTTTCCTTTAATATCTACTTCACCTTTATGTCATTGGCTACATTGATCTAGATCCTATCTTCATATTTAGGCTCATGATGGTAGTTGATGCTTAAGGATTCCGCATGCTTGAAGTAGTGTTTGAATTTTATATTTTAGGGTCACCTTCCCTATTTGTATCTCTTTCAAATTCAAATGTGGGTCTTTACTTAGTATAAAAAATGATAGAGTTCTATTTCTCAATTCTAAACCAACTAATGTTAGATATCTGAGTATGAGCCAATCCTTTCTTCTTAATCTTTCATAGCTCATCCACCCCTATGAGTAATTGAAAGACAATTTATTTTTTTGACTAGTTTGTTTGGCATTATGGTGGGTAATCTAAATGGGGTTATCTTAATTCCATTTATTATTATCATTATATAGTCTTGATATTACCAATAAGCTCCCAAAGTGTTGAGTGTTACTCTAATTTCTTTTGATAGTCTAGGCATGGGCTTCTCATGAATGGCCCTATACACTATTGGATATAAGTGCTTAGTTATGGCCTTAATTTACTATTTTTATTTTTAGACTCTTACCTTATAAATAGTTTAAGGCATATTCTACTTTAGTTTTAGATCACAATTGGTAAATTGGGTGAACTTTTGGGTAACACAAATGATATCCACTAGGTAAGACATCATATAAAAATGATCCCCTTGGTTGGCCATGACCTTCCTAGTCTATGCTACCAAGTTGCAAGATATGATTTCTCCCAAACGGGGAGTCTTTTCATCATTTATTATCATCAATAGAAGTAGAAACCACTTATCATCTACATGGCCTATGTCCTCATGCCTATCTAGCCTATTCATCATCTCTATTCCCATTCATAATTCCTTCTTGAATTAGGTGATGGGGATCTAACTAATTTAGGATTTGCATAAAAATTTACCTTTTTTCTTATCTGTCTCCCTCAAAACTTCATTGATGTCATGGGTTCAGAGCCATTAGGTCACAATATCCTAATTATAAAAAATCTTTAGTTTAGGTAAATCATAATAATCATAAAAGGCTATCTTGGATATAAAATTAATGTCTTATGAAATATTAAAATACTTAATCATAATGTTAACACACATATATTGAAGAAACATTTTTTAGATTAAGTTTACATAGGGTCATACCTTTGGGTTGGATACAGCCTTGTGTAACACTATATAATTTGGGTACCAAAATATAAAACCTATCTTTTGCATCATAGGTAGCTTCCTCATTATCATTATCTTTGTCTATAGTCCTTTCTACATGGTATAATAATTCATTATAATGTTTGTCTTTAGTGTCTAATGCAAATGAGTTAAAATTGGTGTCTTACAAGATGATGTCCATTCCATAAGAGTAGAGGAATGGAACTTTTTCCTACTTCGTGGATATGCTATTCTATCTTTGGACATAGTTTTAGTTTTGTGATTTATGATCTTGTGGTTTTGTTTAATGGTGAATAAATGTACAAAATTTATTCACAACAATAATAGAATATTTAAAAGTTCTTAGAATATAGCAATTGAAAGTGAATATAATGCATTGAGACAATAAGCTTCAAACTATAATTTTTAGAATTTGAACTAAAAGATATGAGTCATAAATGATAAGTATATTTAACTCAATTTGATTTAAAGCCTATGTGGATCTTCAATTTTGTCCTAATGGCTTTAAAAATCCACTTTGAGGAATCAACCAATCACTTCCCTCACCTTGTCCACATGGCTTATTATCATAGGCTTGACTTTTTTAGTAATGTGACCTAGATCTATAACTATTTAAATGAGCCCCATAATCATTTAATTCACACCTATAACTAGTTATTTTTAGATATCTATGCCCCTCCTAGGTGTTGTACTTGGCACATACTCAATACTTGTCACTCTTTCATGCACTTTAGTCTTCTATCTCAAATATTTAACTATTTGAGTGGATTACATGATATTCTACAAATTTTCATCTTTTGATTGAATCTTTTACTTCTATTTTGTGTGGCTTGACCCTTTTATTTTTGGTTTGATGTGGCCTTGGGACATCTACTAGCTTGCCAAGTGGCAAGATCTCATTGGCTCATGTTGTGTCATAGCTTTGTTATATGAAAAATTCAATGGACTTGAATACCATGACACTTTTCCATGTGTCATCTTTTTATTATATTAATTTTCATTGGGTTTCATAGTTTTCTTTGATCATGTTATTAACATAAGATAAGGGGTCCACATTTCCTCATACCATTGGTTCCAACTGCCAAGTGGTTTCTATGTCCATTCTTATTATTCAAGATTAAATGACTAAATTCAAAGAGTCATTCCATGATGAAATCATATCCTAGTTGTAATTTATAATTACACCTTCTTTTTGGGAGGCATGAAGGGCATGATCTAGTGCCAAGAGGCATGATCTGATTGGATCACTTTGTCATGGGACTTTTGAAAATAATTGGGGTCTTAGAAGGCTATGAATATGCACATTGTAACATGTTCTAATTAGGTTATAACTCATTTATATGTTAAAACATATTGATTGAATGATAAGTGGCACATTCCCATTAGGTCACAGGGTCATGATACTTGAGAAAATAGTAGGGTCCTTAGAAGGTCACAACTAAGTGCCAAGTGGTAGAAATCCATTGGGTCTCTAGGCCATGAGACTTATCAAAATCTAAAATATGCACAACAAAGCTCATAACTTCATATGTATAAGTGATCAATGCATGTGACATAGCCACATTTCAATTACATCTTAGCTAGAATCAAGATCCAACTAAATGAAAAGACACCAAAGTTAGTGAATCATGAGATCAAAGAAAAGGGACAAGTCTAAAGTTATAAATTTTGAGTATGGAGTCTGACTTGAACCTTTATCTAAAACTTAAAATCAAGGTATTTGATATCATCTAATATGAATTTTGACATAGATATAGTAATATTATGATTCATAATTCTTTATTAATAAACATTGATTGGGTCTTAAGGATCATACCTTAGATCTTTAAATCATAACCCTTTGTAGAAGCATATTTAAAATAAATTAGAGAATTAGAGAATTCAATGAACTAGAAATTAATTTTAATATTTGTCATGGACTAACACAACTTTAAATCATTCAATTTATATAAAGTGGGTTTAATCACTAGTGGATCCAATGGTAAGGTATATCCTACGGTAAATAACCCAAATTTTTAATAGGGTCTCCATTCTAGGGAAATAAGGCATGTTTATCTCAATATAAACCTTAAAAAGAGTTAAGGTGTAAGAATTATATAAAAGTTTCTAAAAGGCTCCCAATGTGTATATGATGGTTTGACACTTTGAGACAGAATTAGGATTGAAAGTCTAATTAGTTTTATTAGGCCTAAAAATCACATATACATGTAGGTGCATAAGAAGTTAAAGGAACATGCATGTGTGAGGTCATTTTAAGGCTTGTAATCATTAGAAGAAGGTGAAGTGAGAAATTCTAACAAGTTTTTGAAGTGAGAAGAATCTTAGGTGGAAGAAAGAAAGAGCTTAATGGCCTATTAGGCCAAAGACTTGTATAAGTAAGATTGTACCTAATTTGAAGGTATTTACATGATAAATGACTGTTTAGGGTTGTAACCACTTGAGGAGGAAGTGGGATGATATTTAATAAGGTTACAAGAAGACATTAGAGTCTCAATTGAGGTAAAAGAGCCCAAACCCAAGAATTAGGGCTATACAAGCTCAACCACTCATAAACCCTAGGTCTTTTCAAGAAAGTATGTAAAGAACAGGGTTGGTAAAGATCTAGTCTAGGTCCCAAGATTGTGATACACAAGTTTTTAACATGGTGGAAAGTATGAGAAACCACTTAGATCCCTATACTACTATCAAACACTTATGATGGCAATGAGACTCAAAAAGTAGACCCATGAGAATAAAAGGCATAAATGATGGTCCATATAGTTGGATGCATGTGAGAAGGTTAGGAATAGGTGGAGAAGAGTGAAATAATAATGTTTAGGTCATTAACTCACCTATAGGTGCCTCATAGTCATGAGACTCAGTTTGGTCATGTTAGGCCTAAAAGCCATTCTTAAGGCCTAGAAACCCCACTTCCACCTTGTGACATCTTAGACCCATTACAAGTAGACCTAGGATGCTTAATAAGTATACAAGGATGTTACAATTCCTATGGAGAATTTTATAGGTAGGGGAAAGAATAAAAATGATCAAATTGGTCTTAAGACCCTTCTTAAATTACATAGTCCTAGGTTGCAACCTCAAGTTACTAGTTCAAGTGCTCACATATTCCATGGAATAAGGATTTAGAGATAATTATCCTAGGGTGAATTAATAACCCCTATGAACTCAATACACATGGAGGAGAGAGTGGGTTTTAGGGGCTCACCTCTATCAATAATTATTAATACTATAAACATGTCCAAAAAGTTTACGCGAAGCTTGAAGTCTACCATATTTCATTCATATATCCAAACATAATATGCATGGGACCCAAATATTTTGAGGAGATTTAAGGGTTATATGGAATAAACATCCATGACCATAAGTTTGGGATTAGAGGTCTAATCTTTATGTTTCCATTGTTAAGATGGTAGACCTCTGAAACCTTGCTTAAACTCTAAGATAGACCCAACATGGGAAAATTAGATATATTTTCACTCAAACACCCTAGGTTAGCCTAATAAAAAATTTTATCATGTATTAAACTTATAGGAAACCTCATCTATGATATTGGTTTGTATGGACACTATATGGTCTTGTCAAAAATTATGTCTTTTACAAGAATTTGAATAGAGAATAGGGTGCAAGGTTGTTTAAAAGGTTTAAATTCATTAAACGGGGGTGTTTTGAGACTTTTTTCACCTTCCCAAGATACTAAATACTCACATATATGCCTATAAATTCCTATACAAATCCACACCAAACAACAATTCATAGATGCCAAGAAGAAGTGGCCTAGTCACCTAAATGGGGTAGAACTAAAAAAATATACCATTGAGAGAGAACATATCATGAGATGATATGTTAATTTAGACATAAATAATTATTATTAAATTTATTTTAAGTTCATATTTATTTTTCATGGCCACTCAATCAGCCAATAGTTATGTAATTGGGCCTAGTGGCTTAATTGGCCTATTTGGTCAACAAGAAGAGATGGATTTAGGCATAGAGGGATGTTGAAGGAGACAATACATGACCATTAACACCTTGTAACTATTAAATGAAGGTATAAAGGTACAATTTTTATGTTCATCATGGGGAATAAGCTCTTTATTAACCAAGTCAACATGCCAAAGGAAGTGATGGGCTAACTAATGACCCATGAGGGCCAGTTGGAGGCCTATTTACCCCTCATTTTATGATTTTTAGCTTCCATAGGAGAAGTAATTGACCCTTTTTGGGAATATCCATTATTTTAAAGAGGTCAAATAGGTCTGATCCAACATCCACCACTCCACTCAATGCCTGAAAGGCCCATTTAAGAACACAAACACATGGAGAGATATATGGACCATTATAACTACTTATAACTGATAATGGAGTGGTCTATGGTCATTTATGACCTATTATCTACAACTTCATGCCAATTTACCTCTCTTTCTTAAACCATTGTTCTATAAATTTTGTCCTTAAGGCCATTGTAATCATCCCTCACCCAAGTAAGAGGAAACTCTATCTAGTTTTGCATATTATAAACCCCTTAGATTGTTAATAGACTATTGTAAATTCTTCATGATTAGTATATATTGTGTATACACTTGTTTTTATAAGAAAAAGTGGTGGAATTTATCCCTTTACAATTCCTTACCACACCTAGGTGATGATAGGTTGTCTTATGTAGGTTATATGATGTGTCAAAAGCTGGTGATCATGCTTGAAGTGTGACCTAGTTATAAGTGTCTCAACATAGGCCTCTCACCTATCACCTCTAAGTTTTTTCTATCCACCATGACCTTCCTATGAAAAATTATTTCATATAAGAATTGGAGATCATGTTTTAGTTCATGTTTGGTTCATTGGTGTTGTTAGGAGTTCAAATAGAGCACATAATCTATATTGGTACATCACCATCCTTATATCAAGTTTTCTTTATGCATTCATTTTCTCCATTTTCACCCTAATTAGTAGGTTTTAGTGATTTGAGTGATAATAAATGCATCAAGGGAGTTAGCCCCATAATCTAGAGGTCTAACCTTGTCATAGGTCACCCATAACCTTGGTCTATTCCCATGTTACCCCAAACTTAGAAGTAAGCCTGAATGAACTCTTCCTAGGGTGCAAGTTGGAGAGCTAACAATTATACCATATGAAAAAATAGTGTTCTACTAGGATAAGATTTAGGTGATTATTAATTTTTATCAGTGTTTTATGACTATTTTTGTATATTTATCTGATATTCTATGATGCTAATGCTAGATTTAGCTATATTTTTTAGGTGGATGTGAGTATGAGAGAATTATTGAGTGTCTATATGATAAAGTATTCATAGGGATTTTCATTAACATATGAGTTTATGATTATGGTAGACAGAGATATTTTGGGTCATGTGTCATCATTAGATTTGATGCCTGGGATAAACATATGATGGAGATGTTATGTGAGAGGTAGAAATTAGATACCAGTACATTTTAATTACACACTAGGGAGTTGATAGTCACATTAGAGGATGTTTATAAGATCATGAGGTTACCAATTAATTTTCAAAGAGTAGTGATATAGGAGGCCACTATTGATCTACCTATCGAATGGGTTGTGAGATATATTTTAGTGATGCCCACAAAAACTCTTTGGGCAGGGAGTAATAGTGATGTATTCTTTTTATTGATTATCATAGTGAATGTTCCACTATTTTAGAATTTTTTAATAATTATAATAGAATCATTTGTGACTATGGATGGGAGTGGGGTATCTATATTATATAGGAAGCATGGGATAGTATATGATATAGAGGATCACAAAATCATGTACTTGTGTGGTCACACTATGGTAACCCACTTGTATCAAGATTTATACCACTTCACCTAGGATGTGTTGGTGGTATTAGGTTTTATATATTATTAAATTATTGGTCTCATGAGCATATATCTAAATGAGTAGATTGATGTTTCATTTATGAGGTGATTGGTCTCACCCCCATATGTTTGGGGAGAGATAGACTAGTATGACCCATGTGCCCAAGAGGAACATAATGCAATATCAATAGGTGTTAGATTGGAGACCCTATAGGGGATATGAGGGATGGCCTAAGGAAGGTTCAAAATTTAAATGGGTGTAAGTGAGATACTAGTTTCATGACTATTAGGTTAATTTAATTGAGATGTTTTAGTATAAGAGAGTGACATGGTAGTTTGGTGTTACTCAAGATGTTTTTACAACACCATTAGTTTGGTTGATGAGTTCTTAGGATTTAGTGAGGCCAAAGAATAGGCACAAACCATTAATTATAGAGGTATATCTAATTTTGGTAATAATGTTGGATTTAGTGTTTGATATACTATATGTGGATGATATAGGAGTTCCTAATGCCTACATATCATCGTGGATGGAGCATAGATGGGAAATAGTATTCCTAGGAGGTGGGATCATTATGGAGGATGTGTTGGATGTTGATACCCTTAGGACCATTAAGGTTAGGTTACCATCATAAATATTTATGTCATGTTTACTTTGTTACTTATTTATTTGGGTAGGTATATAATATATTATGTTGGTATGTGTAGGTCAAGGTGATGATGAGTATTAGAAGACTAAAATTGAGTTTGAATTCTTAGTATTGACATGGCATATCCCTGATGATGTTCTGAATGATGTACTAGTGAGAGGGACATATATGTTATTGGTGTTCATGACCACTTATTTGATCAAGTAGCCATTGATATTATGGAAAATAGGAAAATATTTATTGATAGGGATGAGGTATATCTAGAGCTACAGAAAAATATTTATTCCCATACCCAATGCTCTAGGTGGGGTATGTAGTAAGATTAAGGATGACTATATACATATAAAATAATATCATGCAAATGTGTTGGTCAAGTTGATAGTGTTATATGAGTGAGTAGATGTAGGTATCAATCAAGGTCTCAAAGGGAGAGTGTATCCTCTAGCTCTAGTAGGGACATATCAGAGAGTGAGGGTGAGGGATGATTTGTATTATTATATTAAAAATATTTGTTGTGTGTGTGTGTGTGTGTGTGTGTGTGTGTGTGTGTGTGTGTGTGTGTGTGTGTGTGTGTGTGTGTGTGTGTGTGTGTGTGTGTGTGTGTGTGTGTGTGTGTGTGTGTGTGTGTGTGTGTGTGTGTGTGTGTGTTGTTATATAATTATCATGTATATTTGTATATTGATTTATGGCATCCAATATTTTTACATGTGTTTGATTATATTCATTATTTTAAATGGTGATATGGAAATATGTTGTGTCTAAGTAATGGTAATCAATTTTTTTAATCTATTAATGAATGGTTAAGTAGACATGTATTGTGTCTTAGGAATGTTAGTTGGTAGTATGGGTGTTATAAGAGTATCGTAGGATATATGAGTGTGTATCATGTAACTATAAAAAGAACTATATAAAATTTGATGGTATGGTAAATAAGTGAGAATATTGATAACGTTATGTCAGTGTAGAAGTAGATTCTAAAATTGATATTACTCATGGTACACTACTAGTATCTAGGTGTGTAGACTCTATATTAAAGAGATTAATTGGCTATCATAATGAAACTATGCTCTAATTTTTATGATCTCTAGAAAATATCTTGATTAGTTGTTGAAATATGTCCTAATTTTTGTGATTTCTAGAAAATATCTTAATCGATTGTTGAATTATGTCCTTATTTTTATGATATATCATTAATATCTTAATTGGCTATTGAAGTGTGTCCTAATTTATGTGATCTTTGAAAAATATCTTAATCATATATTGAACTATGTCATGATTTTTATGATCTTTGATAAATACCTTAATTAGGTGTTGAACCATTCCTTGTTTTTTTTGATCTCTCAAAAATATATTAATCAATTATTGAACAATGTCATGATTTATGTGATCTATATCATATATCTTAATTCATTGTTGAATTATGTCCTAATTTTTTTGATCTCTGGTGAATATCTTAATCAGTTGTTAAAATTTAACTAGGGATTGAATTACTTTACATATTTGTACCATGCTACTATAACTAGGTGGATATTTATGAACTAGTTACAATCTCTATCAACTCTTTAGTGCATGAGATCTCTCATAATCAAGTTTCCTAGAAACTACATGGCTCGTAGGATGAATAACTAATGGATCCTTAAAATGAACATTTTGGGATAACCCAATAAAAGAGGAGCGTGATATAAGATAGTATGGATACTGATATCTTTATTCCCCTTATGTAAATCATATAATTCCTCTATCGATATACTCATCAATACAATCTTTAAATACATAGTAGTTGTTGTTAATGTCCATTTGTCTTATGAAAATAGCAGTATGCTTTATTTTATATCCATTGTAGATGGTTTGTTAGATGGTGATTGGTACAAAGAAGTGTGATAATATCCTTATCTAATAATGTAACTAAGATATCATGAGGCCTATATTTGTTTGAAAATAGTATAGCCATTCTATTGGTGTCATATGCTCTACTCACTATAGAAGGAAATTTGTAGAGAGGATATTTCCCCTTGTTGAGTATCTTTATTGGTTTTTACTATTACACTTATTTTGTATGCATGTTTGAGTGTGTTATTGTACCATATTAGATGACTATAGCGATGGTAAATCTACATCCAACTCTACCTCTAAATGTGTCTCACTTAGTCTTAAATTTTTTATAATCCTAGAAGTGTGTAAAAAAGATGTTTGAATGATTTGGATGTCTCATATATAAATTTATCCTTAAGAGGAAGAATGAATCCTCTACAAAAAAATGTATTGTACTTATAAATCTATCATGTAATAGTTAAATTGATGTATACATGTGTTTAATCTTATAATGTATTCATTAATTATTTTTGAATGCCCTTGTTGCAATGAAGAAAACCTCTTGTATGTGACTCAAGATCCCTTTTTCTAAATATGATGCATTATAAATACCTATTCTGACACATCATATGTGTGTATCAAAACACTAGAGAGTGAATGATGATACCACTCTATTTCTCAACCCTATAGAGTCTTAAGAAATAACTATAACAGAATCAAAATACTAGTGACATGTCCCATAATTTTCATGCAATCTCCAAGATGAAATTATGGGTATCTATGTCCATCAAAATTTGTTAATTTTGGTATGTGTAGATTTTATGTCTATGTTGCATTGAAAATTATACAAAGGATGGGATAATTATGGATGGCATTAGAATCCTCACATGATTGATATGCTTTACTTTCCAATGTGGGATGGTGTACTTGTTATTTTAAATCATCCACAACATGCATGAATGGGATTACCTCTTGTGAAGCTATATGAGCATTATCAAAGGTTTAATTTAATTTGTGAATCTTATTATTAATATTAGCCATTATTACAGTACATCATAAAATGGTACTATTTTTTTTCACTATAATATTTAGAGGGGTAATAACTTGGACTTGTTTAATGGAAAATAAGTTATCACTCTCATGTAAGTTAGGATGAGAAATGGGTTCTACTATAGTAAACAGGGTTGAGGGAGACTCATTAGTATCTCTTTTTTTCATTAATTTGTAAAGAAGTATCCTTTGATAATAGGATATAAGATACATTATTATCATGTGAATGAAATTTATATAAACTATAAACTTAATAATAAGTGTGTGTTTTTAGTCTTGGAACTAACATTAGTTTGAACATGAGAGATTGGTCAAGTAGGGAGACAACTAGAAGGTTTAGAGTCAATGTATTCTTCACCAAAATTATAGTAATCATTTTTATTCCAAGGTTCATAAAAATTATAGTTTAATTAACTTGCAAAAGTAGGATTAGAATAATTATGATTTACATACTCATTAAGAGAAAGAGTAGGAGAATGTTTTACTTTTTACTACTATAAAATATATCCTCATGTGTGGGTGTAATGAAATTCATGTATGATTATTACTTTCAATATTTGAGACAAGTGTAGAAGCCACAACATGTATGTTTTCATTTCACATATTATGACATGTAGGAGAAGTGTTATAGATATTTGCATTATCAACAATTTACAAAGAATCATTATATTAATATTAGAATATAAAAGAAGATGATAATATAATTTCATCTACTTTAGTTTGTGCATTGGTAAATCATGTAATATCATTTGTACATGTTTTATAAAATTTAAATGAGAATGTTAAAGAATATGCATTGATTTTTTCTATGTTTTTTTGAATCATATGAAAGTATATTTTATTTATTATACTTATATTGTTTTAAATTGAATAAGTAGGTAACTAAAGTGGTTAAAAATCTAGGATCACATTGGAACAAATAACTACCAACAAGAGGTATTTTTGGCATTATATTATTAATTTGATTTTTACATGTTAGAGAAGGAGGAGAGGAAAGAGAAGAAGATGCATCTAGTATATCTTTATCAACACTTTTCATTTTCATTCTCATAGTAGTCCTCATATCCATCAATACAAAAATAATCATCATCATCATTATAAATGAAATAATTATCATGTTCTAATTTTAAATATTAAAATTTTATCCATTCATTATTATAATTATGATAAAAATTTATAAATTCATCAACTGGATGAGGGGTAAGAGGTTTCTTGGATGTCATTTAGAAATTGACAAAGAATATAATGTAAATAATTGATTAAAAGAACATAATATGTAGAATGTAATATAACATTGGTATATGTGAAACTATGGGAAATATTCATCCCAATGTATAGAAAAAATTAGGATTGTAATTGAAACACTGAAGGCTAGTATTTAGATGTGAAGGGACTTAGTATGTGGATATAGCGTTTGATGTGGGTTGTTTGGAAAAAAATGAAATTATATTGAATTAATGAAAAAATAATATAGGAATTATTTGGATGAGTTAGGTTGTGCTGAAAATTATAAAAAAATAGAAGTTTATAACTCTAATTTAGTGCACAAAAATTGAAGAAAGTAAACCCTAGGCTAAACTAGGTTTTATTAAATATTCAAAGAAAGTCAAGTTCACCAAATGTTTTAACTATTTAGGACATATTAGATGTAAATCCTAGGCTTTTAAAGGGTTGAGTATAGTAATAACTTGAAATAAAAATAAGAAATAGTAATTTTGACATGTTCTTCCCAAAATAGTAAAGATGATGAGAAAGTGTACTTATCTAGAGAAAAATAGGAATTTATATAAATCAAAAGGATGGAATAGGATTGGAGATTAGCCAGATATATTTCATTATATTACTTTACTTAAAAATAAGTTTTGGAAAATAGTTCCCCTATGAGGACAATAGCACCAATGGTGCTTGTGTCCAATTATGGTGCTAGTATCCTTTATAGAAGAGTTACATGAAAATTTTAGAGATGTTACAGGAGAGATTTAGAGACCTATAGGTGTTTATTTGATTTTTAAAATTTTTGTCACTATTTTACATATATATCTTTAGAAACCCTAATGAACACCTACACACATGAAACAAAAACTAGATCAAATGTAAAACAAAGGGGAAAATTGGGTTGTGGTATATTATGATCATGCAAGATATAACCCATGTTGTCTTAGCCACTACCTACATTAACCCCAATGCTGTGGGTCTTATATCACATGTGGTTGTTTATTAGGGAAAATGCATAGTCAATATACACTTTATGCTAGAATGCATTTTAATTGGGCCTTTCTTTGATCGAGCATGAAAGTCTATATGTGATAGCTGAGTAATATGTAATGTGTTAAGTTTTAATATTGACTATTTTATGTAATTATGTAACAAGATAGCAAGTTATAGATGTAAAATGACTTGTGAGGATATTTATATATAATTAAATTTGATTTGAATGTAAGACCCTTATTCGTTTGTTGATAAGACATAAAATAATGATATAAACATAATGTTGGGGGATCAAACCAACAATAGATTACACTTGTGAAAGCAATAAACGCAGAAATAAATCAGATAGATAAGTAACTGAAATGATAAATAGCACAGAACAAGATATACAAGAAAACACCCTGAAAACTTGTATTGAAACTCTTTACAATAGGAATACAATTTGAAGAAACTTCGTTCTTCCACACCTCTCTCAGATGCACACAAGATCTCTCACTAGATCTCTATTCCTCAAGAGCTCTCTTTCAAGTACACTCAAATCCAACAACCTAGATTGATGCAACTCTGTACTGTCCTTCAAACATTCACAATGTTCTACTCTTACAGTTCTACACTCTCATTCTACAATTCTAAGCTAAGAAGATCTTCCTACATATATAGAAATAGGAAACTTGAGCATGCTCTTACAACAAACAGTTAAGCCTCTTGAATAAGGGCTCTAAAAATAATATTGCTAATAATAGAGACGCAAGCTTGAGTTCACGACTCAAACTTATCATGCAAACACTCGCTGCTGTCCATGAAAATAGCTTTCTGGACACGCAGGTAACCGACGTCAGTTCCTGCCTGTTCGCCTGTGACCGTCACCGGCCGACCCTATTGCTGATGTCGGCGCCTCTACAACTGCTACTAACCGACGTCGGTCGCTCCTGACCGACGTCGGTGTCTGTGTAGACCCGAACCTATTTAAGTATGCTCCTTGGTGAAGCTTTTAGCTCCACATCCTAACAATCTCCCACTTGGAGATAAACCAGCTGCACCAACCTGTACAGCAACATCTTCTAGCTCCTCCATCTTCAACTCAATCATGAAGACCAATAGAACTTGAATGAAGATTCAACTTCTCCTTAGTAATCGGCTTTGTTAGCATATCAGCAGGATTCTTGTCTATATGGATTTTCTCCAGCTTCAACTCACCATCTTCCAATACCTGCCGTATGAAGTGGTACCTTAGATGTATGTGCTTGGTTCTTGAATGAAAGGCTGAGTTCTTAGCCAAATGGATTGCACTCTGACTGTCACTGTACAATCTGTAACTCCCATGCTCCCTTCCAAGCTCTTCCATGAACCGTGTCATCCATATCATCTCCTTGCTAGCTTCTGTAGCTGCAATATACTCTGCTTCTGTAGTTGACAAGGCTACAACCTTCTGCAACTTAGATATCCAACTAACCACTGTTCCACCTACAACAAAAACATAACTTGTGGTGCTTCTCCTGCCATCCAAATCCCCTGCCATATCTGAATCTACATAACCATGTAGAGAAGTACCTGAACCTCCATAGCACAAATGCTTGCTGCTGGTTCCTCTCAGATATCTAAGGATCCATTGAACCGCTTTCCAATGTTCCTTACCTGGATTGGCCATATACTTACTTACTACTCCCACTGCTTGGGCAATATCTGGTCTAGTACACACCATTGCATACATCAAACTCCCTACTGCAGAAGAATATGGAACCATACTCATGTACTCTACCTCATCATGTGAATTGGGACATTGTTCTTTGCTTAACTTAAAATGTCCAGCCATAGGTGTACTTACCAGTTTTGCATCCTGCATATTAAACCTCTCCAACACCTTATTCACATAATCTTCTTGAGACAATATCAACCTGTGATTTTTCCTGTCTTTCCTAATGCTCATGCCAAGGATCTTATTCACTGCTCCCAAATCCTTCATAGCAAATGTTTGAGCTAACTTCTCCTTAAGCTCAGAGATATCCTGCATGTGAGACCCTGCAACCAGCATGTCATCTACATACAACAATAGAATAATATATCTACCATTATCAAATCTCTTGAAATACACACAATGGTCCGATTGACACCTACTGTAGCCATGCTCAGTCATAAACCTGTCAAATTTCAAGTACCATTGCCTTGGAGCTTGCTTGAGGCCATACAAGCTTTTCTTTAACCTGCACACAAACTTCTCCTTACCCTTGACCTCGAAACCTTCTGGCTGTTCCATATAGATTTCCTCATCCAAATCTCCATGAAGAAATGCTGTCTTAACATCTAGCTGCTTGAGATGCAAATCCTCAAAAGCAACCAAATACAATACAACCCTTATTAAAGTCATCTTAACAACTGGAGAAAAAATTTCACCAAAGTCAATACCTAGCTTTTGTGCAAATCCTTTTACCACTAATCTGGCCTTATATCGCATCTGTCCATCCTCACTTTCCTTTAACCTGTAGGTCCATCTATTCTTTAGTGTTCTCTTACCAGCTGGCAATTCAACCAAATCCCATGTTTGGTTCTCTCTTAAGGACTCCATCTCCTCAACCATGCCACACTCCCACTTACTCCTGGACTCCACCTGTAATGCTTCTTCAAAACTCTCTGGTTCTCCACCATCAGTTAGCAATAAATAATATAAGGAAGGAGAATATCTAATTGGAGGCTTACTTACCCTTTCAGACCTCCTGGTGGGTGTCTTGGACTTGTTTTCAACAATCTGTCCACCCAAATTTTCTAATAGTGACCGACCTCGGCCACCTGTAGACCTATCATTCGCCATCGTCGGTTCTCCCTGACTGACCTCGGTGCCTGGTCTGCTGACGTCGGTCTCTGTATGACCGACATCAGTTTCTGTACTGCTGACGCCAGTTCCAAACCTGCTGACGTCGGTCTCTATGTTTTCCTGCAAGTGATTATTTCTTTTTCCCGCGAGCTCATTTTGGACCATAACTTCATCCAATTCACTATTGCTCTGCCCAGATTGATCCAGCTTCCTTATCTGATCACTGTACATCACTCTTTCATTGAAAACAACATCACAGCTCCTGATTACCTTGTTAGTTCCTAGATTCCAAAATCTAAAACCAAAATCATCTGAGCCATAGCCTATAAACGTGCACCTCATAGACTTAGGATCAAGCTTCTTTCTATTTTCCTTATCTATATGAACAAAGGCTTCACTACCAAAAACTTTGAGATATGAGAGATCTACCTTTTTACCTGTCCATGCCTCTTCTGGAATTCCACCATCCAGAGCTGTAGAGGGTCCTCTGTTAATCAGGTACACTGCGGTGTCAACTGCTTCTGCCCAAAACTCTAGGGGCAACCCTGCATGCAATCTCATACATCTTGCACGCTCCATGATAGTTCTGTTCATCCTTTCAGCAATACCATTCTACTGAGGTGTCCTTGGAACCATCCTTTGCCTACGGATTCCGTGTGTATAACAATACAATTTGAACTTAAGACTGCAGAACTCACCACCATTATCAGATCTCAGGCACTTTAATTTTCTACCTGTTTCATTCTCAACCATAGCCTTCCAAAACTTAAAAGTCTCAAAAACATCAGATTTTTTTTTAATACAGTAGATCCATACCTTTCTTGTGGCGTCATCTATGAATTAACATAGTACCGTGATCCGCCAATAGAGGTTACCTGAGTCGGTCCCCACACGTCTGTGTGAACAAGCTGCAACTTCTACCTTTTCTTAGTAGACCCAGTCTTGAGAAAACTAACCCTTTTCTATTTTCCAAATACACAATGCTCACAAAACTCTAGATCCATACTTTTCAAATCTGAAAGCATACCTTTAGACTTAAGTATTGACATCCCCTTCTCACTCATGTGGCCAAGCCTTGAATGCCACAATTTACAATCCACACCTGAAGTAGATAAAACTGAAGGAGATTTGTTAGTAACACAATTACACAAATAGAGAGTACCTTCTCTCTTACCTCTGGCCATAACTAGTGCACCCTTGGTCACCTTCCAAGAATCTGCTGTGAGAGTTACTGTACAACCCTCATCACCTAGCTTACCTGCAGAAATCAAATTTCTCTTCAAACTAGGAACATGCATCACTTCTCTCAACACCCATGTGTTGCCATTCTGCATCTTCAGCTACCCTTTACCTTTGCCAGTAATCTTACAAGGCTCATCATCCCCTAAGTACACTATTCCAAAATCTCCATGGATATAGTCACTGAAATACTCTCTGTCAGGGGTAGCATGGAAAGATGCACCAGAATCTAATACCCAAGATTCTATGTTATTATGCAAAGAGAAAATTAAAGCATCCTGTGCAATACCTGCAACCTTGGCTTCTTCCTTTCCTTCGTGCTGGTTGTCCTCTTAGGCTTTGACCAACAATCTCTGCTTATGTGCCCCATCTTTCCACAGTTCCAGCATTATGGTTTCCTGCCATTTCTGGATTTGGATCTTCCTCTCACCTTAGACTCAGATCTTGATCTCCTCTTGCTCTTTTCTTTTTGCCTTCCCCTGCTCTCAAAATTTAAAGCATTCCCAGATGTCTCTTCTGTGCTTTTCCTGCGTATTTCCTCATTCAAGATAACACTAACCACATCCTCTACTTTCAAAATATTTGATGCAGATGCAGTATTAGAAACTGCCATTACTAAGCCATGCCAGCTTTCAGGCAAAGAACATAATATCAAAAGATCTTTTATTTCATCTTCAAATACAATATTGACAGAACTTAACTGATTAACAATTCCATTGAAATCATTCAGATGAGTAGAAATAGATCCACCTTCATTCATATGCAAATTAAATAATTGCTTCATAAGATATACCTTATTTGAAGCTGAGGGTTTTTCATACATATTTGCTAACGTGGTCATCAACTCTACCATTGTTTTTGCCTGTGACAAATTAGATATCACAGTGGAGGCCAGACTCAGTCTTATAGACCCAAGAGCCTTTCTGTCAAGAACTTCCCATTCTTCATCCTCCATGTCCTTGGGCTTCTTTGCTATCCCACCTAACGATAAGTAGAGATCTTTCTGATACAGATAGTCCTCTATCTGCATTCTCCAATGTTGGTAGTTCTTGCCATTAAACTTTTCCATTCTCAGCTTACTTTCTTCTGCCATTGCTTCTCCCACTCAAACAGAAATTCCTGCAGAAACCCTGTGAGCAACCTGTAATCTGTAACCTGTAACCTATAACCAAGGCTCTGATACCACTTGTTGGGGGATCAAACCAACAATAGATTACACTTGTGAAAGCAATAAACGTGGAAATAAATCAGATAGATAAGTAAGTGAAATGATAAATAGCACAGAACAAGATATACAAGAAAACACCCTGAAAACTTGTATTGAAACTCTTTACAATAGGAATACAATTTGAAGAAACTTCATTCTTCCACACCTCTCTCAGATGCACACAAGATCTCTCACTAGATCTCTATTCCTCAAGAGCTCTCTCTCAAGTACACTCAAATCCAACAACCTGGATTGATGCAACTCTGTACTATCCTTCAAACATTCACAATGTTCTACTCTTACAGTTCTACACTCTCATTCTACAATTCTAAGCTAAGAAGATCTTCCTACATATATAGAAATAGGAAACTTGAGCATGATCTTACAACAAACAGTTAAGCCTCTTGAACAAGGGCTCTAAAAATAATATTGCTAATAATAGAGAGGCAAGCTTGAGTTCACGACTCAAACTTATCATGCAAACACTCGCTGTTGTCCACGGAAATAGCTTTCTAGACACGCAGGTAATCGACGTCAGTTCCTGCCTGTTCGCCTGTGACCGTCGCCGGCCGACCCTATTGCCGACGTCGGCACCTCTGCAACTGCTACTAACCGACGTCGGTCGCTCCTGACTGACGCCGACATCTGTGTAGACCCGAACCTGTTTAAGTATGCTCCTTGGTGAAGCTTTTAGCTCCACATCCTAACACATAAGAGAGGTCTCAAGGAAGGGTTAGGACCCAAAACATAGAACAAAATGATAATTGGACACTAGCACCAAAAGTGTAAACTAACACTAATTGTGTTAATATCTAGATAATGTTTCTAGTGTCGTGAGGTCCCAAAATAGAGCAAAGATCAGGCATAATAGACTAGAGGCCCCTGTGATTGGGAGGAGATGACTTAGGACCACCAAGGATGAAATGAATATGGAAAACAAGATATAATAAAGACCAAAAGACCCATAATGACCATGTTAAAAAAATCTACATTCATTACTAAGGCCTTCTATGAAAGATTAACAAAAGACATAGTACTTGTGGTTTCTTGACGAAATTAGGGTATATACACAAGCTAATATTTAAATAAAATAGACCACTTTTATATAGGGTATAATTATACCAATTACTATTTTTGAATTTATTTTAAGAAAAGAATTTTTGTTTAATTAGCCACTTATAAATAATTTATAACTCAAAAATTTCAAACTTGATAATGAAATTCAATTGAACCCAAACTTTAACTAACTCAAAAATGAGTTATGGTTCTAATACTTGAATAAATGATTAATCACTTCATATGACTAATTAAATTAGATACATTCTTATAAGGTTTTAAGATATAATATCACTTCTATTTTTCATGGCTGCAATCTTAAACTTTGTGATATATGTTATTAGATAAATAAATTAATAGATCAATTAATCACTTTATTAATTTTGTGTGTCATAATTTACTTGACTTATATTGGTAGGTAAAAATAAATAATTATTTATAATTAAATTAATTTAAAAAATTACCAATTTTATTGGTTTTTTGAGATGAAAAATCTCATGAAAATATAATTAAGAGGTTTTTTTATTTCCATAAAATCATTTGACTATCTTGGTTGTGTGCGTTAAATCTCTATTTTTATATTCAAGACTAGTAAGGAGTATCACGAATTAATTTTTTCAATTGAACCATTTTATATCATGATAATATTTATAGGTTAAGAATAAATGTATGTAAATATCAATAAGTAAAATGAGGATCATCATCCATAATCTCAATGTCATCAAAAGTAATCACAAGTCATTGTATCAATCTGAATATAAGTACACCAATAATACCATTTAATATATGCCCATATGTTTGTGAAAGAAAATATGAATTCTAATCCATATAAACCTTTGGATTAGTATTAGTTTATAATGCCTCATGATTTATAAAAGGATCAAAAAATATATTTAACTTTTCTTTCCCATTTGGTTATCATCTTAAATCATTTTTACGTATGCTAAGCTCAATAATTTTATCATCAATTAAATCTAGAATATTATATCTTAATGTAAAACATTTGTTTTTAGATGACCCTCATGTTTTTGATAGTAACAATATTCATTAATTTGATTTTATTTAGTAGATGAATACTATTATCAACCTCGTTAGTTAGAGGGAAATATATAAGGTTACACTTAAGTAACTTCTACAAGATCTTATGAGGATTAAGTAATCATGAAAATTTCCTCCTTTGTTGATTGGATAATACAAGCCTATTAGTATTATATCACATTGTATTAAATATTTTTTTGGACTCATTATTAATAATATCCATTTTAAATATATAATTTGGTTTGATTTAAAATTTTACAGCTAAACCACTCAGATTATTAGCCACATAATTTATATTATTAAATGATATGAGCTTAACTTTTGATCTCTAATTATATGACATAAATTTTCAAATGATTTAAATCTCTTGAACATAATATATTCATGGAGAGGGGGATTAAAATTTTTAATGAATCTATCATGTATCTTGTTATTATCCATAATATTTTTCATCTTATAAATAATTTTCTTATACTCAAGTACATAGTAAATAATTGGTATACTAGATCCTTACTTATGTTTTGAAATTTAAGCATAAGATAACTCAATATTGATATTCATTGAAAAATGTGCTATAAATTGATCACCCAAAAGATTAAATGCCTTAATTTATTTTTTGGGAGATCGTAAAACTAACACAAATCATAATTATTTATGATTTTCATAAATAACTTAGTTAACAATTAATGAAACCTAAATACTATCAGGGCAAAGAAATTAATAGGAACAATACTTATGATACAATAATCTATTTTGATTCATATTTAATGAAATAAATAATTACATAAACATGCATAAATAAACATCAATTCAAAATTGGATTTGATATGAAAAAAATTTAAACTCTAAAACCATAAAAACTCAACCTGTTATTTTTAGTAAGTTTGGATCCAAGCACAAGCAACCTTAAAAATATCCAAAAAAAATATTATAAAAAATAATATTAACCTATTGAATGAATTACAACTGAATTTCATGTCTAGTTACAAAAATATATAGTTTCTAAAAATAGAAAAATTCAAAAAAATTATTAAAATGCATTTTCGAACCTTTAGATGATCACATATGGCTTCCAAAAACTATACACCATCCATAACTTTTTTATATGATCATTTGGGCAAGAAGGAAAACTCAAATGTATCTATGAATCAAAATTTATGTCCTTCATAAGTTTGGACTCAATTTTCATATCAATAATTTATCACTAGATACATGGTTCAAACATGCTACATGAAAAACTCATAGGCATTGCTCTAGATTACCTTTACTATCATATATGTAAATTATTTAGATAATAAACCTATAGGTGAGGGATAAGATGAAATATTTTGGGCTAATTGACTATTAATAAAATCCTAAGAATATTTATAATGAATCAATTTAGAAGAAACATGCTTTAACTACAACACCTTAGCCTATAGACTATAACTATCTAGATGAAGGATTATGTAGTAGGTGTGGGTGATTATGTGATATGAGTAGTGATCATAGGATGTTCATAAGTTAGTTTTGTATGGATAGGCATATAAATATGAGGGAAATCTTATTTTTCCCCCATATTATGAGTGGGCATTACATGTGTAGCCAAAGGTATAAACATAAGAGTAGGAGTAGCAGTAGTCTGAACACCTATATTAGAATCATCACCTCCTAAAAGCATATTATAATTAATGAAGGGATTTTGTTGGAATTCCTTAGATTGGATGACCTTAATTTTGTGTGATTTTTTAGCTTCTATGACTAATATAAAACTTTATCCATCTCACAAAATTATTGATGAATATGATTTAGAAAATTAGACCATGCTTGGAATTTTATAGGATCTACTCCATTAATATCACAATGATTTATTTATATTAATATTCATTATTACATTTATTAAAAATATCTATATTAGTCATTTCATTATTAATAATATTATCTTATGCTTGTATGTATGTATCAATATAGGAAGAAGTCCTTTTGATTGTCATATAAGTGTGTAAGTTATTTTACATTCCAACTCTATGTAATTAGTTGGGTTTTATATTCTTGGTTGTTGGGTTTATCAATTTGAAGTGTGAAAAAGCTACAAATAATTCTTTCTTATTATTATTATTATTATTATTATTATTATTATTATTATTATTATTATTATTATTATTATTATTATTATTTATGTATGTTGATTTTAAGATGTGAAACAACTATTATACAATTATCGAGTATCATTGATCTCATGTAATTAGGTTGATTGTTTTAATCATATGAGTGTGCATAAATGTTTTCTTGATATAGACTTCTAGGCGTAAGACATAGTTTCCATAGATACCTCTCTGATTTGAGCTATAATCTACTAGATAAGGGTGTTAAATAGAAACTCTAAATGGTAGTAACCTTTAGTTGAGATCCAAAAGTTTACTATATTAGTTCTTCCCTAGATCATTTTTATATGTTTTCTTATGAGTGTGTAACAACTATTAGCTAAAAACATTGGTATTAAAACACTTGTCCACAAAGAGACCATCCAAAAAGTAATCCATATTTGGACCACATAGCCTTCTTTTCTTCCCTAACTTTAACTTTTTTAGATTTTATTTGATTTTTATCTAACCACTTTAGAATAAGTTCCATCCATTAAACTCAACAAGGTTTTAGTTTTATTCTAATTTCCATTCATCCATGCATACACCTGGCTAACAACCCACATGCTCAACCTGCTATTCCACCACTTGAATATTTAACACACAAATAAAACTTATGTCCTAGAGTGTAGATTAACTCTATTGAGATCTTAGAAAATTAGAGGGTACCTCATTAAATATGGGGTGTGCATAAAACCTATATCAACATAATAAAATATGGTGCTAGAATGAGGTCCACTTATGGGATTTCCTTTGTATAGGTTATCCCCTATGTTTGAGTTTCACTAGAGACACCCAAGAGAGTAACTAGGTCTAGGGATCAAACTATTCTTTTCATTTCAACTCTATCAATACAAGTGTTTTTTCTTGCATAACATGTATTTTTAATTAGAAAATGGGGACCCTCTTTTTCTTTGGAGTTTGGTCTTTTTACTTTCTAGGAATTCATTATGGTTGTTTGTTTGAATTGACCTTCTTGTAAATGTACTTAATTATTAAGTTACAAGTGATTGAGTGGGTTTAATTTAATGTCTTCACATTTATTCAGCTCAGTACAGGCTTTTATTTATGAATAAATTCATTTAATACCTAATTTTGCCTAAGTCTAGTAGGTCTCAGTCTGTTTATCTACTTGCATTTTGAAACATATTTTACATCTTCTTTTTAGACTATTTCACCTTAGGTTTATGCAAATTAATTGAATTTTTATGACTTTTATTAATTTTTTTCTTCGGTGTTTTGATCTATTTCTATTTCAATTTTGATTTAAATGGCTAAATTTTTCTAAGATTTCACTTTTTAACTTAGTCAATTTTCATGTAAATGGATGAAATACCCCTTTTAAATGAAGTAAATGACTAACTTTATGCATAGTTCTATTTTATACTATCATATTTAAAACTTGAACTTAGCCATTTGAATTTTAATGTTCATAGTCACTTGAATTCAAATTCATAGCCATTATTTTTAAAACCTAAGTCATTAATTATGTTTGGTATATTTTTTTTAGTAGGTTAGCCTTTACACTTTTTTTGGAAAAATGATTGTCAGACTTGGTGTTTAGCAAAATTGTGTCATCAGTCTTTGTGTTTAGTAAATTGAAATTTCCAAAGTATTTTACTCTTTGGGGAAAATGTTGAGGAAATAGATGGAACAGTTTTTCTAAACAAGTGTTCAGAAGACTATGTAGAGATCATTCAAGTTCTAGGTATTTGAAAAAAGTGTTAACACTTTGTTATAAAATGGGGAGTGAAACATAAAGACATTGACAAAATGGAATGTGGAAGATATTATCTCTAAGGATTAATCTAAATTTTAATCCCTCTGATGTACTAAATTATAGATAAGAAGATACATAATGAACATATGCCTATTCAAAAAGTCTTTCGACACTTAGTCAATTTTATTTAATGTTTCCCAAAGAAGTGATGATGTCATCAAATTTAAGGGCTAGTGGGTTAGCAAGATAATGCCATGTGGCATAATACCACTACTTCATTATTTTAAATATGTTCTTATAAAGCACATATCCTTTGATATAGGAAAGTGAGTGGGATGACACCACATGGTATAATCCAATTGCTTCGATCAAATTCTTTATATAGGTGCTTTTTAGACTTTATTTTGGTTTAACTATTTAAGTAGCCATTTAAATTAAATACAAAATTATTTATTGTGTCTTATATATTATGCCTAATACACCTAAATAATATCCTGGAGCCACATGAATTTTCTATGTCTCTTGATAATTCCAACTAGTTCAAAAAAGACTTTCGACACTTAGTCAATTTCATCAAAAGTTTCCTAGGGACATGCAAACATTTCCACTTACTTCAAAAGACTTAGATAATTATTCAAAAATTTGTCTAATGGGGTGACATCATCACTAGTGATCTACACTATTAGGCTAGTAGGTTAGCAAGATGATGCGACATGGCATAATACCAATAATCCTCTATCTCAAAGATGTATGTATCTATGTAAAGCCTCTAGGATAGAAGGTTAGTAGGATTATGTCATGTGGAATAATCATGATACCCCACTAACCTAGGGATTTTTGTGTAGGCCAGGAGTGATTTAGATCTCCAAGTGAATTGGTGAGTGAGATGATGCCACGTAGTGAAATTATATTGCCCCAATAACCTAGATATTTCTCTGTAGGCTAAAAATGATGTCAGAGCCCTGAGTGAGTGGTATGATTCCATGTGGTGCAATCCTAAGAGCCCATGATCTCAAAGGCAAAGATATTATCCAAATGCCAAAATTTATGAAAATATGATGTGTGGAAGTGAAGAGAACAAAATTTAGAGTGCTTAGGCAAATAAAAAAGGGCCATGTGGCCTCAAATATGACAAAATCAGATGGTAGAGCTAAAATCCATAGATATAGACAAGCTACCAAGTGTCAAATTGGGGCCCATAGAATAAAAAAATACATATCAAAGGCAAATATAAGAATATCTAATAGTAATATACATGTATGGACCCCACATAATCAAATACATGTTAGCTATGCATCTAACAATTCATAATCATAGAATTGATGGATCATCTAGTCGTCAAGGCAATCAAAGGTTAGGAATGAACCACACATCTAATTTGATTCATAGAATGAGATTATTACCCAATGGAATTATGAATGATTCATAAATATTCAACTTGACCTATGTATGAGGATCAAACATAGAGAATTAAAGACAAAATATTTGACTTAGAGAGACATGGTTCTAACTACACAAAACATAGTCAATGGATGACCTCAATGAATCCAAATCGAATTCCTCATTGGAATTCATTCACGATTTTATTCACCATGGTCTCAATATTTTATTTATGATGTTTAATGTATCTCAATCCTAACAAGTTCCATGTGGGTCAACCACATCAACTATTCCTACAATTGCCTCATTATGAAATGAATTTGCATTTGCATTTGAACCTCATAGGCTTATGTGCCTATATAAGATCATCTCTTATACCATGAAAAGGGATAGATATTTATTTATTGTGAAATGAGACATATAGAACCAAACTCTTTTATTATTTTCTAGGATAATATATTCCATTCTCTTATTTTAACTTGTTATTTACATAATTATTTTATGAATCTAATGATTGTATTAATTTTAGTACATTATTAGTTAGAAGAACAAATATAATAAATAGATTATAGTTAAGTATGTGTGGAAATTTTATGTGTATTTTAATGGTTACAATGTTCCTATTTATTAAAGTTATTCTCTCTCCTAGATTCTTTAATTGTATTCAAACAAAATTGTGCTAAGTCTGTCTCAACTGAATATTAGTTTAAATGGGAATTCATTTAGTTAGATAAATTCAGTTTCACTTGTGTCTATAGCAAGTATTTTTATCTTTAACTCTAATCATTTGATCTTTATTTATGATGAGTTTAACTTAGGAATATAATAATCTAAATCTAATTACTTATCCTTATTATTTTTATAAAAAATATTTTAGAAGTTTATCATTATTATTGCATTCTTGGACATGATAAACTAATCAAAAGAGTCAATTATTGAATGGAATCAAATACTAGATGCATGATATTTGTTGAATATATTATTTATATTTAATTATTTTGATTCAAATCATCAATACCAAGATCCTTAATATGGAATAGGGCACATCAGATGACTAGGTTACCCTACATATCAAGACCTAGTAACCAAGATCTTGGGGAGACTTGCTCACACACATTTACTTTCAGGAGAGGGAGGGATTAACAACAACTACCTAATTTTTGTTTTAAATATCCTAATAGATAATTTTATAAACCATTTATCCCATTGAGCCAAACCTTCTTTTATGTTAGGGAATAAAAGGATCACCACCCATTCAAGTTTTATGGGAATAATTTGGAGCTCTTATAACTCCTTGACCACAGAGTACCAAAACCAGTAGCTAACAAAGGGAAATGAAATGTTAAACCCATTGAGTTAGCTATTACTTCACCCGTATCTACATCTATCCATTTTGTTAACCCATTTGTAATCCCCTAGTCTTTACCAATGGCCAAAATGGTCTAGCTTTGATAAGGAGGATACTATCTTGTGAATGTCCTAGGCATGGATCAATTTGCCAAAAAATTTGGATAATTTTTGTTCCAATTTCATAGAAGGAGGTATCCAAATAACTAAGGAACACATCTAAGCTTTTTTGGATGCTTAATTAGAACCTAGGTCTAGCATGAAGATGTTGCCTATAGATTGTTTCCCTATTCCTTAGGGGAAACAACATATGCTTAGTACTTAAAGTTACCCACTGGGTTTATTATTACATGGGATAAGCTAAAAATGGTATTTATAAACCACTTTAAAACCCCCATTGACCCTATAATCCTATATCATCAATTTGTAGCTACCGAAAAGGAATATAATGAACCCATGAGTATCATCAATGATCAGTTTCATAAGCTACATCAACTTTTGAAGGACCCTTATATTTAGGCTAATGTAGTATCCATATATACCTACTCCCAAAGATAAACCAAAAATGGAAGGATGGAATGCGAACACAACCTTTATATTAGATAATTAAAAAATTCCATTTGAAGATGAAAATGAGTACAAAGACAATCTATATGAATTCCATGATTTTAGACATTTTTAGAGAGGGAATAAATATCAAATAAAGAGTAAGTTATTTAGTCCATTGACCACCTCTGATCTACCAAATAATACTTAGGTTATACCTGATGTGAATTTAGGTAATAATCCCCCTCCACGTAAAGGACCTCCTACCTTTTATCCACCTAGAAATCATCCTATGTATGCCCCAGATAATAATCAACTAGAGAAGACCAAAATTAATTATGATATAGTTGAATATCTTAAGGAAACTAAATCTAATATAGATATGTTTTAATTTCCTCGAATTTCCAATCAAAAGGATTTGTTGTTGAAAGAGTTGACTTGTGGTAAGGTAAAAGAATATACTAATGTTTCTCATGCTCATGTTTCTCTCTATAAAGAAAATACTGAAACTCCTCCTTTCATTTTAAAATTTAGTATATTTGGTAAAATATTACATAAATATTTGGTTTATTTAGGTGATTATAATAATTCCATGCCTTATGCCATCTACCAATAGCTGGGATTAACACTTACAAAATTAAACTGGATAAAATAGAAGGAAAGGTAGTTGGAGAGTTAAACAATATGTGAATGTAATTGGTTTTTGATCTTAGGATCTTCCAATTCATCGATAAATAAATGGTGGATATCCTAGATTCTTATGGCATGTTGTTGAGTTAGGATTGGTTAATGAATCTGAAAGGATATGTAATAACTAATTTCAACCACATGTGGCTACCTTTGCATAGTTTACCCAACCATATCAAAATAGAATGGGAAACCAAGGTGGTCCATATGATCATTGAGTATATAAAAAATGATATATTATATGTGGAATCTAAATTGAGAGTGTATGTGTTGAATAAATAAGAAGGAAGGTATAATTCCCTCTCTATTAACAAGTTTAGTGTGCATCAGACCCTATAGGTGGAAGAATTAGATCTGCTAGATGAATAAGAATTTTGTGAAGCACTTGAGTTAGTATCCTTCTTGGATACCATTATTACATGTGATATATTAGGATGTGGTGAAAAAGATAGAAGAAAATAATGTAACTCCAAGCCACCACAAAACCATGGGTGATATTTTGTTGTTAACCATTCATCAAGAGGTAAATGTTGTATCAAGAATACTACTCTCCAAGATAATAAAATTAAGTATAGTCCCAAACTTGTGGAAATTTAAATTTGATGGTTCAAAGTATAAAAATTACTACATTTATTGGGTGGAATTAATCAATCCTAGAGGAATTTTTTATTTGGCTACCTTCCACCTCTGATTTGATTACACCAATAACATATCTAAGTAATCATTAGTTCATGGTCTATTATTCACCCTTGGAAATAAAGAAGAACATCAAGGTATTGGGTGACTCTAAATTCATAGATAGATATGCTAGAAGACAATATTCCTTTAATGATAAATGTTTTTCTAGATATCATAGACAAATATCATATTTGAGTCTATAACCTAATCAAATACTTTGATGCATTTAGAATTAGAATATTACTTATACAAAATAATTATGTAGCAGATGCATTATCTACCACTACAAGTACCTTGGAGGCCATTACCCATTAAATAATGAGAAGATTATTAGTAGAGTTAGTCTTTACCCCTTCAGTCCTTGATAACATCAACAATTTCCAAGTCTTTAATGGTGACCAACACATATTAGAATTCATCACCAATGTTGAGGTGTTTGCATATCAAATCATGAATAAGGATGGTCGAGAAGACTTTGAATTAGAGGAGGATGAGATGACAAACCTAAAAACTAGTAGCATACCTAAATAAATGATCTCACTTATATTGTTATTCTATATAGACTATCATGAAAATGAAAAGAATTCCAACCCAGTCAAGGGTATGTTTTATGATCAGTGTAATATAGGTAGTGCAAACAAAATGAAGAATGTGTTGTTGGGTATCACTTACAACATATAAGAGAAGTGAGATTTATTTCAATCTCTGAAGGAATTTAAGGATGTGATAGCATGGAGTTATGAATATCTCAAGGTCTTCAACACTTTCATTCTGATGCATAATATCACCTAAAGCCTAGAATCATACCATTTAGACAAAGATAGAGGCCTATAAATATTTTACTAAAACACCTAATTTTTAAATACTTGCAAAAATTACTAGCAATAAGGATCATCTTCCTAGTGAAAAATTATACATGGGTTGTAAATTTGGTACTAGTGAGGAAAAATAATGGGGAGATCAAACTGTGTGTTGATTTATATAACCTCAAAAAGTCTTTTGAAAAGGACAACTAGCCCTTACCTTCATTGGATGAGGTGTTTTAGATTGTAAATGGTGACCACATGATGTCCTTCCTTGATGGGTACTCAAGCTACAAAATAGTGATATTCAATTATGAAGATAACATCAAGACAAATTTCACTACCAAGTAGGGCTCTTATGCCTAAAAGAATACCTTTTAGCCTGATCAACATAAGTGATAATTTTTAAAGGTCCATGTATATTTAATTTGATAACATAATGGATAATTTCATAGTCATTTACATGGATGATCTTATAGTCTTTTCTAAAAAGATAATAGATCATGTAAATTATCTGAGGAAAGTGTTGTATAAGTGTAGAGACCATGAGATTTCATTGAATCATAAGATTTAAATTCTTATTCAAAGTAATTAAAGGTCAATTACTTGGATGAATTATCTATAATAATGTAATTTATGTAGATCCAGATAGGGTGAAAGCAATCCTAAAGATCCCTCAACCCAACACCAATAAAGAATTAAAAAGTTTATTTGGTAAGATTAACTTCACGAGTAATTTTATCTTGGGTTTTGTAGAGATAATCAAACCACATAATAGCATAGTATATAAGGATTCCAAGGTGAATGTGACTATTGAGGAAAAGATGGATTTTGATGAAATCAAGACTGCCATTATAAACACCCCAGTGCTCATTAGCCTAGTCTATATATAACCCTTTCACCTTTACTCATTTATATCAGAGCACTCTATAGATAAAATATTAATGCAAAAGAAAGATCTTGGAGATGTAAGACTAGTGTCTTTCATGAGAATCTCACTCAACATTGTTGAAATTAGATACTCTACACTAGATAAATAAGACTTTGCCTTGATCAAGGTTGTTAAGAAATTCAAAAATTGCATTCTACATAGCAAACTGTTTGTTGTGGTACTTGATATAGCCATGAAGGCACTATTGATGGAGAATTAATTGGGAGGGGGACATGGTGAATAAATTACCATACTCTAAGATTTTTGCCTAGAGATATAGTTAATGAATATTATCTAAGGTCAAAGACTCTACAAATCCATTATTGGGGTAGATTTGAAGAAAATCTTCCCACTTTTATTGTTGATTCATGACATACATTATCAACGTGTGTTTAAAAATCATGTTTAACTAGATGAGAGTAAGAAAATATCTTTCACTAAAACTGAGAAAGAATTCCATAATGATCAATTAAGACAACATATTTAAAACAAAATATAATAAATCATCTACCTAATCACATTTTTCAAAAGAGATGATCATTATTAAATTGTGAACTCAATGTTAGTATTATAAATTGGAATTTCCATTAAACTTACATAAGGTCATTTATTGCATCTATGGTCATAATTTTAGACTATGCCACCTATCTACTATTTCAACACAATCTAGTACCCATGTAAGTTCATCTTATTACAACAAAGAATCCATCATCAAAACATATTGACTTATCCTATTAAAAAATGTAGTTACTAAGTAGTTAAAATCATTAAAAATCATAATAATTACTATCATTCATAAATACTTGAAGTTCATAAAGCTTTCAAACACTTTAATACAAGACTTATTAAAACATTTGTAAGTATAATGTTCATTTGAATTGTATTCAAGATGAGTAATTTATTTATTCATATTTGATATCATCCTTGAGTATGCATTAGGATTTATAACCACTTATGGATCTTATAAACTCAATTATTTTTCAAAATAATCAAATACATGAGGTAAAAGTATCATATATTGACCTATCAATTTAAAATTAACCATTATGATTAAAATTTATAGGTGAATCTAGACTAGCCAAGTAATTAATAAATTTGAGTGGAACCCAATGGTCCATGTAAATAAATTATTATGATTCATAAATTTCCCTACATATCTATAGTGTAGTTACCAATCAATGATCATATAATTGAACTAATTTATTATTATTTTTTATGCTTATTAATCAAATTTTATTGTTGATAAATGACTAAGGATCACCTTTTGACTTTCAAGATAATCATGTAATGAATTTTTAATCCCAACATAATTAAATCAAATACAAATTTTTTATACTTGGTTGATTCCAATTAAAGCATAATATAATCATTTAACAATCAATCATATAACCTAGATGACTAACAAGGTTATTATTATCATTCAAAATAATATCAACACTAGTTCATAGCCAAAAAAATGTTAAAGGTTTATGTTACTAAATAATTTATTTTTGTTTATCATTAGTATATTTTATATCATTTTTTTTTATAATTTCAATAAAAGAACCAAAAATGAAACTCTAAAATGAATCATAACTTATTTGAGAGTTCTACCACCAAAAAGGGGCAATACCATCATTTTCCTTGTGTGTGTGTGTGTGTGTGTGTGTGTGTCTATATATATATATATATATATATATATATATATATATATATATATATATATATATATATATATATATATATATATATATATATATCCAATCGACCTCATTTCAATTGAAACATCTAAGAACATATATACCAATTGTATTTATTTTTCCAACTATATTAACTCTAATATCAAATTTAAATTCATGATAAGAGAATAACACCCATGATGAAATGCATTTACATACTTAAAAAATGATTCCAACCAAACAAATCAACCAACCTAACTTAAATTGACCTTCCATTTTAAATCAACCAACCCCTTGTCTATATATGAATTTTCCAATGAAAGATACAAAAATTATTAAATCAATAAATCCAAGACTTAATAATGAAGAAATAAAATCAATACAACTCATGATTTCACAAGTGAACCAATTACTGAGCCCAAAATTCTATTAGCTTCACATAATCATGCATATCATAACTTAACACATTATATTAAATTCACTTATAAATTGATGGTAGAGTGTATCAAATATCATTATAGATAAAATGGAATTCTTAACTAAATCAATTTATCATGATTATACATGGCCATATTAATAACCATATAATTAAAAAAATTAAATACTTAACCAACATTTTTGCATTAATAGTGTCCAAAGATAGGTCTCATGTTAGCTTTTCTAACAATATAGTATTGTAGTGTTCTATTCTTAACATTAAATACTAATAATATATTTTATGCATGATTTTTAAAAATTAATTTCCCATCAAATGAGATGAATGGAATCTTAGTACAACTACAATATTAGTAGACTTCTTCCAAATAAAATATACAAACCTCTACAACATTTATTACTAATTCAAATAATCCTCATTATTTTCAATTCATACCAAATAATAAGGAACATTAAAGTCATATGAATTAGACAATAAGTGCACAAATATACTATACTTCAAAACCCAAAGATTTTCCTTAGAGTAAATCTTTATTAATATTTATAACTATGATCAATATTACCTTAATAATGATAGCCAAGACATTATTCCATTTTAGTAATAGTAGTAAATACCAATAACTTATTCCTACAAGAAACTATAAACATAAATCTATGTTTATACTTGAGCCAAATCTCAATATGAATGTTAATTATAGTATTCAACCATAATTCAATCTCAATGAAAAATACTCATAATATTATTATCTATTCATTCTTCATTATTATGATTGCATAATAGGAATGGATGACAAATTTAAAATTGACTAAGCATATGTATCATCTATAAAGACCATGTAACAACATCGAATGAGGATATAAAATATAAAGACTAGTTTTAATATTCATAGTTCAATAAATGATATAACACTTTAGTTATTGCAAATACACTCAAGTACTATGAAACAATAAATCCACATGCAAGTTGCTTAGCATTATCCTTAGCAAATTAATCATATTAAAAAATTTATTATCCAATGTACAAACAATAAATATGACCCAACAAGTCTTCATATATATAACATGCCCATGCAACCAATCCATCCATGTGAGAATAATGAGCCCACCAATCAATTATTTTTCCCTACCTAGACCAACCATTGATTAATAGGGGAAGTAGGAACCCAATTATGAATACAAAACATTCAACTAATACCAGTAGTATGATGTAATGAGATCAAGGGTTTTATAAGGTTTTTAAATTGATAACTAGTCTTAATATAAAATAAACCACAATCCCTAAATAATTAATAAAACCATAAAAAAAGAGGTGTGAAATGACCATGACCATACCAGAAACCAATAGTAATGTCATTGACAAACTAGATTCAAAGTGCATCATAGAATCCCATAAAATGGCAATACTCAAACAAAATTCAATGATAAATGAACAACAATCAACATCAAAACAACCAACAGAGCCATGAATCTTTATAGTTCATCTATACATCATCCAATGGCAAGGAGAACCCACAATGTCGCCATCATAATGCTCATCAAATATTTTTGAAAACACAAAATAAAGGTATATTTAAGAGTTGATTAGTTACCTCTAAACTAGAGACATGTTTTCCTCTAGATTATCTAAAACCCAGAAAACATTAAATTATAAACAATGGCTTTGAACTTATTTATAGATCAAAGTAGACCAGGTGAAGCATGATAATTTCCTTGTGATATGAAATATATTTTTTTCTAATCCATTTATCCACCATCCCATTTTAATTTTTCCATAGTTTCTTTTATGCATTTTCCCCCAATGCCTAATGGCAGTTCTAACTGGTATAAATCATGGTTCTACCAAGTGAAACTTCCACTTGAAACTTATATAAATTACATGCATAGTTACCACTTAAAAATATTCATGTATGGTCCATAAGAAACCATTGAGTGCCGTTAACACAATGAAATATTAATGAGATTTTCCGTCCAAGTCAACCACCCACATCACTATGTGGTTTGGTTACTCAACCAAAACATAATATTTTCAATATGCCATTAATCTAAGTCCTTGAGACTTATTTTTAAATTAATATTTAACATATGTCATGGCCATCCTAGGCCCTAGTCTCTTCATGGACTATACAAAATATCAAACACATTGACCTTATTCCTTTACATTGACTTATCAAAATCATGTCAATGCATGTGGACCTAAACTGATCCTATACATGAAGTAATATACAAAATTATCAAGGGTATCATAACATTTAACATTAATTATCAATGCTTATATATGCCATCTATACCTGATTGCATTTAAAGGTCTACTCAATTTTTCAAAATAGTCATACCCTCAAGTTAATGTTAGTTTGTTGTTTGACAACAAAAATTAACTTAAATCAATAAAACTAAATATATGGAGAATTATTTTACTTCAAGAGGTAAATAAATACATATCAAAACCATAAATTAATAAATAAAAGGCTTTGGTATGACCATCATTGCATCATTCCACTATTTTTACCTAAATACTCCATTGTTTCCATTGCCCATTAGCTTCCATTACCAACTAGCTCATCGAGACAAAATCTACAAGAATGTACACAAAGACATAAACAATATCTAAGTGTAGATGATATTTTATGATTATATATTACCTCATTATTTTACATTTGGAAAACTTAAAACTTGGATATTACTCTTAATTCCTTACCTTTCCTACTTCTGCAAGTCTCACATATACTCTATATTTGTTCCCCATGGCCTATATCTCTTTGTCTTACTAGTCTTATGTTGTTGACCCATGTCTTATAACTATCATAAAATGGTTAAAATTTACTTATCTTCCATATTTTCAAGTTCTAAACTTGTACCTAATATCTTACTCTCTAGACACTAATGTTCAAGATAGACAATAGTGTTGACATTATTGTCATACCTTGATGCAAGAGTCCAATGCCCTAAAGTCATCCAATTTTCAAATGATATGTATCTTAATTATCAACCTAAGTGATATAATGTGAGTTATTGCTTCAAAAGGATTTGATATAAATGCAAGATCAATCCTCATTCATTCCTCACCTAGAAATAAATAAAAATACAAAATAGACAAAGGCACTTATCAAAATCAATCTATCACACATTTAGCTGAACACATATTCCCTATTTCCATACCAATTATAGGTATAACACATATATAGGTATAAATTACTAAAGTATTACACTAAGATCCTACTTTTCCAAGTTACAAACCAAGTCACTTTTGTACTTACTTTTCACATATTATATGATTTACACACAATCCAACACATACGAGAGAACTAAATGAGTTTTAGGCCCTCTTATGGACCCATTGTTTTCTCATGGTCACATTGAAGATGGAAAGCTAATATGTTTCCATTTCACGAAGAGTGATAATCCATTACCTAGATCTAAATGCAATAGAGTGAAGGCAAAGTAAAACCTAAAATCATCTAGGTGGTTGCATCCCATTTTAGCAAATATTTTATAAAGGACACTAGTGTTAAACCTAGATAGTAGCACTCACTTAACCGTCCTACACTAATGTTACTATTGAGAGAGCTATATTTGAAAAATATGGAATCTGAATGATTGTTTCAAAATATCCTTCCTACCTTATTTAAGCCTATTCTAGATCCAAAATTTTATTAACATCAAAATAATCTAAGTACTTTAGTTCTTTTTCATTTCTATATTTAGCATAATTCTATTTTCTATATTTAGACTATCTTAGCATAATAAATTTAGGGTATGCTTATATCTAATTTCATAATTTAATTAGCTTGATATTGATCTGATTAAATCCCTTTTTCCTTTTAATTTATATATACACATTTAATAATCTAGATAAACCCAATATAGATCATTTTAGGGTCAAACATTTGGTGAAACTGATCCATGTGAATTCAATTTTTTTTAATTCCTAGGGTTTTAAATTAGATAGGGTTTTACATTGTTATATGTTTAATTTCCTACTTTTACCTTTTTTCATGTAACCCAAGCATAGCCCTATATTGGGAGATATGCCTATTAACATATTAAGCTTCCACTCCACCCATCCAATATTTCTTAAACCAATGATGGATCTCATATCTTGGATCTTGATGATACCCATGTTAAAAATGAGAAAAATGTTTATAAGTTATCATAGAAGAATATTCTAATAATGAAAACATTGAAACAAATAAAAATGAACAAATAGACTATGATCAAGTACATTCAATTACATTATTTCATGAGTACATTTGAAAAAACCATGAAGATACTTATCATATATTAAAAATTATAATTGACATAAAAAATTACAAAACTATAATGAAAACATCCCTCCCCTTCAACACATTACAACTAAATACATATAGTGGGGGCATGGGATATGTGTTTAACCTTTATTCCCTAAAACTACTATTGATACATTTATTATGGAATTACTTTAGTTTCAACATAAACCAGATTCAATGCCTATTACTAAAAAAAAACATGTTTTCCTCCCCTTTGGTGATTACTCAACTTGATAATCTAAATCCCATTAGGTTTATATTTGAATCATTCCTTTAAGTTATAAAAACCTTGGAATACAAGATTACAAACATTGAACAAAAAGAATTTTAAATCTCCTCATGCTATAGATTTTTAGGATGTGTTACAAAACTTGATTGCACTTGAAATGTATTTTCAAACTTTTGAAATTACATTTGTTACGCCTAATTTCACATTTTATGATGGTAAGCATGATATTGAACACCATCTTAAAACATTTTATGTAGAATGCCTTGATTATGCTTCCAATGAAAAAAATTTAACCAAATTATTTCTAAGAAGCCTTAATGACTATGCTTTGAGGTGGTTCTATGATTAACCTCTCTAATTTATAAAAGTATTCAAACCTCTTACCAACCAAAAGGTTTCTTATGCTCAAGTTAAAAAAATTGAATAAGGAACCAATGAACCTATCAATGAATATATCTTGAGATATAAGACAATACTAGCTAAAATTACTTATATAATGGCAAAAAAAGAGTAGCAAGACATATTCGAGAAAATTTTGCTTGATCCTGTATATTATTCCATTGTTATCAAGAAGTTAAAAACTTTTGAAGACTTATGACATATTTATGGGACCATGAAATGAATTTTATGTCATTAAATAAGCTTAATTATTCATTAATGCACAAACTACATCTACATCTAGTATTAAATTCATGATTAAACAAAGTTCAAAGGTAAAATATCCTTATAATAAATAGAAAAAAAATGCCATGGTTAGAATAGTTTCACAATAGCCTAATTAGATTGTCCTATCTAATGAACCAAGGATACAATTTACACATTCACTTGAGTCCTTAGCTTCATTACTCCTTTGGTTACTAAGTGTTAGCTTATACCTCTCCATAATCCTATGAAGGTTGATATGAGTCAACCTCTACCCAAAGGTTATGATTTAAATACTTATCATGATTATCATCAAGGCTTAAATCACAAGATCTAAGATCTTATTGATGATTAAAAACTTATATTTGAGGATCCTCTAAAGGAATTAGGTTCACAACCTAGTGATCACCATTAATAAAAAATATTTAACAATCATTTGAAATACCATTCTAAGAAGGAACTAGAAGTATAAATGGAATATAATGTGCAACCTCCTCCATCACATTATGGCCACCCACTAGATGGGCTTATTGGTACTTATAGATGACAAATACTTCTTGTGGTTCAAATACCATATATTACTTTTAATGAGAGTGAAATTAAGTATGATGACTTTGATCTCCATTTTCTATTCATTTGATAATATGTTGATAAACAACCCATGTGTAATGTTATGATTGATAATGTTTAAAATTAAAATGTTTAAACCATGACATTACTTATGAACTTGGTTTATACTCATAATTATTTCATCCTTCTACTAGATCAATTAGAGAATTCAATGGGACCTCCTAAAAGGTGCTTGGTGAGATTGACCTACTATTATAGGTTGTTCCCACACATGTGGTTTCTAATTTATCAATTATGCTTTCCACATTCATATTTAATATGTTATTGGGAAGACCTTAAATACACACTTTTTGATTAGTACATTCTACAATACATAGGTTTGTAAATTAAATTCAAACAGATCTAATAATTATTGTTTCTATAATTCCATATGAATATCCTCTTTAATAAAAAAGAAATGTATACCTTAGCAACTCACTATCAAGCCTATTATGGTTAATTCATAGCAAAAGGGTAAGTAAAAAGTATACACTTTACAAGGAAACCAATACTTGAGAGATCATTAAATCAAATACATACAATGGATTCCATAGAATCCTCATATTATACTACACACCATGTTTAAATAACTAGAGAAACTTAAAATGTATATATTGTTGCTCTACCAAAGAAATAAATAAACACTAAATAATGGGTTCCAAGAACCCCTACTCATATTACTCTTACAATTGATTCATGGCCATAAAGTCTTGTTTTAAATATGTAGAGAACCATTGATACTACAATGATAGATATTAAAATTATATATGTTCTTCGGCAAAATAACCAGTGTATTACACTAGATTCATAGTGGGGAGATATCTAGGACCATCTATTGGATAATATCATAGGATGATATTTCCTCATCAAAAATTTCAAAAACATAAAAGGAAATTAAAAAAACATATAAAATTACAAAAGCACTTTTTGGCACCTACATGTTCTACTATCTCCTTGGCATCCATGTGTTACTTTCCTATTGATGGATGACATACTTAGTTACACCTACATACACATATGTGTCACACTTATACTTGAATGTGATACATGTATACACATATACATGATACATTGTTATTTTAGATGTTGGAATTTCCTTCCACTCATGTCATATGGACATTGGGGGTATCTATTTATTTGATCTTAGTACATAGGTTATAATATTAGATGATCATTCTATATTATCATGATTGATCTCACATATGTACTAACTCATGCCTTTATCCATGATTATATCTTACATAGGGAAGTCTATGTGTTATACACTTGACATAATTTTCGTAACACATTGGATTCATAGACCACTATGACATGTTTATTCTAATGACTTATGATTTACATTATGAACTTCCTTGGGTGTTTTTATTATTTGATTGAGCATTTGAATATGATCCATTTATTTTATCCCCTTTGTCAATGTATGCTTTCATTGATAGTTTCATATGTCATTGTTTGTTATATGACATTTGGATATGTCATTCTTGATTTTATGGAAATTTGAATATGTTATGTCCCTTTGATTGTGCAACGTTTGAATATGCCCCTTATTTTTAGTCTCCTTAGACCATTACTTTTTGAATTGATTTTGAGTGTTATTATGTGTGTGATTGTTTACTTATTGAGCTTATGATATTAGTATCTATATGTTACCATGATATTTATCATGCATATTAGGAATACATGGGATTACATTGACTCTATTAACTTCAGTGTTATATCTACCTAGACGTGTTCCTTCTGATACGAATTCAAAGAGCATATATGTAGATATTTAATTTATTCATAGATTAATAGAGACAAACATATAGACAAATTATTCAACACAATAATATATTCCTTCACTCTTCTATTCTCTATTCTTAATATGATAATAATACTTTTAGGAATAATATAAATATATAGGAATAACATCCTATACTTTCTCCACCATTTTCTCATACCCAAATCCCACTAATTAAGCAAACATATTATGATATTTTATTATAAAAAATAACAATATATCATAAAAATAATATTATAAATTAATGTATTAAGCTATATGGTTATAACCAACTAATTACTATTTACTAACCTATTACTATTTACGTCTCGATAAATATCAACTTGTTAATATTTACCTCTCTCTGTAAATACTTCAAATTTAGACAATGTAAAATATATTCCTAAAATTTCCCTCCATAGGTTTTACATGGTGCAAAAACATGCACACTCTTATCTATAGTATGATCATCCAATATAGTATGCCAAACTATGTGGCTCATGACCTTGATATAAAAAGAACCTCACTCCTCCCATGGTTTTATAGGTTTACCACAAACCTTGACATGAATAGAACAAATAGAATTGTATGCCACCACATACTCTTAGATCTACATACTATTGATGTAATTTTGATACACATGACCACTATATGCGAAGTCACTAGATTCATCTCTATAAAAACTAAGGAAGTCACATGATCTCTATAGTAGCTTCTCTCTTAACTGTTATCAAAACACTATTCACCTCTCATGGTTTTTTGGATCTACCACAAACCCTTTCAAGATCCATGAACTAACTTACATTGGTGACTTTATCCTTTCAAAATGTCTTCACCTTAGGGAGTCATGTTTGGTATTTTCACACAAATTACATTACATGAACATGCATTATACTTTTGTTCTTATTTTCAAAACACACATAGTGGAAATAAACACACACACACATCACCACATCATTATCACAACCTCATCATTAGTGATTGATAAGAGGTCATTGAAATACCTCATTCCTCTGTGTATCTTCTAATGTCCAGTATGTCACTACTCACTCAAGTGATGTCTCGATGAAGCTGACAATTTTTCTAAGGTAAATCCTCCCCATAATGTAGGTGTCATGTACAAGCAAAAATGCATCTATAAGGTAATTTTCTATTATTTTTTCAATTTTGAATTTTGACTCTTTGACAAATATGACATACTTAGAAAATGACTTTTGACTCATAACGTGACTATGGACCCAAAACAAAATATTGACACTTTGAATTTTTATGACTTGGTGACATAATAGATTTTTACAAAAAGTATATTTTTGATGATATACATTATAACTAAAATGATTATAATAAGAGAATTATTGCCCTAACATAAAGATCTTGACAAATATAATAACTAACCCAAATCTAAACATCAATTTTAATATAGCAAAAAGACTATATTTAAAAATTTATAAAATAAACTTAAAATAAAAGAAAAAAACTTTTCTTTTTCTTTTTGACATAAACAAATTAAATAAAAGAACATGAATAATAAGACTTTTTACAATACTAAAAGACCATATCAACCATTAATAGACTTTGACTATTAATAAAACTATGGATTTTTTTAATACACAAATTTTAGAACATAATATTGTACTAAATGAAAAGGTTGGCAATAAAAAATGAAAATAAAATTTTGAGACTCACATAATAGACTGCTAGATAGGTCATACTACATGGTGATGATATAATTTTTTTGGATTTGAGTTGGGGTTGTTAGGTGATGTGGAGGTCAAAAAAGATCCTTATCAAACTTAAATACTTTATCCAATATTTATTTGAATGTAATAGGGACTAATGGAGATTTTTGAATTCATAGATAAAGATCTGATCATGCCAAACAAATACTAATTTGAAGAATATGTAGAAGCCATCAATTTGAAATTGAATGCACAACTAAGTTAGACGTCTAGATTAAATCAAGTTGATAACACCTTAGAATGTAATCTCTTGTATATGCAAGTATTATAGTGATTATTCAAATGTTCATAGGGTGAATATAGAATATTCTAAATAGATTACACTCTAGAAAACACACACTCCTATTGGTGGAATTATGTCCTGGTAAAGATATATTTATGTGCTTCTCCACATTTTCATAAACCAACTTAAAACTGAATCTGAGTCTACATAATGGGATAGTGATTATAGGAAGATACCACCAAAATAGAAACAAACACACAGTAAATAATTCTTAATCAAAAATAGCTATTCTATGATCTGTTACTCATAGGGCTCTCATCAGCTAGGGAAATTAAAATAAATTGTGATTTTTCCCCTCATAGATTTTCATAAGTCCATACGTGCTTTGATACCAATGATATGAATTCAAAGAGCCTATATGTAGATATTTAATCTATGCACAAATTAGTAGAGTTGAACATACACACAAATTCTTCAAAACAATAATATATTATTTCACTCTTTTATTCTCTATTCTTAATCTGATAATAATACATTTAGGAATAATAATAACATATAGGAATAACATCCTATAATTTCTCCACCATTTTCTCATACTCGACTCCCACTAACTTAGAAAACCTATTATGATATATTGTTATAATAAATAACAATATATCACAACAATAATATTTAAACTTACTGTATTAACCTATATGATTATAATGAACTAATTACTATTTACTAATGTATTACTATTTACCTCTCGGTAAATATCAACCTGTTAGTATTTAAATATCTCCATAAATACTTCAAATCTAAACAAAATAAAATTTATTCCTAACACATTTTATATTTTACATGGTTACATTTATAGATTATATAGTTGTCTTATCCTTTTGAAGTAAGGTAACTACCAGTTCCTATCTTTCCCTTGCCTCAAAAGGGGGCATATTAGTGAGGGCATGTCATAAAGACATGTTCTCCATACTTGGAATAGTTTCTAGATTATAGTGGGGGTATGTTTTGGAAGCATTTTATCCTCATTCATTCAATATGTTACTTATATCAATCTCTATATTATAATGGGGGCATGCTTTGGAATCATGTTCTCCACACTCATTTAGTATGCGGTAATTATATCATTTTTTATATTTAGTGGAGGAATGTCATATGGGTATGAATTAAACACATTAATAGTTCTCATATTTAATGGGGGCATGTAATACAAAAATGTATTCCATCCATTCATAGTTCTCATATTTAGTGGGGGCATGCTTTGGAAGCATCTTCTCCACACCTATTTAATATTCAACATCTATAGTTTATAGTGGGGTCATGTTTTGGAAACATGTACTCCATATTGTTACTTATATTATTTTTCATATTTATACATATATAGTGGGGGCATGCTTTGGAATCATGTCCTCCACACTTACCAAATTATCTAAATCAGCCAAAGCACATAATTATATGATTTTGATTCATAGTTTTGGTAGAATTATATAAATTAGTATTGTTTTTATACAAAATTTCAAAATGAGACATATTAAGGTGAATATTATATTTAACATGTTCCTAATATTTAAAAATACAAATTATTTTTATATTATAAAACTCTTTATGGGCTATTACCATATCATGAAATTTTTAATATTGATATCCCATGGACTTTTACAAACTTTTATTGAGCCAATTGGATGTAGTGGTTGGTTCACCTTTTGGTATGGTTGAGGTGATAAAACCAATCAATCTTTCCAAGTTTTTATGTTTTAATTTATCATCCAACCTCCCCAAGTTATAAGTATCATTGGATCACATGGTTAAGCTAATATCAATTGCTAGGTGGCAACTCACTTTTGCTCCAAATTTGGGGGCATATGCCTTTCAATCTCTCTATATATCTCTTTATATCCTTAGATGCGTGAAATTTAAATATATATATATATATATATATATATTTGTATTAATCTCATTTTTACATCCTTACAATAATACATCTTTTTCAAAATAACTTGCCAATAGTTAAGGTTGTTACATAGACACACAAGTTTACTCATAAACCTTGATCTTTAAATTTTGATATATTTAAAGTAATTTCATACCAAATTATATGTATTGATTTTATACTATAACATTATCTTGGTTGCATTTCAATCACCATCAAATAACTCAATTTGGAAACATGTAAAGATAATATATGCATACACACCCAAGTACACATTCCTTTCCTATAAACTAGAAATTTCATTACTAGATTACATGCCAATATTTTATGATTATATAACACCTCAATATTTTACACTTTGGAAACTTAGATCTTAGATGTTGTAAGTTATTTACCTTTCCCACTTCTACAAGTCTTGCATATACTCTATCTTTATGCCCCTTGGCATATATCTCTTATTCCAACTAGTCTTATGTTGATGACCAATGCTGTCTATCTTACCCAAAATGCTTAAATATACTTATTTTCCATCTCTAAAATTTTTGAACCTGTACCTACTCTTCTACTCCTTAAACACTAATGTCAAGGATGGACAATAACATTGACATTATTTTCCTATCTTGATGCAAGAATCTAGTTCCCTAAAGTCATCCAATTTGAAAATGAAATGTATCATAATGGTTGGCCTAAGTGATTTAATGTGAGTAAATAGTCCAAAGGGATTTGATATAAATACAAGACTAACGCTCAATCATTCCTCACCTAGAAACCCATAAAAATACCAAAGAGACCAAGGCACTTATCAAAATCACTCTATTAAGCATTCAATTGAATAAAAATTCCTTTTTTCCATACCATTTATAGGTATAGAAAATCTACAAGTCTGAATTACTAAATGAATATCCCAAAAACCTAATTTTCCAAGTTATAATCTAGGTCATTATTGTACTTAATTTGAACATATTATATGATTCACACATAAGATAACATGTAGGGGATAAATACATGAGTCCAATTCATTCTCATTTAGAATTAGATATGTATGTAGTTTCCTTTAATAGTGAGGTCATTACGATTAGATCGAGACTATGTTTCCACTAACCCATTTTCCCCTAAGGTGACTTTGACGATGAAAAGATAGGTTTTTTCCATTTCATGAATGACTATCTATGACTCATATCTGAATGCATCAAAGTGAAGGCTAATAAAATATTGGAATCATTTAGGTGGTTGCATCCTATTTAAAAATATGTTATATACATGACACTAGCATTAAACCTAGACATTAACATAAATGCAATCATTTCAAGTTGATGTGAATGCTTAAAAATATATAGGTGTCAAACCTAACATTTTACAATTGTTCTAGAATCTCATTTGTACCTAATTTCATCCTATTCTATATCTATAACTGAATTAGCATCACAAAAAATCTAAGTAATTCAATTATTTATCATTTTTATATTTAAACTATCTTAGCATAGTAAATTTAATGTATGCTTATATCTAAGTTTAACATCTAATTTGCATGTTATAGATCTAATTATCACCTTTGTGCCATTTAATTTATATATAACCCTTTAATAATATAGATAGCCCCAATATATATCATTTTAGGGTTAAAAAATAACATCATATGATAATTATGCCAATAAGAAACAATTATAATGTTAAATCAAATTCATTAAAGTAAATCCATCAATACAAGTGATAATAATATTTTAAAATAATCACAATGCCCATAGTGATGCCAATATGACATTTTAAATCAAACTAATAATCATGATCAAAATTCTAGTCAAGTATGATCATGACAACTATTTCAAATCATAAATATGATAAATTTGATTATCATTTAAAACTATAAAAAATAGTTTTTTAGTTTACATGTGGGAAATAATTTATAAATACTTTTAAGTTGTACTCTTTAGGGTTTGGATAAAATTTTCATGTGAATTTCAGAAATTTTTTATTTCATAAAAAAATTATTCATTTATATTTTAAAAACAAACAAAATAATTTTCATTTAGATTACGTATATGTAAAATATTTCATCAATCTAAAAAAGGGTAAAACATTATCCTTAGTCTATAATTCAGATTTAGTGTTGCATGCATTAAAATATCTTTGAAAAAAAAAGAATAGTATATCCTACATAAAATTTTATATTTTTTTTATGTCATTTCAAATTACTTTCATTTTTAGTAATTAGCATAGTTTATTTTCTTTAAAATAAATTATCAAAAAACCTAAAAAACACAACCATCTAAGCTTTGTCAAGACAAGTACAATAAAAAACCTTGCTCTTACAGATATATAACACAAATTACCTATTTTAAAACCTCTTAAAATATAAAATATAAATTTAAGTATTTAATTACATCATTATATTTTCACCTTTTATGACACTTCCAAAACAACCACTTCATATTAAAGCTAGTATGTTTCCTAGGGTCAAATCTCTCAATCCTAGTAGTAACATTCAAAACAACATCAACACTAAACTTATAAACAAAGTTTTATATTCAAATCACATTAAATATTTGATCATTGAACAACTCAAAATCCTATAAGATCAATATCATGTATAGGTGAATCTTATCTTTGTACACATTCATATGTGAGGTCACCAATGCAACTATCTAGATATCTAGATCTGTATCACTTTTTTTCTTCTCCTCCTTGGAACTATCCTTACAATATTTACATTAAATTCACGTATGGAATCGACTAGGAAATCTAACATATTTGATTATATCCTTTGAGTCATCCAACTTAGCTATACCCAATTTGTTACCGCAAACATCAATAAGGGGTTTTGATATATCTTCTTCACCTACACTAGAGGACATTATATCTTTGTTTTCCATCAATTAGATGCTCTCAAAGAGTAATGTGACATAAAAAATCTTTCGTTATCATCATGAGCATATTTTACCACCCATCATCTAAAACATCATTCCAATACCTCAGTCTAATCCTCATAATAAAAAGACTTACCCATCCAAATCATTTCGTCATCAATTGTTTTAGATATACCTCAAGAGGTTGAGTGTATGAAATTTATCATGTCACTTTCCTCATATAAAAATATGGTGAACTTGAAGTGAAAGGCATATCTTTTTTCATTTTCTTATTTATCTCTTTTCTCCACTTTTATCTCTATCTTCCATAATCTATGGGTATTGGCATACCCCTTGAATATGTCTAGTCAACATATATTTTATAGAACCATAAAATTATATATATATATATATATATATATATATATATATATCCTTCAACCTGATGGTGAGTCTTCTTTCTATAGTTGTAACTATTGGTGTTCTAGATTTTCACCCTAGCTAAGAAGGGGACTATTCAAGTCATCTTACTCAAATCTAGTCTAACATGGGACTAATCTTAGGTTGTGGGTATCCTAATAATGGATCAAACCTCTAGAAAAGGCTAGCTTCCTTTTGGATCTATCACCTATACTAAACCTAAAATAAATCTTGTTTGGAAAAGGGAGAGATATTTTAACAATAACTTATGAAATCATGTAAAAAGAGTTCATGCACCAATGATTCAATCACTCAAACTCACACAAGACACACTATCAGATGAATTAAGACTATATAAAATAACTCACATAAGTGTTTCACAAAAATGGTTGAATTAGATATTAATATATCATGGGAGGGTAGTTATCCACTTCCAAACTAACTAATGGACTATATATGTGCTTAGAATGACTTGTTATGATTACCAAAATGGATTATGAAGGTGAGAAAATTTAGACAGAGGCAAGGAAATCATACATTCAATTAAACAATCAATGAAATCATAAGACACACTTAAATTTAGATGTAGAAAGAGGAAATCAATCTATATTATATGAAACAGGTGTTACAAAAAAAATCTTAGTATATTTTAGTCATACGAAAGAGAGGGATCCATTTCAAGGCTTAGAAGATGATATTTAGAGAGAGAGAGAGAGAGAGAGAGAGAGAGAGAGAGAGAGAGAGAGAGAGAGAGAGAGAAAGAGAGAGAGTTATGACTTGAAAGAGGCCCAACTACTTTTAATGGATTATCACCAATTTGAGGATGATGAGTCATGATATTATCAATAAATAAGGTCCTTGTAAAATAATTGAATTCTCTATTAATCTTTATCCAACTAGTAGGTCATTTTTTGAGACTCTATGCCATCTTTTAATTAATCTGATTATGAGGATAAAAAAATTATACCTTAGAACTAATAGAGCCATGATTATTCTTGATTAGATGGCTATAAATATCTATTTTGTATTGGAAATAACCATGCCAAAAGATAATAAGCTTACCCATAATCACATATCTACCCCTAAGAAAATATCTGAGCAAGGTCTCATTATATATTTAAAACCAATCATATTTATTAGTTTTCCTATAGCTATCATGTCAATGAAATGGAACTCACCAGCTATTTGATCTTGTTTTGACTATGGTTACCAACCCTTGATATGTATTAGGTCTTAAAAGACATATATATTGTCTTTATTGAGCTACATTGGTGGGGCTTTGATCCTAAAATATTCATCCTCATTTGATTATGGACTCTATTTGAACTCATCCCCTTTGTTTATACCTTTATTGGCTCAAAGAATGCCCCATCGACTTCCATAAAAAATATCCTAGGCTTGGCCTTTGTTCATTGGCTATTATAATCTAACTTAGTTAATTGATACATTGACTCCTCTCATACAATTGATCTTAATTTACATGATCAAACATGGTTCATCGATCCTCTACCAGTCTAATGTGTTTGTTCCACTTATCACTTACACATTTGCTTTCTAGATCAACTGACTTGTTTGACCTCTACATGTTATTACTTTGAATACATGATTAAACATGTGCCATTGTTTTACTTAGACCCACTATCCTATTATTCACCACTCACCATTGGATCTTCTATCTATTAAATGCCGATCATTGATCTTGAACCTATTTGAATACAAAGGGCTATTTTCCATGGCTTAAACTTTGATTTTTATGCATCCATCAATGACATATTCACCAATCACTACGTATTTGAAACCCAACAATCATTTTATGTGCTTGAATTTGACACTCATGCAAACATCTTGGGCTTTTAAATTCAAATAACTACTTGCCATGGCTTGATTTTGACACTTGCACACCTATCATTACCCTATTAAATTATTTCCAAAAAATAAACAATTTTTAAGGAGATTTTTGCATCAATAATTTGTCTCATAACTATTTCCTTGGGATTTTTATTTCAACTACTTTTCTCAAAATAAAATAGGTCTTTGAGAATTTTGTATTGGGACATTTCTCTTCAATCAAAATGTTTGCAAGAATTTTGATCTTCAAGAAAAATTTTGAAATTTTTTCTCGAATAGAATATGTACTTAGGATTTTTAAATATCTAAAAGAATTTAGACTTATAAAAATTATATCCATAAGATTTTGACAAGTGATGACTTATCCAAAAAAGGGTTTTGTACTTAGCCTTTTTAAAGCCTGTAGGTTCTTCTAAACTTCTACTTGAATTTTTAAATGCTCAAATGAATTTCCAATTCTTGTGAAAATTTTCCCCAACCTTTGATCTACTTGGTTTCACCATGAAACTTGATCAAGAATGTTTTGTTTGCTCTACAAACCTATCCATCAAATACTAACAAAAATACACTTTAAATAAAATTGAATTTTTAAAAAGCTTTCCAATCTACATGTGATTCTTTGACCATTCATTTCATCCATTAATCTATTCAATCGTTACTCCATACTTGATATTTAGGACACTGCACTACATTTAAGAAAGTTTGTTATGTAGGCCAAAAATTTGATAACAGCGTGGGTGACATAGCTAGGAAGCATGCCTATTATGCTTAAGAACTCAGACCATTTACATGACTATTGACTTGTAATAGATAATACATTTATTATATGACTAAAAAAACCTCTTGACTAAAAATATAAAATAATTCCACCAAAAGAGGGAAAGACAAATGTGAAATAGGGAAACTACTTAAAAAAGTAAATGTGCAAACAAACAAAGCACTTAATTAAGATAAAACGTAAATAAACTAATGTGTCAAAAAATAACACTTGGAGGAAAAAATATAAACTATGTATAGGGAACTTAGCTTCCTTGAAATCAATGTTTTAGGTGTATCCCATTGACTAAGATAGGAATCTTTTCTCCATCCATATTTGAAAGATAGAAAGTATTATGGGATTTATAGTTGGAAATTTTATATGGACCACTCTAGAGAAATTCAAACTTTGTATGCCTTGTTGTCTTAATTCTATGCTCATACCATTTGAGGATCAAATCTCCTTCCTTGAATTTGCATGAATAAGATCCTTTGTCAAAGGCTCTCTTTACCTTTACTTGATGATTTTTCATGGCTAACATATATTGATGTCTTGTCTCTTCTAGCTCCTTAAGCTTAGCATATCTTATTTCCATAGGTTCATTATCTAATAGCTCAAGTTAGTTCATCAATTCTAGGGTAGGAAATTAAAGATAAATAGGCATTCTCACTTCCTTACCATATACCAACTTCTATAGAGAGTTGTCTATTGATATCTTGTAGGTAATAATATCAGTCCATAGAGATTACTTTAGTTTAAGGCATCATGACCTCTGGTTATCTTGAACATTCATTCATATGATATTCAATTGATTCTTATTGGTGGACTCAGTAAGGCCATTACCTTATGGATAGTAATTTGATGTACTAAGCAAAACATTGTGTTGAACTACCCATTCATTGATTCTAAATCTCACAAAGGCCATAGCATTACAAGAAATAATGGTTGAAGGGAATCCAAAATTGGTAAGTAGACCTTCATAAAAATCTAAAACATTGGACTCATTCACTTTATTCAATGTTGTTGCTTCTATCCATCTACTAAAATAGTATGTATTAGCCAATAGCCATTTATGACCTAAGATTAAAGGGGAGTTAATGAGATCAACAAAGTCCAATCCCCATTGGATAAAAGGTTTATCTACTATAATTGGTCAGAGTAAGGCTATAATCTTGAACTTTCCAATAAACATATTACATTATCTAAATTTTCTAACCCATGCATGACAATCTACAAATAAACTCAGCCAATAACACCCACTTATCTTGATCTTATGGGCTATAATTATCATTAAATAATGTCCTCCACCATATACATCATGGAATTAATTGATAAATATTTATGTATGATGTGGCTCTATACATATTATCACCATGCCATTGATATCTTTCTTGAATAAAACACCATAAACAATAATAAAAGGAATTGACTATAATCTAAAATATCTTCTTAAAGGGCTTATAAGAGAAGGGTATATACCATCCTAGAGAAATATTACCATGTCTTACAACCAATTGGATGGTGAGGTGTGATCATTTTTAATTTCATCATTATTTGACATCATAACCACCTTATTAGACTCTTACAAATCCAGGGATAGATGTTCAAAAAGTCCCTTTCCTCTTACTAGCTTTGTTACTTTGATCTCTACATCATACTCCTTTACTCTGGTTATCCAACCAACTCTTTTCTCATTTATATGTTTATTAAATAGGAATTATTTGACACTTGGATGTGTAACCATCAGATGTATCTTATTATTAGATGACAACTATCTAAATTTCCTAAGTGACCTTATAACTGAAGGTATATATTTTTCAACAAAAGATTACCCTATTTCATATTCTTCTAAGACTTGACTAAATAAGGCTATTGGTTGATCTAAATACTCATGGTTATACTACATTAAAAAACCTAAAATTGTGTCAATATTATCATAGGTGTACAATATAAAATCCTTTGTGAAATTAGGTTTCAAAAGTGTAGGAACATTAGCTATAGATTTCTTTATTTCTTAAAAGATTCTTACTCTTTACTTGGACCAATTGAAAACCTGATTCTTATTTATCATAGCTATAAGTGGATTAGCTAAAGTGGAAAAATTTGAAATATATATTCTTATAAAATTGATTTTACCTAAGAAGTTTTGCATAACTTTCTTGTGTTTAGGCAAGGAGAGTACAATAATTGAATCTATTCTATCAATATTTATATTCATACCATGATTTAAAATCACATGCCCAAGAATCTTACCTTCATAAAATGAAAAGACACACTTTTTTGGATTTAAAGATATCCCAAACTATCTACATTTTTCAAATACTTGCCTAAGGTGATTTGTGTGCTCAACTACACTATCAGAGAACATTATTATGTCATCCAAATACACAAGAATAAATTTTTTAAGGAGACCCTCAAATTCCATATTCATGACTTTATGAAAACTTTATCCATCATTAGATAAACCAAATGGCATTTTTCTATATTCAAATGTCCTCCACTTTGTGGTGAAGGGTATTTTGAACTAGTTTTCTTCTTTGACCAAAATTTGGTTATAACCACTATAGCCATCCAATAAGGAGAACCTTTTTAAACCTAAAACTAGATATATAATTTATTCCATATATGGAAATATTTGGTGGTCTTTAAGGTAATCCTTGTTAAATTCATGAAATTCAACACACAACTTAATGTCACCATTCTTTTTATGTACTAGAATAAGATTTACCACTCAAGTGGAGTACTTAATTGGAAATATTATAGTTGACTCAATGAGCTTATGTATTTCAGACCTCATCAAAGGTTTAAGCTTTGGGTTAATATGCATTTGTATTTATTTGACTAGCCTAGTCTCATCCTCTAAATTAATGGTATGTTGAGATAGACTTGGATCAAATATTTAAAGGTCACTGTACTGCCATGAAAAAACATCAACAAAACTTTAACATAACTCAATAAAATTTTCCTTCTTTGAATATGTGAAAACTTTACCCAACTTTAAGTGATTACTAGTTGAAATATCCACATTTGTATAATGTTATTCCTTGGTTGAAAAAGTAAACTTTTCTTTTCTCAATTCATCATCTCTACTGAATATGTTTTCAAGGGTGACCAACCCTTTAGGTAACTTATTTGTCTTCAATTTCATAATATGGTCACCATACTACTCCAAATGCTTATCTTGTTTCCTTCAAGATAATTTATATTCCTCTTGTAAGAGCCTAATAATCTAACTATCATCTTTAAATACTTGAAAATTATCATGGTTGTCTAAGATATAAGGCCTTATAATCACCTTGATGTGTGATTGAACCTTTTCATTCGTTATGTCATTTGGGATACTAAATTGTGACCCAATGGCATCAAACTTATCTACATTCTTCTTCTTATTTATTGATATGACATAAATATTGAAATCTTTAAAGTCTTCAAGTAATTCTCATACTCTATGCTTATAGGACCTAAGTATTGGGTTATTGCATACATTAAGTCCTCTTACTTGGTGAATAACCAGTTCACTATCACCAAAAACTTGTAGGGTATTAACCTTCATCTTTCTTATCCATTATAAACCATACACTAGTGCTCATATTTAGCAACAATATTGGAATAACCAAAATGAAACTTGAGAGAAGAGAAAAAACTTTGATTATCTAGAGAAATCAACATCATTCCATGCATGATACCATGTTTATTTCCTGATCCATTAAATTATAGTTGCCATAAGCTATCACTAGGCTCATGATCCTTCTTCAAAGATGGAATTGGTGTATCTTTTTCATGCATACAATAAACACTAAGTAATTCCTATTCAATTAAACTATAAGGATCATACTCATGAAAATCATAATCCCATCCATCTAAGAATAGATCTAGAACTCCATCTAGATGTGACTCAATTTCCTCTTTATTAGTTTCTATCACCTCGTCTGAGATGATATAATTAATATTCATAATACTTTGTATATATGGATCTAAATATAAACATGCAATAGGTTTATAACATATTTTTACCTTATTACTATACTTGGTTCTAAGCATGAAATATGTCTAATAAGTATCCTCCAATATTTGATGTAAAGTCCCTTCAAAGACACAGCAAAATAGGGAAACAAGTCCACCACAACCACATCTTATTGAATGGTAAAATTAGGTCAATTATGTAGTGTCAAATTTATATCTTTGATTAAACCTATTTTCTTTGCTGGTGACCCATCTAGTTGAAATAATCATTTAGTATTTGGTTCATAAACAAGACCAAGCTTATCTACAATTTACTTAGGCATGATAGTGCTACTAGCTCCACTTTCCACCATATAGTTATGAACTAGGTAGTCACCAAATATAAAATAAATGTATAAGGGAGGAGTTTTTTTGGTTTTAATTTAGATATGTCTAACTTCACCATATTGTGTACTTTTTATATTTGTTGCTTGATCAACTAGTATGCATTAGTTATGACAACAACTTATTTTTAAATGATTCTAGAGACACCTTGAGAGTTGAAATGTCTTAGATGATCATATAATTTTATCTTAGAATATAAAGCAAATACCGTATGTTAGTGTTGGCATTATATATATTCATTTGATCTATTATACTCAATTGAGTTCCACTAACCTTTGGTTGCATCTTTTGAACCACTAGTTATTCATAGAATAGAGGTATTTGAGGGACCTTTTTAGATTTTCAATTATAATTTTTCTATGTTGTAGGGGCAAAAGTTTGATCTTTGATACTCTTGATATAAATATTATGAGAACTTGAATCATTTATCACATCTTGAGGTTACTCAATAGATTTATTTTATCTCTAGTTGGAGCTACAATTTGACCACTTATGCCAGTCTCACTAATTTGATTTAATGTAACATGATCATCTATTTAACAATTTACATTAATGTCATCAAGTTACCTTTTATATTTTTGAGACTTTCTTTGGGGTTTCAAATTAGTCTCTTGATACTAACCTCCTTAAAGAGAAAACTCTTCTTGTGTCATTTGTGGCATAATAAAGTTCTATGATACCAAGGCTTATTTTTTAGGATCATTGGGATCAAATGGATACCAACCTAAATCTTGCATCAAGATATTTTGAGGAAGCATTGAAATAATGGATTTTTAACTTGAAGATGCATTGGGATCAAGATATTCATATGGTCTAGTTGGCACTATGTCTCCTTGTGACTTATAAGGAGGTCTATTTTATTTAAAACCTTGATTCTGTTGCTAATATGAGGTGTGATTCTCCTATTGATAAATCCTACCTTGGTATTGTTGTCTTTTTAGTTTAACTATTTCATTCCCAAAATAATGTAATAAACTTCTCAAATCTCCATCTAAAGGTGGTTGAGTAGCTTGATTAGAAGGGGTTATAATTAGGCTTTAGGAGATGGAATAGGAGATAAAAATGATATTTGAGGAACTTGAGGAGGAGGAATATGTATAAATTATAGGAATATGGGCATTAAAGGCCTTAAAGTAAGTTTTCCAGATTGAATCAAGCTATTTTCTACTCTTATTATAAGTTCATAGGCTTTTTTCAAAGTATTAACACCCATGGACTATATCATCAAACTAATATTAGAATTGAAGGCCTTTAGATAGTAAAAATATGTATACTCTATAGATGGTCTAACCAATACATGGATTCTAGTCCATGTCTTTTGGAATCTAAGGTTAAAATCAAAAATGAACTCATGGGGGTACCTTTTTATGGTAGTTAAATTTTCAACTAAGTATAGGTGATTAGATTTATCTTCAAACTATTTGACCATGGATACACCTAACTCATCCTAGGTATCAATGGTGTCCAAATAAAGATTTTTATACCAAAACAATGATTTTCCTTTGAAGGGGGAAGCAAGTAGTCTGATAGCCACATTATCTCGAGTAACATTATGAATAGAACAAAGGTTTGAAACATCTTGAATGTGTTCAATAGTAGTAGTTTTATCTTATTATCCTGAAAAGAAAGGGATACTCTTTAAGGTAAACACATGGATGTCATCATATTGGGCCAAATTTAGGGGACTACCTCTATTAAATGGAACAAACACTTGATTCATAACCAAAATTTGGGAAAAAGGGATTTGGATTATGGGGAAAATAACTTGGAATAAAAAAATAGGATGACCACGAGGTGAAATTTTATTTTTAGGATAAGGCCAAGTCTTATTGAATCTTGATTTTTTGTAAGATGTAAAAGGTAGCTCAATAAATTTAAAAGGAATGCCTTTACTTGATGACTTTGTTGTAACCTTTGGCATGAAAGCATTATCTAGATATTATAATTTGAATAATCTTCAGCTTATGATGATGGTAGATGTCTCCTCCTAGTTTAAATACTTTTTCTTAGCTCCTAACTTTGACTATGCCAAGGAAAATGTCCCACCAAGAATTCTAGAAATTGTTGATGTTCCCATCATTACAATAAGAAACCAATGCTTGTGTGAATAATTGAGTAATAATAATTGTGTGGCTAGTGTCTTATACTCTCACACCCTGTACAAGACCTTCACACTTAGTACCCTAAATATAAAAACTCCTCTACATGATAAAGCATCCATGGGTGCATGTTTTAAATTACAACAGTAACAACAACACTTACACATAAACACATAAACTCAATATCAAAAATACCCCTTTTACCCAAAAACTAGAGTAGGGATAATGATCCATGAGGTAAAAGATCTATATGAAACCGTAATCAATCACCCTTATTCCAAAATCATGTACATCACTAGTGAAGACTTCACTAGTGAAGGTGGGACTAACCCTCATATTTCAACAAGCCCACAACTTATCCTACACATCCCGTCTATCTAAATTGAATTCAAGCATGATCAATAAATATATAGAATCCATAATTTGGAAGATGGGATAAGTAAACTATAGGTGCCATTACATTACAAAAATAACTAAACATTTCTTAAACCATAAAATAAACACCTAAAATCTCTTCTAGATACCCATAACCCAAATTAATTCTTTGGTGGTCATCAAATCATACCTCTTAAACTTGTTACTAAGGGAATTAGAACCACCACTTCTTCTTTTTTTAGAATAAAATCATCTTAATTTTGGTGGTTCACATTCAAGATTTAGATTACAACCAAGCCTCTCTAAACTGAGGGGCGGAAACTAAACCTCATAACCAAGGCCATTACTTCAATATATATATTTTAGTTTCAACTTAACAACCATGATTATATCCTTATGACCCACATATTTCTAATTATGTCTCAAACAAATATCCTTAGGACATCCTTGGTGATGATATCCAAATTATGATAATTCAAAATAACTCCCTTTTATATCAATTTATCTTTAAAACCCTATTATAAGTATCTATACCTATATCCCTATTAACAATGTTGTGAACAACATACCACCAAAATACATCCATTTAAGTTATGTAATTGTTAATTAGCCACCCACATACACTCCTTTTTAAGTGCCACATCTAGTTCCTTCATCTAATCATATGCCACACTACTATGACACATATTTCAATTCAAATTAGTCAAAAAACTATTTTACAAATTATTACACTCCATATTATTAATTTCCTTTTACTTATGATAGTTTTCCACCCACTTCATATCCAAATCCACATATTCAATCCCATCCTCCCATGGCTTTGGCATACTTTAATACTATGGGGACCTATTTAAAATATGTGAAATATCCCCTTGATCATATTATACAAGGGGTTATTTTTCATCATTCCTACCTAACCTCTCCAAATTTAAAGGAGAAAAATATCCTAATATGCATTTCAAGGCATGTGCTAGTGTTTTTTGAGAGCTCTTGCCTTGGGATAGGGTAGTCTCATATTTTCTTCTCAAAAATCTTAAAGAAATTTCCATTTATTGGTATTACCACCTCCTTGAGGTATCTATACATCCATTTTTACTACTCATCTATGAGTTTTTCAAAGCCTTCGATATGAACAAAATCCTCAATAATAACAAATAAGAATTATTGCACATTAATCAAGAACACAACAAATTAGTTACTAATTTAATTATGATATCGTAAAAATTCCTATCTTCTTATGTCAGTGTGCCACACATGGATTAAAAATCTATGTGATATATTTTAAAATCCATTAACAAGGGACTAAGATAAGAGGTGCAAAAATTTCATATAGTTCTTATAGAAGCACTCGAGAGTGTTATTAAAATTCATTAAATGACTATTGACAATGGTTATATAAATTATGTGTTAATTGGATGAATAATTACTCCTAATAAATATAATGGAGGATGTCAAAATTTGAATCATAATAACCCCAAAAACCAAGGCCCAAAATTTATTAACATAAACCATAATGCCACACATATAATGACATAGATTAAACTAAAAGGGTGAATATAGTTAACAGAAACCCACCTCAACTTGTGAACAATAATTAAAAATGTAAACAATAATAATAAATGTATGAGGAACCAAAATCCTCCACCTACTATTCATGAGGTCTACTTAAATCACATTCCACCTTGTAACACCTAGTGGCAAAATCAAAATTAGGATTAAATTCAAAATCAATTTCGAAATATTGACCCAAATTAAAATCAACATTTATTCCAAATCACAAACCAAAAAGAGTTTTTTTATCAAGGAAAAATTAAGGGCATTGGGATTATATTCCTAATGTATACTACCTTTTACATATAGTCATTACACATGATACTTGTTCATATAGGTAATATAACAAGTTCATTCAAAGACTCACTAAAGGCTAGCAACAAACATTTATTTATACATTCTTTGGGGATGATAATACAAATATTGAAGCTAAAACAACTATTCATGTGGCACTTCATAATGTCAACTTTCATATATAAAAACCCATTTATTAGACATAAATATCATAACATTCAAAACCAAGCATAGGGTAACCAAACCAACCAACCTCAACTATAATATACACATGATCTTGATGCCTCTAACTGTATCACAACTAATCCTCATGTTGGTCCCCAATTCAGACCTCAAGTTAAAAATCACATGGTTTGATTTTTAGAGTTACAAATTAAAGAATATGCTCACATCATTAATCACACAATATAATATCAACCTATAAATACATACCTACCAAATTTATTGGAGAATGACACCAACCCAAGGCATATGGGAAATTATGAATTAATTGTTGACCTCACAAAGACATTTTCCCATATATTTTTCCTATACTTTCTTAAAAAATATCATACACATTGTTTTTAGTTACTTTATTCCTTTGGATTGGGCCACCTAGTCAATGCCACATTTCTACCCTACCTTGGGACCAATAAAATCTCAAGAGATGTTGGTTAATTATTTTACCTTAGGAGCTTACCCATAAAAATTTATATGGCTAGAAGGGTGATCTATATTTGTACCTACAAGTATGGATTTTTAAGAACCATGTAAAGAGAGGGATGGTTGATGATGGATTGGATGTAAACATAGTCTCATTTTCATTTATCCAAAAACTAAATTATGTATAAACCAATTTATTTACTACTAGAAACAATTTTCAAGGTTATTATAGCCTCAATTCTACCTCAATAGAGACCATCATGCTTATAATAATTTTGGGTCCTAAGATTGTGTTGCAATAATTTAATGTAATTAACAAGGATATGAACTACAACATGGTTTTGGTTAGACCTTGAATTCATAAGATAAAACTAATTAATTATACCCTATTATATAAAATTAGGTTCTTCAATTTTAGAAAAGTGTTTGTTTCTAAAAGGGACCCTGAGCCATTTGACATCCTTCAAGTGACCATGTACAAAAAAACATGGATACAAATTAATTATCACTTTCCCACAAATGGTGTGTTGAAACCACAACAATTTTTTGAATTTAAATACCCCCCAACACCCAAGGTATTTCTATTAAAAATGGGTGTTGGAATTGCTAAAATTTCATCATATAAAAAACCTGAAGACAAGGTAGTAAAAAATCACATAAAAAGTGAGTATAGAAACCCCTTTCACAAGGATAACCATATTGAATAGGTTTACTATGAGATTATCTATTTCATAGAGATTTATTAATTAATCACAGTCACCTTTGAAATCCATGGGTTATTAATTTATGATCTTTCTAGATCTCAAGACCTAAAAACCCAAGAGGGGATAACTAACATACTTGACATTTTCATGGTTGAGATATCGAAAGAACAATAAATGATCCCTAAGTAGGTTGATGATTCTTCCTTCATGAAATATAAATGGGATATTCATTATTATGGGATTTTTTTTTGTCATATCATAGGGGTAAGATTCATATCAATATCCCCTGAAAGAAGGATCATTCCCTTTGTCTTCAAACTAGACTCTGAGTGCATAAATAATGGGAAAAATATGAATCTGTATTGCTAATGATACTTATTTTTAAAAAATGGGATTTTAGAATCTAAATATCCAAGGTGACTAACAATTAGTGACCAACCAAGTTTCAAAAGTATAATAGACTAAACCTAAACACCTTCAACTCTATAAAAATGTTGCATTTGAGGTTTCCAAGGATTTTGAGTTTGTCTCCACAGAATCCATCATTAAATAAATTAATAATTTTTTTAATTATATGGATAATTATCCTTCTCATTTTATACTTCATTTGATGATACATAATTTAGATCTCATAGTCTCTATTAGGTCCATGCCTCTTGTACAAAAGGCATCAAATAACTAAGCCCTTGCTTATATTGGAAAAGATAATATTCCTATAGCTTTTGACATTTCTAAAAATTATGAAGCTATATTATAATTCCTATGATCCTATGAATACCTTCCTTCATCACACTTAAAAAATAGATTTTATTTCACGTACTATCCCACATAAGACGTTGGGTATGATTACTATAATTCTTACTATAATATCAAATATTATATTTTTTATGAGTTTAATGTATTTGACACTAAAAACAATGAGACTTGTATTCCTCTTGGTCTAGATTAATTTGACTCAAGGAATGCTTCCCTAATTTAGGACACCATAAAAATAAACATAAGGACCTAAAAAAGCCATAGGATCCTAAAATTATGGTCTTCATTATCACCCTAATAGGTATAATAACATTAAAGTTTACTGATTAAAATTTCCAAATCCTTTTACTTTTCCTATGTAGACCTAAAAAATATCCACCCTGAAGTATTTTTACACAACTTGGTTACCATGCCTATTTTAAAACTTATAAAAAATATTAGTTCACTCAAACCCAAAGTTGCACTGATGTTTAAGGAATAAGTCATAAAAATATTAAAAGTTAGCTTCATAAAGCCTATGGACTATTTTAAATGGATGTCCAATATTGTCTGCATTATAAAAAATAATAATAAAATTAGTATATACATGGAATTCCATGATATATACAAATCATGTCCTAAGGATGATTTCCCTTTTCCTTCCATTAATGTCATTATTGATAATACCATAAGTTATGAGTTGTTATCACTCATGGATGGTTCATATGGATATAACCATGTTCAAAATTGAGAAGATGATAAAAAGAAAAAAATATTTATTATACCATGGAGAACCTTTTTCTAAGTAGTCATGACCTTTGACTTTCAAAATTTTGGGTCAACATATTAGAGTTCCATGAACCATATTTTCAATGGTCTTATTGATAAGCTAGTAGAGGTTTACATTCATGATCTTCTTGGAAAGGCATGAAAAAGGGTTGATCACTTAGAAATATTACATATCATTCTTATGTGTCACATTGAGTATAGAGTTACCCTTAATCTATTAAAATGTTTGTTTGGAGTCACATGTGGAAAAATACTTGGTTACATTATTTCCCATAGCAGAATTGACATAAATTTAGCTAAAAATAGTGTGATTGTATACATTTTACCCCTATTAATGAATCAATAATCATATTATTCTTGGGGAAGTTATGGGAGATTTTTATATTTGTGTTTAATATTACTTATGTAGTTTATCCTATTAATAAATTTCTAAAAAAAGAGAGTGGTTTAACTTAGACAAAGGATTTATAGGATGAATTTGAAGTGGTGAAACATTTTATCATATCTCTCCCAACACTCATGGTGAATAATACTAGAAAACCCCTCATAATTTACATAAGGATGACTAGGGTATCCATTTATTTCATGTTCTCCCAAGAGGATGATTATGTTATAGAATGAACCATTTACTTCATTATCTATGTTATTGCCAATTATTAAAAGCATTATTGCAAGTATAAAAAGAATGTTTGTCCATTGTCTTTGCAACCAAATTCTTGTCAAATTTCATGCTTAATAGTTAAACAAGGGTTATATTGAATTAATATGCCTTTAAAACATTCCTAATTAAACTAGACCTCCCACAAAAGGCTAGGTGTTTCATTGCACATTTGAGTGAATTTGATTGCACCTATGTTAACCAAGAGTACATTAAGGGAAAAACTATTGATAATTGGTTGTAAAGATACACCTTATAATTTAGTGATATCATCAATACTAATTTTATTTATAAAATAATATTCTATATAGATAAACATATGATTAATTCATCTCTTTCGTATAGTGATATCATAAACTAGTTAATTGACAATATTTATCTCGAGGGAAAAAAATTACAATAAAGTAATCACATTCACATTACATATAAATATGTAATTCTCCAATAGGTTTTATATTTTAAATATTTTTATGACATGTTACTTAGATTTATTGATCAATCAGAGTTAGAAAGGTCCTCCTTCATTGTCATAGTGGCATTTGTGGTGGACACTTTAATGGCCATGCAATCACCTAATAAATACATAGGATGGGATAATTATATCCCAATATGGAGAATAATTCCATAGATGATGTAAGTAAATGTGAAACATGTCAACTCTTTACCCATGGGATTCATATTCCACCTAGGGAACTTCAGCCCATTGTTACTCAATATCCCTTCTCCACTAAGGGGTTAAACTTAGTTTTCAAGCTCTCCTTTACTTAAGTAAATGCCCATCACTTCATTAATATTGTTACCAATTATTTATCTACATGATAAACGACTATGTCATTGATGAATATTATTAGATATGTAATCATTAACTTCATCATAAATCATATCATTTATATATTTTAGATCCCACACGTAATTATCATAGATAAAAAGTCTCCTTTTAAAAATCTTAAGACACATGAATTATGTAAAAAAAATTTAATCTCTCACCACATAATTTCTCATTATTATCCATATACCAATGACCAATTTAAGTCCATAAAAAACCCTAAATTAAATCTTGGCAAAATTATTCAAATATAATAAAATATATTGTCACCTTCAGTTATACCATTCATTATTGGCCTATAAAATGAGCATTTGTATGCCTACAGGGGAAACCTTGTATCATATTATATTTAAGGATTAATTTTTTATACCCCTCAAGGTGAAAATAAATATCTGGTGTGTCTATCTTTAAGGTCTACAAGTTCATGGCTATTAGTTAGATAGTTTAGATAAACACCATCTCTTAGATGGGCAAAGTAACATTGTCTATGTAGACTGTATGGCCCACAAATTTAATAAGAATTTTCATGAGAATATTATACAAGTAGGATTACTTGTCTTGATACTTGATATTATAATAGATAATAATAATGGATAATTTCTAAATTCATACCCAATTGGTTGGACCCATATATAATGACTAAAGGCTTCAATAATGGATATTATCTATTATGTACTTTAGAGGGTAAAGATTTTAGTGAATGTTTGAAGTCTTTACACATCAAATGTTTTTACACACACACACACACACACACACACACACACACACACACACACACACACACACACACACACACACACACACACACACACACACACATATTCATTTTATTTTAAATTTCCCTATTTTATTTCATATCATTTTTTTCTTAGTATATTTTTATCTGAGTTTTCATGATAAAAAATTTTAAAAAGTGGCATACCATTTAATTTCACTATCCATATCACCCTATTTCTCCTTAGAAAGAATCATAAAAATCAACATGACATATGTTTTATGTTGTTTATTATGATAGTTTTATACCTTATTCCTCATATACTTATTTTAAAGTGTAGAAATGTCTAGCATATAGCCTAGTATAGAAGCTTATCTATGATAAAATATCCTTTTATGGTTCCCTCTAAACAAAATCACTAGCATTATAAAAATATGTAACCATTCACACCTACAATGGTACTTGGTGATGATACCTTTCATATTAATGGTTGAACAAGGTTAAGATTTTGGGGTAGGAACCATTGTCTAGAGATAGATAAAGAGATAGAGAGAAAAAGAGAGAGATGGTGAAAGACACCAATACAAAACTCAAAAGCTCATGCAAATCAAGTTAATTTTTCATCTATTTCCATTTGATTATTATAAGTCATGATGCCTTATTTCTCATTATTTACATGGGATTATCATTGTGCGAGTTTCCCTTACTCATCTACATATAGCCTTTAATGATGATCTAATGCATATTCCTAGTTGCATAAGACTAAGTGTTTTGTGTACAAGAAGTAAATTAAAAATATTATTCAAACTATAAAGTGTCAATAAAAATCCCTATAAACTTGTCTATGATAAAAGGATTAATTTATACCATTGGCCAAGTTTTTCATGACTAAATACCCCTGGATAAAGTTAATAAAGTTAGTGTTTTTTATGTTTGAAAATAAGTATAAATTCACCTTTACTGATAAGGATTATTTAGCTTCATGTTCCTTGTGAAGTTTTGATGTTTGGTTTTATGACACTATTTTATATATGTCTTATTTCATATTTCATTGATTTTTTGCAAGTTAAAAATTATTTTTTCATATAAATAAAGTAACCTAACCATCATCTACATAACAATCATTATTACACTAGTAAACATTCATTTCATTTACATCTACATACATTATGTTTCCATATCTCAATTATATAAACATATCCATAGAAATATCATCTTAAAAAAGAGATACATGGTACATAATCACATGTATAGTAATTTAAAGTACATAAGATAAGAAATTAACATGAAAATTAAAAGTATTACTACACCATGACAAGTCATCATCATAATATAAAAGTATCTCTCCATATATTGATGTCAATGCCAAGTTTATAAATTATCATCTTAGTTAAATCCCCTCTATAAAGGTAACATGTGGTTTAATATTTAAAAATTCAAATAAAGTAGGTATCCATGTACAATATATGACACCTAGATCCTATTGAAGGTTGATGTTGTCTACCTAAGAAAGCTACATGTCTAGGATTCCTACTCCTCCTCATCCTCTGAGAGGTTCTTAATGTTGAATAATGTCATTAGATATAATTATTTCTCTTATGATGATGTCTACTCATCCCTACGTATGAGTATGTCCCTCCCCATGTCTAATTCCATGAAGAGGCCCAACCTCTTTTAGTTATAATCACCTGATATAGAATTTTCATCTAAAAATAAAAACCAACTATATTCCTATAGAGGTGATTAATCTACATATATGTATGGTAATATAAGAGGATTTCTTGTATTCCTTCCAATGCCAACAAAAATACCTAAATATTCTAAAAGTTAATCTTGAGTCAATCTAGTCCCCACCTGAAATACATTGATTAGGGTGTCCTTAATCATCACCCTCAATCTAGTGCATGTATTTTGAATTATAAAAATATTATATGCATTATATATAATCATGTAAAAAATAGAACAATAATCTAAGTAACTAATACTAAAATGTAATGTGGTAAATAAATAAACTAAAAAAATAAATATTTTACCTATATCATTATTGTGCTAGTTATGGTCTGGTTCCTCATTAAAATCCATTATGACCTCCTCATGTCCTACCATAATATATTAGTCTGATACCTAGTAACCTCACCCATCTCCTCACCTACTACTTATTACTAATGCATGAGACTGTATTATGGTGGAATTAGTGGTAGTGGTGGAAGTTGTATTTACTATTAGCCTATAACTAATAATTTAATAAAAATAGCTATGGGAATACCATCCCATACCTCATCATTTATATTTTTATCTTTCCTTAAATCTTCAAAATCTCATAGGATATGACCTATCCTACACTCCCCTCATCCTTATTATTGGCATCATAGGTTGTACCCTAGCTAATAAAGGGATTGTCTAGGTCCTCTTGCCCAAATTTGGTCCAACATGGGAATGACCTTAGATTGTGGGTTACCTAATATTGGTTTAAAAATCTAGATAAGGGAGAATTACTTTTGGTTCTATCACCTATACTAAATCTAAACTATCTTCTTACTAGGAAAAAAGGAGAGAGATTAACAATAATATATGAAAACATGTAAAATGGGGGTGATGCATGAAATACTTTTATCCTTATACTTCCATGAGACATACTATAGGACACATTGAAAAAATTAGAATATCACTTCACTCAATCTTTGATGGACCCTCACATAATTATCTCACATAAAGACATGGACTAGTTATGGACCTAACATGGGAGGGTAGGTGTCCACTTCCAAATTGACCAACAAGCTACATATGCACTTAGAATGGCCTATGATAACTATAAAAACACTACATTAAGGTGAGAAAAATTATAAAAAGGCAAGGAAAACATATATTCACTTGACCACATCAATTAACTCATGAAACACACTTTGATTCAATATTCAAATGCAAGAATTTAGTCTTTTATTACATCAAATAGGTGTTACAGTACAAATATTTTTAAAGTATCATCATGCCAAAGAGAGGGATCATTTTCAAGGCTTAGAATCCTATATTTATATAAAAATATGATGATATAAATGGGGATCATGTATAGAATGATGGAAAAGCTAGCATAATGACCAATATTTTGAATCATTCTAGTGTCAATGCCATTAGAAAGATCACAATGCCTAAGATTACTTCTAGAAGGCAACCATAAAAACCATATCAGTCTCTTTCAATCTATTTTTATCTTGCATTGATGCTCCTTACAATTATAATAGTGGGATCAAGTCATTTTTAATATGAATTTTAGTGTCAAAGTAGTTACAATAGCTAGAGCAATCTTTTACAATCTCCTTCTAGAATTGATGGAGTTATAACATCTTAATCAACCCATTTTGATATTTTTGTGGCATGGATTACTCCTTAATGGTTCATTTTTGGCATGTAAGAATGGGTAAAAGGGTCATAATCATGCTACTAGCTTCGGTGATGAACCTATCAAAATTGACATGTCTACCTCTATGGCATCCCCTTTAAATATTTTCTCTAGTTCAATCTCGATCATATTTTATCACCATTTAAAGTCTCAAGGCTTCAACTTCTAGTATTGGACCTTGATCTTGATCTGGGTTTCCACAATTGTGTCATTTATCATTTATGCATTCCTTCTTAGGATTTTGTTGTCAATCTATCTGATTTCACACTTACACTATGTGGTAGCCTTGAATTCATCCTCAAGAGCATTGAATCTTGACTTTACATGCACCATCAATCTATTTTTGCATGGCTCAAACACATACCATTGATTTATGTGGTAGTAACCATGGTCATGACACTTGGAAACTATGCATTTCTCTTTGAAATCTATTGACTTTTTGACTTATCACTCACCATCGATTTGATTTGGTAAAATTAAACATGTTCCATTAATCTATTTATGCCTAATGGCCTTGTCAATCAATGCATGTCGTTAGATCTTAGATGCATAATTGAATTCATGCCCTTGGATCTTTGGGACCCACAAACTCATTATATCATCACTCACCATTGGATTTTGAATTGATATTCCATGATTTGGACAGTTGTTAGTTGTGTGTTTATCTTTGGAAAATTTTAACTCAAATGGCTATTTGCCATAGTTTTCACTTAATGTCAACATGCACATCTTACTCTATAAGTTTAACTTTAAAGGATTATATATTGAGATATAAATCTCATCAAGACACTCATTTTTTATATCATGATCTAGACATGAAGAAATTTATGTCCATATGATATTTTATCCTGAGAGGATTTTCAAGCTTACTTATAAAATACATGAGCAAACTATTTTGTTCATGTCTTTATGTGTGAAGATAGTCTGGCTCTTCAAGACTTGATTTTTACATATTTTGATCATTTGGGTCAAAAACTATGCTCAAATTTTATATCTATATAATCTTGGTATGTGGGCAAAAATTAGCCAAAATATTTGGTGACTTAGCTGGGTATCATGACTGCTATGCTTGAGAACTTGGACCATTTACATGACTCTTAGATTCACCAATAATAATGAATTTAATCCATGACTACAAGATACCTTTTGACTTTCAAATACAATGAATTCCACCAAAAAAGGGGAAAAAAACAAAATAGGGAAGCTAACTAAACAAATACAAAGAAAACAAACTAATGTTCTAGGACAATACTTGGAGGAAATCTAAAACAAACTATGTATAGGGAACTCAACCTTTAGTAGAAATATTTCAAACGTATCCCATTAATTGGGATAGGAATCTCCTCACCATCCATCCTTACAATTTGGAAGCCATTGATGTATTTGTAGTTAGAGATTGTGTGCAAAACACTCCAAAGAGAGTCAAAATTTGTATGCCTTCTTAACATATCTCTATTTTCATCCCACTTGAGGACCAAATATCTTTATTTGAAAATTTGTGAAGAAGCTCCTTTGTCAAAGTATCTCTTCACTTTTTATTGATGGATTTCCATGGATAGCATGGACTGATGTCTTATCTCTTATAAATCCATAAACTCGTCATATCTGATCTCTATAGGTTCAATCTCCAATAACTAAAGTTGATTCATCAGTTCTAGGGTAAGAAATTCAAGAGATAGCCATTTTTGCTTCTTTAACATATACCAAATTATAGTGATAGTTGGCTACTGACATCTTATAAGTGATCCTATTAGACCATTGGGCTAAATTTAATTTGAGATGCCATAACTTCTAATTATCTTCAATTGTTTTTCTTATGATCTTGAATGGGTTCTTATTAGTGGACCCAAGAAGATCATTTTTTTAGGGATAGTAGTTTGATGAAGTGCTAAGATAAATCCCATGATGAAAAACCCATGGAATGATCCTAGTCCTCATAAATGCCTTAATTTTTTTTATAAATAAGATTTTAAGGGACTCTAAACCTAGTAAAAAAAACTTCCTAGAAATCTAGAACATTGGACTCATTTGTTTCCTTTAATGCCACTACTCCTGTCCATCTAGTGAAGTAATATTTGGTAGTTAGTATCCATTTATGACCTAAGATTGAAGGGGGGTTAATGATACCAATAAATTTTAGTCCCCATTGGACAAAGGGCTTATCAACTATAACTGGTTAGAGAGTTAAGGCTATGAGTTTCATGTGTAATACAAACATAACACATTGTCTACATTTCATAACCCATGCATGACAATCACCAAATAATATTGGCCAATAATAACCACCTCTCATGATCTTGTGGGTTATTTTCCTTGAGAAATAATCCTATCCACATGTCCATCATGAAACTCTTGAAGTAATCTTTCCTTTTGATGTTGTTCAATGCATCATAACAATAGGTCGTTGATATATTTCTTGAACAAAACACCATCAACAAGAAGAAATGGAATGGATTTAAATCTAAAATGATTTTTCGTAATGGAGCTAGGTGAGAGGGATAAATACCATCTTGGATATATCTTACTAAAACATGATACCATCTAGAAGGTGAGGTATGATCAGTTGTAACTTCTTCATCAATTGGCACCATAACCACCTCATTAACTTATTGTAAGTCTTGGGCTAGATGTTCTCAAAATCCTTGGCCTATAATTAGCTTTATGAATTTGATCTCCACATAATACTCCATTACCTTTATTATCTAACCAGCTCTTTTCTCACTTATGTTCCTTGACACTTGGGATGTGTAGCCATTAGTTGTATCTTATTGTAAGACAAGTATATAAATTTATTGAGAGACCTTATGACTAAAAGTACATACTTTTCAACAAAAGAGTACATTTTTTTTGTATTCTTCCAAGACTTGACTAGAGAAGGATATTGGCTTCTCTAAGGCTTCATGGTTCTATTTTATAATAATGCCTAAAATGGTGTCAATGTTAGCATAGGTGTACAAAATGAAGTCCTTTGAGAAATCTAGGTTCATGAGTGTAAGATCACTATTCATGTCTTTCTTAAATTCCTTAAAACTCCTTACTCATTCGTTAGACTAGTTAAAATTGTGATTCTTCTTTAACATGGCTATAATTAGCTTAGCTAAAGTGGCAAAATTGTAGATGTATATTTGGATAAGATAGATATCCCCTAAGAAATTTTGAAAAGATTTTTGTGCTTAGGAAAGGAAAGTGTAAAAATTGAATCTATTATTTTAGGTTGTATGATTAAACCATGATTTGAAACTATATGTCCAAGAATCTTACCTTCAATAATTGAGAAGACACATTTTTTGGGATTGAGGAATACCCCAAATTATATACACCTTTTAAACACTTGATCAAGGTGAACCATGTGCTCACTTGAATTCTTTGAGAACAATATTACATCATCTAAATATACCACCACATATTTGTTAAGAATGCCCTAGAATGCCATATTTGTGGATATCTTAAAATTTTCTTTAGCATTAGATAAACCAAAGGGCATATTTCTATATGAAAGTGTCCCCCACTTTGTGGTGAACACTATCTTTAATTGGTCTTCTTACTTGACCAAAATCTAGTTATGACCACTATAGCCATCTAACAAGGAGAACCTTTCTAAACTTGCAATCAACTATAAAATTTATTCCATAGATGGAAGTGGATAGTGGTCTTTAAGGGAAGCCTTATTCAGGTCACAAAATTCAACACAATATAATCTCACCATTCTTTTTTAATACTAAAATAAGGTTTTCCTCCCAAGTGGAGTGCTTGATTGGAAATATAGTAACTGATACAATGAGCTTATGAATCTCATATCTCATTAAAGGCTCAATTTTAGGATTAATAGGCCTTTATATTTATCTTACTAGCTTAGTTTCACCTTCTAGATCAACGGTTTTTTGAGCTAGACTTCAGTTAAATCCCTTGAGATCACTATATTTCCATGAAAATACATCAAATTTGTTTTCACATAACTCAATGAAAGCTTCCTTTTCTAAATAAGTGCATACCTTACCTGACTTTGGGCTCTTACTAAGTGTCATTTCTACATTGGCATATTATTCTTCCTTTGTTGACAAATATGAATTTTCTTTCATTATCTCATCATCACCACTGAATATGTTTCCAAGTGTGATCAATCCCTTAGGATAATTATTTTTTCTAGTTGCACAATCTGATTGCCATATTGTTATAACTACTTTGACTAGTTTTTTGAGGAAAATTGATCCTATTCTTACAAGAATATGACAATATGATTATCATCTTCAAACACTTACCAATTATTATTATTATTATTATTATTATTATTATTATTATTATTATTATTATTATTATTATTATTATTATTATTATTATTATTATTATTATTATCTAGAATAGAAGGCCTTAAAATCACCTTAATGTGTGATTGGACCTTTTCACTTCTTACATCAACTAGCACACTAAATTGTGCCCTAATGGGAGCCAACCTATCTACATGCTTTTTCTCATCTCTTGGCATTGCCTAAATGTTGAAGGCTTTAAAATCTTCAAGTAAGTCCCATACCCTATGCTTATAAGATTTAAGAAATGGTTTTTTTCATACATTTAGGATTCTCATTTGGTGAACTACAAATTCACTATCACCAAAGACTTGTAAGGTGTTAACTTTCATCTTCCTAGCCCATTGTAAATCATAAACTAGTGCCTCATAATTTGCATCATTATTTGAAAAACCAAATCAAAAATTAATATATGATAAGTAATTTTTATTTTTTGGATAAATAAACATCATTAAAACCCTATTACCATGATTATTATTTCACCCATCAAATTATAATTTCCAAAGATCATCACTAGACTCATCATCCTTCATCAAGGCTAGAATTGGTGCATCTTTCTCAAGAAAGCAATAAACACCAAGTATTTATTATTAAATTATATTATAATTATCATATTAATGTTAGATATATTACCACTCATCAAATAATAAATTTGTAATCCCATATAAATGTGATTCATTTTCTTCTACATTATCTTTTATCACCGCATCTGAGATGAGGCAATTGGTGTTCACAATACTTGACATATATGGTTCCAAATATAACCAGGTAATAGGTTCAAAATGTATGGTTAATTTATTAATATATATGGTATTTAACATAAAATATGTATAATAATATGATAATTATCCTCCAATATTTGAAGTGAATTCCCTTGAAAGACACATGGCAAAATAGGGAGGCAAATCCACCACAATTACATCCTACTGAATGATAACATTGGGACAAGCATGTAGTGTCAAATCTAGACCCATAATGATGACTAATATTTTTTTTTTTGAAATATATAATTTAAATACCCATTTAACATTTGGTTTATAGACAAGACCAAGCTTGTCTATAATTTGCTTAGGCATGACAGTGCTACTGGCTCCACTATCCATTATGCAGTTATGATCTAACTAGTCACCAACTATCAGAGAGAGGTATAAGGGAGGATTTTTACTCGACATATCTTCATATTTTTCCCATTTTCCCATTTTATGTACCTATTATACTTGATTCTTCATTGGCTGGTCTAAATTAGTTAGAATAACTCTTTGTTTCTCAATTAGTTCTAGAGACACCTTGAGAGATGAAAATTCTTAGGTGAGCATATATTTTTGTCCTAGAATAAAAATATAATCCCACATGATAATGATAAAATTTTATTTCCTCATATAATTAACTATAATGAATAAATCTCCACTAACCTTTGGCTATACCTTTTGAACCACTAGTTGTTCATGGATCAGAGGTATTTGAGGGACCTTCTCAACCTTTAAATTTTTAATTTTTTGTGTTGTAGGGGTAGTAAGTTGATATTTTGTACTATTAAAAATAAAATTATGAGTAATTTAAACCTTAGTCACATATTGATCCTCATTATTGACTCTTCTTTTATCTCTAGTTATGGCTACAACTTGACCACTTGAACTGCTAGTCTCACCACCATGATTGAAAGCAACATAATCATCCATTTTCAAATTTATATTGATGGCATCAAACATAATTTGAAATTTTTAGCCTCTCCTTAGGGTACCAATTTTTTCTCTTGATAGTAACCTCCTTAAAGAGAAAACTCTTCTTATGGTATAACAGTGTTTTGGGATACCAAGGCTTGGTGTTGAGCATCATTAAGATTTGAGGGCTAGTAAATTGAGTCATGTATCAAATTATTTTGAGGTGGTGTGTAAATAATAAATTTTTAGGTGTAATTTACATTAGGATCAATAGATTCATATGGATTAGTTGTAACTATGACTCCTTGTGCTTGGTAGGGTGGTCTATTTTCTATAAACCATTGATAAAGAGGCTTTTGATATTTGAAGGGTTGATAAGTAGTTTAATTTTATTATTTATAACACCTATTATCTTGATATTATTTCCTCTTGAGTTTTACTATTTCATTTCCAAAATATTTAAGATAACCTTTTAGATCACCAAGCTCATTAGCTAGATTAGAAGGGGCTACAACTTGAGCCTAAGGGGTTTAAATAGGGGGAATGATGGAAACTGAGGGACTTGAGGGGGTGGGATATATTTTAAATCTAGTAATATAGGCATCATAGGCCTTAAATAAATCTTACCATATTGTATCAAACTATTTTCTTCTCTTATGGTAACTTCATAGGTGATTGGCAAGGTATTAACACCCATAGACTGTATCATTACTCTATTATCAAAATTAAGGGTTCTTAAATAATAAAAGAAGGCATATTCAAGGGATTATATAGTCATTTTAGGAATATTAGTCTATGTATTTTGGAATCTAAGGTTAAAATCATACATGAACTCATGGGGAGCTCTCTAAATGTTAGTTTGTTGTTTAACTAGAGATAGGTGATCAGATTTATCTTGAAATTATCTAAGGATAAACCTAAATCATCCTAGGTAGTAATAGAATTCAATGGAATATTTATATACCACTGCAATTCTTTCCCTTTGAAAGAAGAAACCAATAGTCTATAGCCACATTATCTTGAATAAAATTATAAATATAACAAAGGTTGGAAACATCTTGTATGTGCTCAATAGTAGTTGTTTGACCTTCTCTTGAGAATAATGGGATAATATTAAGGGTATACACATTAATGTCATCAAAATGGGCCAAATTATGTAGACTACCTCTATTGAACAAGATGAACACTTGATTCTTGATGGCTTTTTGGGTAGTGGGGATTACACTGCTTAGAAAAATAAGATAACCGAGATATGAATATTGATTTTTGGGATAAGGTATTATCTTATTAAATATTCTTATCTTACATTAAATATAATTTATCTCAATGAATTTAAGGGTAATGCATTTACTATTTGACCTTATAGTAACCTTTGCCATGTGAATGTTATCTAGATGGTGCTATGAACTTTGAAACTTGAATAATCTTCAGCTTGTGATTATGGCAGATGTTTCCTTCTACTAAAAATAATTCATGTAAAATCCAAAATTTATCTATGCTAAGGATAATGGTCCCCACCGAGTGTGTCAAAACTTGTGGCATCCTAAGTTGTACCCTAGTTAAGAAGCGGATTGTTAAGGTCCTCTTACTCAAACCTATTCCAACATGGGAATGACCCTAGGCTTTGGGTTACTTAGTATTAGGTTATAACTATGGAAAATTTTGGATTTATTTTGGGTCTATCACCTAAAACTAAAATTAAACTTGTTTCTTTCTAGGAAAAGGGGAGAGAGATTAACAAAAATCTATGAAATCATGTAAAAGCGGGGTGATGCACCAAATATTTTGATCTTTATATTTGTGATATATACACTATAAGACACATTAAATACTAAAAAATATCACTTGACTCACTCTTTGATTGACCCTCATATAAGTGTCTCATGGAAAGGTATGGAATAGTTATTGACCTAGTATGGGAGGACAATTGTCCACTTCCCAATTGACCAATAAACTATATATGTGATTAGAATAAACTATGATAACTATTAAAAGACTATATGAAGGTAAGAAAACTAAAATAAAGGCAAGGGAAACATATATTCATTTAGCCACATCAATGAACTCATGAAACACACTTTAATACAGCTTATAAATGGAGGAATTTAGTCTTTTATTGCATAAAATAGGTGTTGCAATAAAAATGTTAGTAGAGTATAGTAATTCCAAAGAGAGGGTTCCTTTTAAAGGCTTATAATCTTGTATTTATATTATAATAGGATGAGAGAGATGAGGATCATGCATAAAAGGATGGATAAGGGAAGATAATGACCAAGATTTCTAATCATTCTAGCATCGATGCCATTAGAAAAGATCATAATGCCTAAGATTACTTCTAGAAGGCAGCCATAATAATTATATCAGTCTATTTAAATATATTTTTAGTTTGTAATTATGATCCTTATGATTACAATGGTGGGATCAAATCATTTTCAAGCTAAATTCTAGCATCAAAGTAGCTAAAATAACTGAATCAATCTTTTGTAATCTCTTTCTAATTTTGGTGTAATTACAATAGTTTAATCAAATTTTTTTGATCTTATTCTAGTTTGGATTGATCCTTACTAGTTCATTTATGGTGTGTAAGAATGGGGAAAGGGTCATAATCATGTTGTTGGATTTGGGGATGAACCCATTAAAACTATTGTGTCTACCTCTATGGCATCCCCTTGAAATATTTTATCTAGTTTTACCTTGAATTTATTTGAGATCCATTTAAATTCTCAAGGATTCAACTTCTAATATTTTCCCTTGATCTTGATATAGGTTTTTAGAATTATGCCATTTATTAGCTATGCATCCCTTCTCAAGATCCTATTATCAGTATATTTACTTTTGTGTGTGTGCCACATGGTGGCCTTTCTTTCATACTTAAGACCATTAACCCTTGACTTTACATGAATTATCAATCTACTTTTGCATGGCTTGAATGTGAATAATTGATTTACATAGTAGTTACCATGGTTGTGATACTTGGCAACTATACATTTGTCTTCAAGATCCACTAAATTATTGACTTCTCAATCACTATTGATATGTTTTGATATGATTAAATTAACTTCACTAATCTATTTGGGGGCATTAGATTTATTAGTAGATGTGTATCATTAGATATTAGATGTTATTTCTAATGTGCACCGTTAGATCTTTAGGACCCACTGACTCATTAGATAACCACTTGTCATTGGATCTTGATTCAATATTCTATGATTTAGACACTTGTTAACCATTTTTTCATCCTTATAAAATTTGAATTCAAATGACTATTTACCATAGCTTTAACTTGATGTTCCTATGTATGTCTTATTCTACAAGTCTAACTTTAAAGGCTTATATATTGAGATAGCAGTCTCATCAAGACACAAAATTTGTAGAACATGATATATGCATGAATAACTTCATGTCCATGTGATATTTTGGCCTTATAATCTTTCTAATAATACTTATAAAATTCATAATCAAATTGGTCTATTCATTTCTCTATGACCTGCGAAGATGGTTTAACTCTTCAAAGCTTGCTTTTGCCATCTTTTGATCATTTATGGGTCAGGAACTTTACTCTACTTCTCTATCCAATTAAAATATTTGTATGTGGGCCAAAATTGGCCAACACTTACCACTCTTGTGATTGGAACCCTCCATGCATCTCTACTTTCCCTAACTCCCCTATATACTACATGGGTCATGATGAGGTTGGCTACATGTGAAAACCCAAGATAATGTTGTAATATATCTATGTAGTGAACCTCCACCTACACTCACCTATTTCAAACTAAATGTGTTCTTTAAAAAAATTACAAGATGGGTCACCTCATCTACCCATTATCTTAGAATGCCCTGGTAGGTCACAACAACCAATTATACTATTGTAAACATCCCCACTACTTAGAAAAGACATTAAATGGTTTCTTCCCTATCTATTTGTATGCCTTGATAGCCCCTAAATATCTTATTGTGAATCCTCACTAATAAAATATCTTCCACTCATACACACAAATCATATCTAGTGCAGGGTGAAAAATATATAGATATCCCAACCATGCAATACTATATAAATCTTTATACATCTATGCCAACACTTCTTATTATTTTTATTAGTGTGATCTATTCTCATTTATCCATAAAAAATGGGCACCCAACTATACAATAGGTGGTATATCACCTTGTCTACTAATAATTGGGATTTATGAATAACTACACTTTCCTTGTGAAGAGTTAGGATTGTTAATCCCTATACTCTCACAAGTCTCACTTGATAATTTTCACCAATTGGTTATGTATCCACAAAAAAAATATTTTTACCATTTGGAAAACTTTCCTCTATCAATAGCATCCCCTAGGTTGATTATCCAACCTAACATAGGCAAACACAATATCATGTATACATTAGTGAGAATAATTTTCCACTCTCCCAAATTATACATAAACTATTAGGTGTTTTGATATGAAACCTAGTAGGTGAATAGGTTTCATAATAAACTAGTTGATGGGGTGACAATCCCCAAATACATTATCTTCAATATTTGTTCTTATTGTATATAGATATCTCATATACTTCCATCTACCCCAAAATCCTTGAAATCCACTCCTATTCCCTTTCCAACTCCACCATATGTATCTAATATAAAAAAATTCAACCCAAAACACTCTTAAATATTTGTTTAACCTTAAAAATATATCCAACCCACTATTTTTAGAATTGGAATGAAACTACCACCTTATGTAGGTGCAGTTTATGTAACTTTACCTACATAAGGTGGTGGTTTTATAATTCATATGAGATGATTATTTAACCATCATAGTCCATCAAAATATATGTAATCTCCTTCAATATGTGGTAGCTATAAGAACCATTGTCTCAAAAACATAATTACCAGTCTATGAAGATCGAATGTTTCATCATTTGGTCATGCCTAACCTAAAAACCATATAAGATTCTCAAATTTTATATTAAAAAAAATTATGTAATCTACCCAACCCTAAAATCTCATTCATGTAAGTAATTTCTAATTTTAACCAATCTATATGCATTTTTTAATCAACTTTTCAAAATTAGGGAAAGAATTTAAAAATCAACAAAACTAAATTATGCATGCCCTACTCCTACTTCCACTATTATGTTGTACATAATATGATAATAATAATAAATTTGAATAAATTAATTCTTTATTCTATCATTGTTAATCCAATTCTTGTAAATCTTAGAACTAAATTTACACAAATGAACACCATTTTTGGAAAATTTTCAAATATATAATTTACTTACTAGCCATTTTATTTTGAAAACTTTGAATTTTTAGAAAATTTAATTTTTAACATAAAAATTCTCATGTTTTAGGTTATATTTTCCATCTTAAAAAATCTAAAATGTTTTTAAGACTAACAATTTTAACATTTTATTTCCCTTAGTACTATTTCAAGGCATGTTTTTTATTTTTCATTTTATAGGTTCATAACAATTAGGCTCCAAGTTTTAGTCCCCCAATGGGATGGATTAGGTAGTATCCTCACCCCTATATACATGATAAGTATTTTTTATCATGATTTTATTAATTACCATGTTTTTATTCCTCATTAAAGCTACACTTTATTCTTGTTTTTTTACATATAGGTAAGAAGTGTGTTTCAGCTAGTTTTGTTGTACCACACATGTAAGGTAATTTAAAAAGGCATCCTTTTTCCTTTAAATGTTTCAATAATTAATAATACACCCTAAAAAATTCATGATAAGGTATATACCCAATGGAAAAATATGTATTCACCTAAAAATTACATGGTGCAATATTTTTGTAAAAAGTAATGATGATGCAAGGACCTTGGTCTATATATTCTTAGATTTAATGTTTTATCAAAATTAATTTAATTTTATGACCTTTTGGATTTTATTTTAAATTTTAGGTTCATTTTTTTGAGTTGTTTTGATTTAATTTTAGTCTTTATTCTTTTGTTATGTAACTATTAATTCTTGTGATGCAACAATCATGTTTCATAATGGCACTGCCATTTTCGTATTGTTTACATTGTGACAATTTTGTAAACCACCATGATGAAAGTGTTATAAAATAAATGGTTTCATATCATATATTGAAATTTTTTTTGTTGACCATAATGGTTTTGGTTGGTTTTGGTGGTTTCACCTTCACCACCTGGATAAGGTGGTCATTGCATCATTGTTTATGTATTTTTAAAATTAGCAAATGAAAATTCAATTTTCATTTGTTTTTCATGATTTTGGTCATGATTATTTCTTGTTTTATCTTGTGTTCAACTATTAAATGGCCCATCTCAATCCTACATTTATTTTTATCAAATATTATCTCTTATCCCTTCTAAAATAGGTTTGATTTCTAGTTAAAATACTATATGCAACCTATTTATTCCCTTACATGTATCTCTTCTTCCTTAAGTTTATGGATTTAAGATTTATATTAGATATTGAAAATTTTGAGTCATATAGAGTAGTAGCCTTCCTGATTTGATTTTTAAAAGATACTTCTTTAGTTTTTTTTTTTTCATATTTGTGTTATTCTACACATGTATGTAGAGGAGAATCTATGAATTGGCAACTGCTTATTTGACTTTATGGATCAACCCAACCACTATTCAACTACTATTTTTTTCAATATTATGTCATTGTTAATTTTTTTTTTGTTTGATATTTACAAGTGTCAAGATTGATCAAACAAGGATACAACATACTTGAGGATAATATACTCACCACAACAGTATTTTACTTTCACTTGATACTCACCATTGATCAGGTTGGAGGTATTTTAATTTTATTTTTGATTTATTTATTATATTATATTATTTAAATATTATATTAAAATTTAAAATAAAATTAAAATAAACTCTTCTCATCTATTTATTTTGCATAAAAAATGTCATCTAGATATTTAAATTTTAGTTGCACATAGAAATATTTCAAAACACATAGTTTACATTAATACCTCAGGTAGATTAATTTAATTCAATCATTAATTAAATACACATAAAATAATTTGATTCCATTTTTTATAAACACACACACACACACACACACACACACACACACACACACACACACACACACACACACACACACACACACACACACACACACACACACACACACACACACACACACACACACACACACACACACACACACACACACACACACACGTGTGTGTGTGTGTGTGTGTGTGTGTGTGTGTGTAAAATAAATCTACCACAAATTATTAAAATGATAAATTTGATTTTGCTTTTATTTCTTAAGATATCATTTATTTTTACAAACAATCATTTAAAACTCCAAAAACTAGTTTTCTATCTTGAATGTGAAAAATAATTTTAAATACTTGTAAGATGGACTCAATAGCGTTTGGATATCATTTTCTTATGCATGTTATAATTTTTTGATTACATAATAGTTTCATTCATTTATATTTTAAAAATACAAAAATAAAATATTCATTTAGCTTGCATATAGGTAAAATCTTACATTAAGATAGAAATGGGTAAAATCAACATTTGTATCCATAGTCTAGAATTTATCATTAATTTTACATGCATTAAAATATTACTGAAACACAAAAATTAGTTTAATCTAATTTCATATTTTCATTTATATCATTTCACATTATTTTCATTTTTAGTAGTTAGCATAGTTACCTTTCTTTATAAAATATTATCAAAAACATTTAAAAAACAATAATTTAAACCTTGTCAAGATGAGTATAATAGCGAAAAATGATATTACACATCTAGAAAATAAAGTTTGTCTTTTAAAACTATATACACATAATTTTTTTTAACTGTATCATGTACTAACATTTTCTCTCTTGCCTCTACCTATTGATTTTAAATCTCCCTAAGTGCACACCTTAAAGGTGCACTAGGAAATATGTGGGTAGGTCATTTGTGATTTGTGAGAGATAGTGTTACCTAATTATCATTGCCAAATCCATTATAGCTTCATTATATTTGATCCATTCAGTCATCTCCTCCTATTTTATATCCACTAACTATTTCAAGTCCCATAATTTCCTAATATATCAACTCATTCAATGTAGTTTTATTCATCATATTCCCCCTTCCTAGACAATGTCAATTACATCAATGCAATTTTAAATAATATGATGTAGTATTTTAAACTAAATTTACTTGGTTGACCTAGTTTAATATTAGTCAACCTATTTAGAACTAAATCAAATTACCCAATAATGTTAGCTTAATCTTCGAGATGGATTAGGATCATTCACCACTATAAATATAACTTACCATTTAGAGAGGAATATTTATTTTCACATTGTTATTACTCATAATTATAATCTAAGTCTACATTTAGAATATTTACTGTTTATTTCTTGTCTTGAAGGAAATCTTGTCTTATGGAGTCTTGGATGTAATATGAGCTTTTTTAGCCTATAGCTTGATTCAACATATAATATCCTTACAACCACAACAATATTTTAAAAATAACCATTGGATAAGGGGGAAATTAATGCTTGACAAGTCTTGTTCAAGGTAAGTTTATTCTAACCATATATATTTCAATTGATATATATATAAGTTTCATACTATCTTGGTTAATGAATATATATCTCCTTGTTTAATTTTTTTTTACATTTACATTTGGTGTGTCTATAGGATTATTTTAACTTTACACTTATCTACCATAGATTAACCTAGGCACAAATTTTCCTACCATTGTCCCTTGACCATTTTTATATGTTTATAACCCTTCCCTTTACTTACATTTCTTTTTTACCATACTAGATTACTTATTAAATAGAGACTGAGTTATAGTTATTTATTAATGTTGATTTTATAGAGGATTTGGAACCCTTTCTCTTGACATTGTGGTTTTGGTGTTCCTCTTTCTTGGTTTGTGAATCCATTTGATCATATACCGATTCATTAAGTATCAATGGGATCTCTTTTATTTACCTTCTGTATGTCTGTATCTTTAGATATGATAGTTTTACGTCAATCTAAGCTCATTACATAAATTATGGTGAAAAAAATGTGAAATTAACCATTGATTTTACTTCTTCAGCCAACTATATCAATCAAATTCATATATTTCTATTTTAATTTTTTTTAAAAATAGTATCGACTGGCATGATATAGTTTCATCTTTAGATATATTTATATCTAACTATATTGAATAGATTGATATAATTCTCTCTCATATTTTTTTACCCAATTTATCTCTAGAAAACTATATAAAATAGGTTGATATAGTTATAATCAAACATATTTTAAATTAAGTGTTTCAAAAAATATGATATAATTATAACCTCATATCTCAATTTTACTCTAGTCAACTATATGAAATGGGCCAATATTATTATGTTCAAACCCTATTTTTAGACAACTATATTTAGTTATGTATTGCAAGTATTTTTAGTAAATTACATCAACAAATTTGATTTAGTTCTATATTTTAATTTTTTTCATTAAACTACATTGATTAGTTTTATTTATTATTTTTTCTCTATCTAGAAATATGTTTAAATGGACTATATCATTCTACTAGTTATAACTCTATACTCTATGTATAACTAAATCATCCAATTTTGATACTATTCTATTTAATTTACTTTTCAAGCATAAGCAAGGAAAATTTACTTTTCATGTCATAGTTTAATCACACATTTCATTTCAAATTGACTACCTATTTATTAAATTCACTAAATGTTTAAAATTTATTTTTGATAATGATTTTCAAACTTTATTATTTTATTTTGTTTTATTTTCCCTAAAAATTATGTTTTGGTAGTTTTCAAACTACTTAGCTATTATCGTGAAGGGATATGTGATGTTTTATTTACAATCCTAGTCTATTATTTATAGACATTGTGTCTTGAAGGTATTTAAAAAATACTCATAGCCATAGTATCGAGTTAATGGTCTTTATTTTCTAGATGGCTCACAATATATCAGAAATGCCTAAGAGTTTCTTTTTATTGAAATTTAGGAAGCCATCAATTTGTCTAATTTTAAAGTGCATAGTTAGTAGTTAACACTAGGAACTTAATATTAGATTACCCTTGAAACCTATTTTAGTGGGATATGGACATGGAAATTCATCCATAGTAACTGATCTAAAACATTGGGTTTACACTATCCAAAAAATGAGTTAGTATCTATAATATCCTACAAATTAGTAAAATCATTTAGTACATCTACCTAGTCTTCTTTTTAGGAAAATAGTTAGCAAAAATAATTATATTTCAATTTCTTTCTTATTGTTTCAATTTTATGTTTACTACTCTATTTTATATTATAGATTATATCTGTTAATGTTATAATTAGCAAAAAAATTATATTTCAATTTGTCTTTATTATTGTATTTTTTTATTGTAGATTTATTAACTAATGTTGATATGATTATGGATTATGTGATGTAACTACATCATCCCATATAAATATATTTACCTTTGTTTGCACACTAAATTGAATAGATCTATCTTATCTTATGTGTTAACATCCCTCACTTCATTAAATATCTTGGATCAATCTATGTTTTTGTATCCCATCTCTTTGCCTATGTAACTATATCAAACGTCTCAATATATTTAATTTTTAGTCTATTTATTTTCTATTATACATTTAATAGATCAAAGCAATCTATTTTATGTTACCTCCAATTAGCATAGATCAAACTATGTCATCCATCTCGATATAGTCTATATCTAATCTCTTTTATATGTGATTATATTAAATAACTTGATACAACTCACTTCTAGGATATTTTTTATATTTTATTAAACAACTATATCAAATATACTAATACAGTTAGTTTGACCTAGTTGTTATTTGTGTCACCTTTCTTATCATACATTATGAATCTGAATGATTTAGTTTTATTTTGGTTGACTTCAAACCAACTATATTAGCCTAGAAAATATCATTCATATTATATAAGCTACATTTTTTCCATCAATATAATCAACATCATGATTTCACCTATTAGTATTTTTATTTATAACCTCAACCCATTTATATTTTGCATGGGTATCTCTTTTATAACTACCTTATCCACCACTTAAGATAACATTTCATGGTGAAATTATTACCAAAATACATTTAGATCAAATGTATGTACCATGGTTTAAATAACTTAAAATGATGATCTCGATAATTCCAACAACCTTAGAAACCTTGATGATACTACCATTTATAATAACAATGGTTTTTTATCAAAACTTTCTAACTACATAGTGGGAGTGATCGACACCAACATTGGGGATCTTCCTCCTCATACCAATACTAGTAATCCCCCTTTAAATTTTTTAATCAAACCCCACCTATTGATACAACTAAAACCCTTTCATAAATGTCTCAAGAAATAAATTCCATGAAAACAATTAATAATTCCAAAATGTGCCAATTATAAAATCACATTTTATAAATGGCTAACCTACCTCTAGTCATTATGTCTCCACAAAATCATATTTTTGTTCTACCTCCTCTTAGATATGTCAATAAATATATCATCCCTCGACCTCCCATACATAATAAAATGATTCAATATATTCCAAATGAACCCTTATCACCCTTCATTATGTCCATAAACATTACAGAAAAAAATCCAACTATCACATCTGATGGGACTAAAGATATTGAAAATATCCTTAGACATTTTGGTAATCTATAAAATGAATGGGTCCAAACTAATACCTTTGTTAATACCAAGATTATTTCATAAACCTTAATGTTAAGTATGTTATAATGGTATAACTAACTCCATAGACAATCCATTTTTCAACTAGAGGATTTATTCAATTATTTAGTCAAGGAATTTCAACATAATGATCTTAAAAATAGCCTTATCCATTCATCAATGTTGAAAAAATTTCTAATGAATCTGCTCACACTTTTATCAAATGATGGAATTAGTTATCCCATAAATCAAATCATAACATGATTTATGATAATCTCTTCAAACTCTTCATTTTTTTTCTTAAAGACTCTCTTTAATACAAGGTCAAGATATTTTCCCCCAAACCATATAAGCGGCCTTTGATTAAAAAAAGATAATATTTCCTTATGACCCAATGTTAACCTTCTCATAATATCATAAAATAAAATTTATAAAATTTAACTAATGCCATAACCATTACCAATTCACAACTCAAGCCTCCTCAAACTAACATAGGAGCCACCAACTTAGATATTCAAAATCCCTCCCACCCATATTTTAGTATGTCATAAATGAGGAATTTTTAATCTACATCTAAACATTTCATCCATACCACTATTACTCCTCCCTCATAGAATGATCCCAAAAAAATTAGATTCATGTTGGCATGTTTAAATCTCATGAGACATGGCAGGCTCTTCCAAAAAAATTAGTTTCCCTCATTTTGGGAGAATATTTGTATCATGATGCTATGATAAATGTTTGACATAATGATTAGCTTAAATATTATAAAAAGAGAATCTTTTCCAAATTTACAAATCATAATTATCAAAATTCTTCTTCATATCCTAATACACAACATTTCAATGGATTTTTTATTTTGATGCCAAATATGACCAATATTACACTAACTCCCAATATGTGAACATATAAAAGGTTAATTACCATCTTTAGTATACTCATAAATACCATGATAATAAACCTAATATTCCCTATATAGAGGAACAACTTATTCTAGATACTTAAACTGATCCTACTTCCTCTTTAAGATGATCCACTAGTGATGAGCTAACTCCATAATTAGATCCTCAACCTAGTTCTTCCACCCTTTATAATAACACCATCTCTACTCAACCTGATACACGTACTAGTTTTTCCTCAAAACCACATTGAAATTTTATAGATGAACTTAACTCTATTCATTATAAAATTCCACTTATGGAATTAGTAATATTTAATCTTAATCACCATAAGTTCCTTATACAACAATTTTAAGAAATTAAATAACCCCACCTAATGATTCTCATATGCCTAATTCCATTGCCAAAGGTCCTACCTTATGTAGGTTCATGTTATTGAAACCATTTCCCCACTTTCTTAATATACAAAACCCTCCATATTGTTCTCTAAAGAATATATCATTAATCATGAAATCCTTTTTCAAGTTGATGACTCACCTCTTTTCATTTAGATTGGAATCAATAATGCATTAATAAGGAAAGTATTGGTGGATGAAGGTTTAATAATTAATGTCACCTCTCTTTGGCTACTCCAAGAAAATATATACTCCAAATAAAAAATTAAGAAAACTTGTCTCACTTCTCTTGGATTTGATAAAACCAATCAAAATCATCTTAGTTATATTTGTATCCCTCTCACTGTTAGACACAAAACTATATGTACTAATATTATGGTTTTATATCTTCCATTATCTAAAAAAGTACTATTAGTTCATCCATTGACTCATTGCATATTCTAGTAGATAATAAATAAAATTTATCATTAATTTCAAACATTATAATCATGAGGTAGATCCAAAACCTAGGAGAATTCAAATTCTAAATCTAAAATATCAATATCACATTCCCACTATTACTCATATTAGTAGTCCACCTCTTCCTAAGTTTTTCAACATGTATCCCTATCTCCATATCACTCTTGTAGATTTTGATGATGATAAACCTAATGAATAGCAAAACATTATAAAAATGGTTCCCTCCTCTTATTCCATAAGATAGGGTTATTCATCTAATTTTTGATACTAATAAAATTCATCCCCTGTGAAATGTTCCTGAATCTCCTTACATATAATATGATTTAAATTTAAATGAATATGGAGTAGCCAAAAAAATTTAAGATCTATTGACCATGTCACATATAAAATTTTATCAACATGGGTATTTATAATATTTACATCCCTACTAACATTTACCAACCTACTTCTCATATATGTAACATTTCTCCATCTTATGATGATTCCTAAGTTATGGATCAAGTTCAATAATGAGACTTGGATGTAATTCATTATCAAAATACTTGAGCCAAAATACATGCCTTTAACTATGATGTTCATGTTATTCATATATTATTTGACTATATTGATATTGACTTAAAACTAAAAAGTTGTGTCCTTCTTATTAATCCACCCTTGATAGATGCACCATGGTTTTTTAAAGATATTATGAATATTTCAACATCTAAAGACATCAATTAGTTCAATATTATTTTTACTATTTATCTTCATTCAAATTGTATTGACCAACCTAACACAATTCAATATTTAATTACATATCACATCAACCAAAACTCATAATCGAATGATATAGTTATTTATTATTTGCCACTTAAAATTGAATACATTAAGCAAACAAATTCAGTCAATCCTAATTTTGTTACTCATAATAATATTGATCAACCTGATATAGTTTCATCTCACTCCACTATACCAAACTATATCAACCAACATGATACAACCTAGACTTATTTTGTATTTGTACTCAACCCCCTAAAATTACTTTATATTCCAATGCTATGGTTTTAATACAAATATATTCTAAATATGATATAAAAGGTAATAAAAAAAAAATTATCTTGAATTAGGTGTATAATACTATGGACATTTACCCATTTTTCCTAGTGATGAAGTCATATTAGATCTAATCCATGATAAAGAGACTTAGATCCCATACCAACATCACAAGCTTGGCCACTTTTAGGAAAACACTCCTTGTTTCAATAATTTTGTTGCTAAAATTGATCCTAAAACACATCCTTCTTATAATATTCCTATAGATCCATATCATTTCCAAGATGGAACTACCTTGTTTATCAAGGAAACTATTACAATCAATTAAAACATTACTTTCTCTCTAGACCAATTCTTATATTTCAGTAAAATAATCATGTGGAACATGATAAATATATTCTATTCAAGAAACTCATGAAACCTTTGTATGGTTATATGAAGACATGATTGGGATTTTCACTAGTATCATTGTCCATAATATTATCACCTATCTTGATGTAAAACTAGTGCTTAATAATCAATCAAAATTTATTCCTCATATTTCTAATTTATGTCAAAGAAATCATGAATATTATAAATGCTAAATTCATCAAACCTGTTGATTACTCAAAATGGGTATCCAACATTGTTCCCATTCTCAGGAAAGTAACCATGGTAAATCAAATTTGTATTGAATTTTGTAATCTAAAATTATCATGTTCTAAAGATAGCTTTCCTTTATGATCAAATGATGCCAAGGGTCTTGATAGAGATGGGTTGGAATTCGTTTGGGCTCTTTCAGACATGAATTAAGGGAGATATTAATATTTGATTGATTTAATCAAATATTAATTATTTGATCTCATTTTAATTAATTATTAATTAATTATTGATTAATTATTAATTAATTATTAATTATTAATGATTGGGTCTAATTTTAGGATCCTAATCCTAATTTAAGACTTGGTCCAATTTTAAGACCCTAGTTCTAAATTAAGGAAGTCTAATTTAAGGGAGTCTAATTTTAGCAAGCACACCTTTGGAGGTGTATAAGAATCTCTCATGGGAGAGAGTTTGTATTCATGCTTATTATTGATATTGATTCTTGTTAAGAAATTCTTCTGTGAAGACTGAGCCAAGGGTTCCAGGATTCCAATTGCATTGAAGAACGTCAACTCTTCATTATGTGCGATTCAGAGGTTGTGAAGGATCAGCTGATCTATTGCCGGATTGTGAGATAACTTCACCCAGAAGTTATCATAGTATTACAGGTATTTGAGAGATAACTTCACTCAGAAGCTATCACAAGGGTTTACAGGTATTTTCTTTATTTTGGGGTTTTGATTCAAGAATTATCCAGATATAGATCTTTTGTATCAGCCCATAATTCTACAGATCAGGATCAGGCATACAGGGTGTGTTATATCAGCGGCCGTACGAATTCCATACGCATCGACAGGAAGTACAGGTACTGACATCAGTGAACAGATACTTACAGAGACCGACATCGGTCGACATACTACTGACATCGGTGGAGTAATGACTGTAGATTGACCAACGACGGCAGTATAACCGGTGTCGGCGACTGTGTGTTTTACACGGCAGGCCGAGACGAACCAGATTCAGAATTCTTTTCCAATTTATGGAATATTCAGGCTATTCAGGCTGTACTTTCAATAATTTTCTATATACTTGACAGAGGATCTCTATTGTAAGCTTATGAGAAAATAAATAAGAAATTATACTATGATTTATTCATCTATTTGAAGATATTTTGTAAAAATTTAGATAAGCAATTTGAAGAAATTGTTTTGATATTCGAAGGGATATTACAGTGGTATCAGAGCTTTGGTCTTTGGTATCATAGTTTTGTGTCTTTCATATATCTCTATTGGTAGGGGATATTACAGTGGTATCAGAGCTAAATCCTGCCATCCTGAGGGTTTGACAGATCTTATGCAGCCACAAGGGTTGGGACCACACAGGTATTTCACGTGCAGTAGAGCTTTGCTTGAAGGTACTCAAGTTCTAGAACAACCGCCGGAAGACATGGGTGATGATATTGGCAGGGCCCATATTCCTCACCATCCAAGAGATCAAGATGATCTAGAGGTTTTACTTACTCTTAGAGAACTATGAGAAGGGCAAAGGTAGAATAACTAGGTATTACAGCAGTTGGCAGCAGCACTACCAAGATTGGGTTCTCCGAGGAGACATTCCCCACACCGTGAAGATGTCAGGAGTGTTTCAGGATCACAAAGAGGCCATGGGACTGTTTCTCATACAGTGAATAGGCCTACTAGGCCTATCTTTGTGAGACAGGAAGCAGAGGAGGTGATAGCAGGTGAGGAGCATGAGGAGGCATTTACGGACACACTTAGGGTAGCGACTGAAGAGTGGGAGTCATTACCACCTATGGTCAGGGAGATGATTACTTTTGACCGATTCCTCACACAAAGGAAAGAACATTATTGAGGTCGATAGAATGGGAGACCAAGACCCCAGAACAATGATCTGAAGCATGCTACGAGTAGGCTCACACTAGCAACATTTGACGGTAGTGGTAAGGTGACAGCACAGGCCTGGGTTAGTAAGCTGGATACATTTTTCACATTGCGACCGATGGGTGAGGAAGATGCTATCAGATATGCGACACTACATCTTGAGGGAGTAGCTCACGATTGGTGGCACCACGGGATGGTGACACTCCATCATGATCAGATCACCTCTTATTAGGAGTTCGTGGATAGGCTAGTAGAGCATTTTGACAGGAGGGATCCAGAGTCCTATTTTCGAGAGTTGGCATAGTTACGTCAAAGTGGGAGTCTAGAGGCATACATTGGTGACTTCCAGAAGTTATCAGTCATGGTCCCTGACATTTCAGAGAGGCAACTAGTAGTACTCTTCATGGAGGGCTTGACAGAACCATTGAGAGGTTGGATCAAAGGCTTTGATCCTCCTTCATTACAGGAAGCTATGAAGAAGGTGCGCAGTATGGAGATGGCAGCCCCATCAAGTAGATCTAACTCCAGAGGCACTTCTTCATCTAGAGACCATAAGCACTCCAACGGGGATACAGAGAGACCAAATTTTAACATAGATAAATCCGGGGTTAAAAATGATTCAAAGGCTAATCCAGCAGCACCACCTTTGGATCGTGAGGTGCTTAATGATTTACGTAGGAAGAAGCTTTGCTTCTACTGCAAAGGTCCATATGATATCCATCACGATTGTCCTTTGAGGCCTAAGGGCAAGACGAATCGTATGATGTGGGTATATTATGAGGAGTCAGAATCAGAAGATTTTGAACAGCATGATAGTTCGGAGGAGGTAGAGGCTTCAGAGCCTAAGGTAGAGGCAGATTTAGAGCTTCATATACAGGAGGCACGCCTATCCAGCATTCAGTCAGATGATTCATTTAGACTCCGTGGAGTTTTGGCAAGGCAGAAGGTTACCACCCTTCTTGATACAGGAGCCACACATAATTTCATAGATGCTAGATTTGTGGAGAAACGTGGACTCACTACCAAAGATTTTAAGGGAATTAGAGTTAAGGTAGCTGATGCTCACACTCTGAGGTGTGAGCGCATGATTAGAGACCTCCCATTGCGCTTGAACAACTATGAGTTCAAGGCTAATTATTATGTAGTGAACATGGGGGACATAAAATTAGTTTTGGGTATGAAGTGGCTTCATTCATTTGAGGAAGTTACTCTTCGACTCAAAGACATGGAGGTTCATTTTGAAGTTGATGGGAAAACACATATTCTTAAGGCAATACGGGGCAGCAGCTTCAAACATATGTTTTTTCATCAGATAGAGATGCCTACACTGCATGACATGATAGAGTGCGATGACGAGTGCCCATTGGCACCAACACAGGAGATATATGGGGATGAGCTGTGTCTTGAGGTGAGTTCAGTTCAAGAGTTAACACATGTGGTAGGGACTCAGCGTTCTGTTACAGGTGGGTCACATGATGATGATACGAGTATGTCTAGCATTCACATTCTAGATTCAGATATTATTCAGCGCCTGGAGTTCATGTTGATTGACAGCGGCAGAGATCAAGACTACATTTGGGATCCAAGAGGAAAATTGATTGGTTTATCACTCAGCAATTGCTTGAGGGCAAGCAATTTTAGGAGGGGTGGATTGTCATGTCCCCTTTTTAGTTGACATGTCCAGAGTTGAAGATTAGCCTATTATGTGACCCTCGTAGGCTGATGGGATGGATAGAGGGTCTTGATAGAGATGGGTTAGAATTTGTTTGGGCTCTTTCAGACATGAATTAAGGGAGATATTAATATTTGATTGATTTAATCAAATATTAATTATTTGATCTCATTTTAATTAATTATTAATTAATTATTAATTATTGATTAATTATTAATTAATTATTAATTATTAATGATTGGGTCTAATTTTAGGATCCTAATCCTAATTTAAGACTTGGTCCAATTTTAAGACCCTAGTTCTAAATTAAGGAAGTCTAATTTAAGGGAGTCTAATTTTAGCAAGCACACCTTTGGAGGTGTATAAGAATCTCTCATGGGAGAGAGTTTGTATTCATGCTTATTATTGATATTGATTCTTGTTAAGAAATTCTTCTGTGAAGACTGAGCCAAGGGTTCCAGGATTCCAATTGCATTGAAGAACGTCAACTCTTCATTGTGTGCGATTCAGAGGTTGTGAAAGATCAGCCGATCTATTGCCGGATTGTGAGATAACTTCACCCAGAAGTTATCATAGTATTACAGGTATTTGAGAGATAACTTCACTCAGAAGCTATCACAAGGGTTTACAGGTATTTTCTTTATTTTTGGGTTTTGATTCAAGAATTATCTAGATATAGATCTTTTGTATCAGCCCATAATTCTACAGATCAGGATCAGGCATACAGGGTGTGTTATATCAGCGGCCGTACGAATTTTGTACAAAGCTCATAAAAATCCATACGCATCGACAGGAAGTATAGGTACCAACATCGGTGAATAGATACTTACAGAGATAGACATCGGTCGACATACTACCCGACATCGGTGGAGTAACGACTGTAGATCGACCGACGACGGTAGTATAACCAGCGTCGGCGACTGTGTGTTTTACACGGCAGGCTGAGACGAACCAGATTCAGAATTCTTTTTTAGTTTATAGAATATTCAGGCTATTCAGGCTGTACTTTCAATAATTTTCTATATACTTGACAGAGGATCTCTATTGTAAGCTTATGAGCAAATAAATAAGAAATTATACTGTGATTTATTCATCTATTTGAAGATATTTTGCAAAAATTCAGATAAGCAATTTGAAGAAATTGTTTTGATATTCGAAGGGATATTACAGTGGTATCAGAGCTTTGGTCTTTGGTATCATAGTTTTGTGTCTTTCATATATCTCTATTGGTAGGGGATATTACATCTATGTCTAGATATGATATTTTATCTATCATGGATGATTTCTTGGGATAAAATTGTATTCAAATCACTCCTAAAGATCATAATAATAATAATTTCATCACTTAATGGGGAACCTATTGCTACATTAAAATGTATTTTGGTATAAAAAAATATAGGTGATACATACCAATGTGTAATGAATAATATTTTTCATGATCTCACCCATAAAATATTTTAAACTTATTTGGATGATATTATTTCAAAATGCAAGCATCATGAAAACCATTTTCAATATCTTAATATTTTATTTGACTGAATCATCAAAGATAATGTTAGACTTAATTATTACAAATGTGTTTTCATTTTCACTATAAAAAAAATATTAGGATTCCTCATTTCCCTACATGGGATTGATGTATGTCTAGCTAAAATCAAGGCTATTTTCAACATTCCTATTCCTCACTCTATCATATACATTTGTAACTACCTTGTAAAACTTGGGGAAATATATTTATTTGTCCCCAAAATGTATTACCATATGTATTTTATAAATTCACTCCTTAATAAGGGTATTTCACTTGAATGGACTTGTATATGCAGAAAATATTAAAATAAAATTAAGGAATCATTAATTCATCCTCCTAATCTTTGACACCTTCTAATTATTTTCCACTTATATTGTATACTTCATATACTTGTATGCCAGTTGGATAAATGTTTATGTAACAAGATTAAATAGGCAAAAAATATGTCATACATTACATTATTTATGCCTTGCTAGATTATGAGACTCGTTACATGAATTTAAAACATGACTATCTAGCCATTTATTTTATAGCTAAAAAGATTCAACACCATATTATTTATCATACAACCTATGTGATTGTACATTTTGACCCCCTTCATAAATTTTTATCTATAACTTTGTTGCCAAGAGAAATAATTGGAAAATTAATGGTAATATTAATTTAATTCAAGTAAATAATTATTACACAAAAAATAGTCAAAGGCCAAATGATTTAAGATCAAATTTTTGCCACACCTATACCAACTAATAATCATCTTCAAGACATGTTTTATAAAAATAAAAATCAAATGTCTTAATCAAAATAATAATATTAAATATTATTTAAAATTTTCAATATTAATCTAAAGGTGTCAATCTTTGAAGTCTTGAAATTTATGCATCTAAACCCAAACCTAGAGTCCTAATAGAATAAATAATTGAGGTTATAATTGAATTTAATGAATATTAATGGACCTTTCACTTTGATAGATCCAAATTAATTTAAGGAGATAGAGTAGGTTGGGTTTTAATTGAGCCTCATGGTAAAATTATTCCTCCCACTTTTCAATTGACATGTGAAGTCTAATAACATGGCTAAACACTATTCCCTCATCTTAAGCATGTAATCAACTATAAAATTAGACATACTATACTTAAATTAATTAAGAAAATTGAAACTTATATGTCACCAATTTAGTCGGGATTTTCATTTAAAAATTTAAAATCTCAAGGCATATCATCAACTTGCTTCCACTATGCTAAATAATTCACATATTTCACTACTAAAGCAATCCCATGAGAAAAAAATTCTTTATTTGATTCTCTTATTTCCTTATCCACTCATTTTCACCCTCATCAAGTGATTAATTATTAACACTTTTTTATCCACATGATAAAATCATCTTTTATCTTAAAATCCAAAAATGATTTTTATTTTTCACATTGAAGCTATCGTTACTAGACAAAGTCCATGGTAAAAAAACATCATCCAATTTATTGAACATAATACTTATCTTCCATAGGTGGATTCTCATGAAAATACTTGACTTTAAAATCAATCTTGAAAATACATACTTAGATATGACATCATTTATTATCATTATGCCAAAGGTACTTGGTTCTGTTATGTTACTTAAGATGAAGTTCCTTCTCTTTTTAAGAAATCACATGGGGTAATTTGTGGTGTTCACTATAATGGACATGATACAATTCATAAATTCGAACACATGTTACATTTATGTATTACCATTGAAAAATATGCTATCATATTTTCTAAAAAGTGTAATCCTTTTCAATTTCATGATGATCTCATTCACTCTCCTCTAGATGTGAAATAAACATTTTAGTCTCCTTGGTCATTTTATATATTGGGATTATATCCCATTGGTAAATTACCTCAATCATAGGATGGACATGTTTTCATCATTACTACCACTAAGTATTTTACCAAGTGCATTGAAATTATTCCCCTTCTAAATGTTACTGTCATAATATACATATAAATTAGTTATTAATAAAATCATATGTCATTTTTTTATTCTTCATACCATAATATATGACAATAGAAATAACTTAAAAAATAAAGACATGAAACAATTATGTGTGAAACTAAAAATCATGCACAAAATTTACACATCCTACCATCCTCAGTGCAATGGTCAAGCCAAAGACATTAAAAAAATCCTTAATAATATATTTCAAAATAATATTCATGATTTTTGTTCTAACTAATATCTCAATATTTATCCCACACTTTGGACTAATCATACTATCATTTGTATTGTCACTAGGGAGAATATTTTAATTTTAGTTTATGGCTCTAAATCTATCTTATTATTAGAATTTCATCTACCTTATTTATGAATTTATCTTCATGTAATTATTACCAATGAATAAATTCATTAATCCTACATTCACACCTTATATTTTATTAATGAATGATGTATGGAGGATTTATAACATAATTTCCAATACAAATATCACATAACTAAAAAAAAAAAAAAAGTTCAAGTTTGAAATTTCAATGTTGGAGACTTAATTCTAAAGTTAGATTAGACCCATGACATGAAAGTGGCAAGTGTGCACAAAAATGAGAGGTTATTTTTTCTTTTTTTCTTTTTTTAAATGGAAAAATAGTGTAGGACATATTTAAAGAACCAAACAATGCTAAGTTTGTAAATTAGTACTTTGCTTAGTCCTATGTGCTTTCTTAGTTTTAATTTATGTATTATTATTTTCCATTTCTATTATGCTCATAATTTCATGATTATAATTAAATTTATACATATAGTGTGGAGATAATATTTATTATAGTTATTTATTAGCCTTTCTTTAATAGAACATAAACTTATCTTCACATCTTTTCACACCTTTGTATTTTCTGACACATTAGCCTTTATTCTATTTTTTAGTCTTTTTTATTTTGGTGTATTTACACCATTTAATTTTTTATATGTGAGTTTAAATCATAATACCATAGATAGGACTTGAATATTCCTTACAAACACCCGCCTTATTATTTGATCAACCTTAGAATAGTTTTGAACCATTGGCTCTTTTTTATCATCTTATATACCCTTTGATTTATTGATTTACTTATTCCTCTTAAATTTTCAATTTTGGTGTTAAATGTTAATACCATATTTAACACCCTCATCTTAAACATCCATAATTTTCATCTCATTACAAATCATGTTTACTCCTGAACTTGGCTAGGTATTTTCCCCAAAAGATAAACTCATTGTTAAGAATATTGTTTTCCTACACTTAAAATTAAGCATATTATTTTATGGTAAAACTTTAATAGAGTATATTCATGTCTCCATTAATTGATACCTTCTCTCATGATGATGTTTCATACCTAACTATAATTTTACCATATTATAATACACATTTTTTTGTGATTTGTGTCAGCCCAATCATTTTATTCTCATTTCCATGATTCCCATTTTGACACATCACTTTGGACACACCAAGGTTATTTTTGAGATTATACTCATTTCTATTGTGAGTGTGTAGGAATATTAAACACCATGGTTTTAAATTTCTCTTCTCTATACACTAAGTGTAAGCTCTTTTGTGATAGCCATTTTAAGCACCCATGTTAGGACTTATGAATCTATATGTAGGAGAAATATAAAAATTCAAAAGATTAAAAATACATATCATAAAAGAAACAAAAGGAAATTATTAAAAGGTAAAAAAATATTAAAAGTCAAATCACTCCAAAATATTCCATCAATACTTTTAAAATATCCTATCTTAGTGGAATCTCAAATTCCACAACTAGCCTCATGATAGAGATGAGGTCCATTACGGTGTGGTATGATAGTAGAATAGGGTAAGATGTCTCATTATCGTATACTATCTAGTACCACTTACTTTCTCACATAATTACCCAATATTAATATTAGACTAATGAATCCATAATATGTCCCAAGGAATAAAGAACATTTTGTGGGATAGTAGGTCCATTTTAATTTTTAATGCATAACTTTCATGGGATGATGTTTATACTTCACTAGTTATCCCAAACTTATGTTTTTAGGTCAAGATATTTAACATAATTAATTTCAAAACTCTCCTAGTGTTTTAAACTTATTTGGAGTGTCTTGCTTCTATTAAATATTATGTTTTCACCTTGGTACCACCCTCTCTCCCACCACCCATTTCATTTCCCCCCTTTATAGGAATGTTTGTTTCTAAATATTCCCCAATTTATATACTTATACTCCATCTATTTTTGACATGTTCCTTAATATGATAATTTTAGTTTATATAACATTAAGAATACATGTTCCATCTTTGATGTTTTTCAAGATTTTATCTTTGTTATCACCTTATGTTTCTCTAAATTTAATTTATTATGTTTCAAACCTTGAATTTTTATACACCTTTTTTCAAGCCATTTCATCTTGTTTCTTTCATCATTTCCTATTTTTCCATCTTTTATTGAGTATGTATGTTTAATTCTCTTCCATTGATGTTGGTTATATTATTTTATTCCATAAATGTTCAAGTTTGATATGATTTTTTAATTTTCTTACTTTGGATACATTTTTCATTCTTTCAATCATTAGTAGCCTTGGATTTTTTGATACCTAGTTTTCTCTCCCTTTTTGTTATTTAAATTGTTTTATCTTTTGGTCATATCCTAGCATTTTTCATCCCAAATTTCAAATCTCCCAAGTTCTTAAATATATTTTAAGATTTTTTTCATTTACATTGGTCCTCATATATTTGATTTTTTTACTCTCTAGTCTTGTATCCCTAGGGTTTGTCCAATGTAGTTATTATTCCATCCATGATCGAGATTGTAAATACCTCATGCGACCACTTAGTTATAAAAGTAAGTCAATATATGTAAATTTTACTTTAAATATCTTCATTTATCCACATTTAATTAAGTATTTCATTTTCAAGTTATCTAAATTACTATGTTGCTATATTATTTCTTGAAGTACTATCCCATATTACACTATGGTGATAAATGATGAAATTTGGGAGTAGCATATGTATACACATAATATGTCTAAAATTTGCCATTTATTGATGACTTATCTCTTGAAAAAACCTATCAAGTTTCAATCTCCCTAAGTGTACACCTTAAATGGTGTATTGGGAAAGGGGTGGATAGGTCATTGGTAATTTACAAGAGATATGATTGACTCTTTATCAGTCCTAAATCCATTCCAAATTCCACATATTTGATCCATTATTCCATAAAATTCTATCTTGAATCATATAACTATATAAAGACCCATAATTTCCCAATATATCAACTCATTTGATGCATTTATATCCATCAAATCTCCCTTCACAACAAAATCAATTTGATCAATGTATTTTTTAATGTTGTGTCAAAATATTAATAACTAAATCAACATGGCCTACCTAGTTCAAGGTTAGTTGACTCATTTAGAACTATATCAATTGGGATGATAACATCGACTTAATCTTTGAGAGGGATTTAGATAATTCACCACTATAAATATAAATTACTATTTCATTTCAATAGAGACGAGCGTTCATTTGTGCATTGATATTACTCACCCTCTTCCCCAAAGTCTATATTTTTTAGAGTTATTACTTAGATATTTTCTTGAAGGAAAGCTTATATTATGGATTCTTGATGAAATAAGAGTCATTTTATCATAGATCCTTATTAATACTTTGAGATCCTTAAAACCACAATGATCTCTTATAAAACACCATTGTTTAAGGGGGTGATTAATTCTCAATAGGTCATGTTAAAGGTAAGTATATTATAACCCTATATCTTTCACTTGATAGATATAGGTTTAATAATGTATTGGTTAATTAGTGTATATCTCCTTGTTTAAAATTTCTCTATACTTAAACTTAGTGTTGTTATAGGATTTCTTGAACTTTTCACTTATCAACCTTAGGTAACCTAGGACCCCATTTTCCTACCATTGTTCCTTTCCCATTTTTATATGTTTTTAACACTTCCTCTTAATTAAATTTATTGATTATAATATTAGACTACTTACAAAATAGAGACATAGTTAAAGTTATTTCATGATGTTGATTTCATAGAGGATTTAGAACCATTTCTATTGAAATTGTGTTGTAGGTGTTCCTCTTGTTAGGATTTGGTCATATCTCAATTCATTAAGTGTCAATACACTCTCTTTCATTTACCTTCTCCAAATATATATATTTAGATAGGAGTGTTGTATGTCAATATTAGATCATTCCATACACAAATATTTTTCCTTAAAAGCTATATGTTTAAGTAATAAGTCACACCATTATCTTTACAAATTTTATTACACTTCCATAGTGACCACATCTTATTAGATATGGTATATTTGTTAGCCTTAAATATCTCATTCCTAGTAGTAAATTTTAAAGTGACATAAACATTAAACTTAGAAATGAGTTTTTTATATTCCACTCCCATATCACATTTGATTTTTGACCAACTCAACATCTTTGATGAGTAATAAAATGTATAGGTGAATCCTATCATTGTATTAATTAATGTATGAGGTCTTAAATAAAATGTTTTTTGAGTCTATACCTCCATCAATTTAATTTTTATCCTCTTTAGGACTAGCCTTATCATATTTTCATTTGATTCATGTATGATATTAACTTGAAAACCCAAAAATTTGATCAGATCCATAGAGTCACCCAACCTGACTAAAATGAGTTTTTCATCCCCAATATCAAGCATGAGATTTCATACATCATCTTAACCTAAAATAAGTAACATTGTAGTTATATTTCCCACTAATTATCCACTCTTGTTCAATAATATGATGTAACTAAACTCTATTTATATCATTATAAACATCCTTTACCACCCACCATCCAAAACCCCCTTCTATCACCTTACCCTAATCAACCTAATATATCTACCCACTCATCAAAATCATATCTTCATTATTTATCTTATCTATACTTCAATAGGTTGAGTGTAAACATGTTAGCATGTCTCTATCCTTGTATAAATATTCCAATCATATTTTACAACCATTTACCTTTGTTGAGGTCTAGTGAGAGTTATATCCTTTTGTCATAGGATTAGCCTTTGTAACCCTTTATTATTGACATTAAAGTTGTAGGCTAACCATATATATATATATATATATATATATATATATATATATATATATATATATATATATATATATATATATATATATATATATATCATTGGTCCTTACCTGATCATCCAAGTATACACATGATTTATTCAATTGGCCATATTCAAATCTTAGTCAATAGAGAGAAAGAAGATAGATGTAGGTTACCTTTTCTCATACATACAGTTACATCTAAAAATTATTAATAAACCCAACGTAATGAAAAATTGAGGACATTTTTCAATCCTTTTCCAAATAACACATAAAAAGAAATAAATATTAATCATAAGGTGTATATGACTTACAAATAACATCCTCTACTAGATTATTATGATTTTAGAACTATTTAGGAGCATCCTACTGATGGTCTTATTGCTACATTTAATGATACACAAGTAAATAGACCTATGATAATATTATTTGAGCATGTGATTGTTAATTATGAATCTATAAATGTTCCCTTTTTTTTCAATGTTTTCATTAACTTAAATCTTATACATAGGTCTGTGGATAATAATGGGTCTAGTGAAAACATTTTTACTATTAAATTTCTTACTACTCTTGAGTAGATAAATGAAGACTATTGATATAATAAATTTAGTGGAAAGTGACAAAAACTTATTTGGGACATTGTGTCTAGGATATGCATAGATACATAAGATACCTGATGTGTGTGTGTGTGTGTGTGTGTGTGTGTGTGTGTGTGTGTGTGTGCGTGCGTGCGTGCATGTGTGTGTGTGTGTGTGTGTGTGTGTGTGTGTGTGTGTGTACAAATATATACAAATATATACATATATATATATACATATATATACATATATATATCTATATATATATATATATATACATACATATATATATATGTATATATATATATAAACTAAGTGATTACATTTTTGGGTATTCCATACTAATATCCTATTTATCCAAACTCATTTATTCTACCACATCAATCACATCATATTTTAAAACCTATATAGGTTCATTATATGAAGGCATTTTAGAAAGAGGTAATACATATTCCTAGAAGATCAATGCTTCAAAATACATTACCTCATAATTTATTCAATATCCATAAATTAAGTTATCTAGTTACTCATGTATTAAGGTGATTATATAATATTATTAATGTGTTTCAAAAGGAGAACACATATTACAATCTCCTAGAATACAAATCAATTAATAGGTTATTATTGTTTCTAGATATACAGTGTATATGGGAACATATTGATTATAATGATAGTGATGGGTGTATAATAATACATGATCACTTATAAGATTTATAAATAGATACATATGGTACTACTTACCCATAATGTGTGAAATTTGCATTGATAAATCTAAGACTTAAATTTGATCATCTAATTGATGGGATAATTGATTATTATTAACATATTTTTAAAAATATAAAATAAATAGATAAAACTTGAAAATAAATACATGAAAAAAATAAAATATAGGACATAGGAATGATGTGATATGGTAGTTATATGGTTAATTTATGTTATTTATCACATAACTGGTATATTACATTTTATACACATGTTATTAATGGTATACATGAGTGTGATGCAAGGCATATAATTTATGTATAATACATGGACATATAGATGTAAGACATTCCTTACACCTAGGGGCTACCTTTATACATTGGGGGCATGTATACACTAGGTTAATATTGGTATAATTTATAGTTATATATTTATAATACCATTCTATTAATCATATTAAGATATTTGTAATGTTTATTTAATATTTATTCTTGTGTATACTTTTTAGGGTGATATATTATATGGATATTATACTTTGATATGGTAGATGATGACATGGGCTGATTATACATATTCCTATTGCTTATTCTATGCATGTTTTATTATGGTTTCTATGTGGTGTTATCATGTATTGTGTATTACATTATGTAATGAGTGATGTGTGTTATGTTATGTTTTCTATGCATGACTATTGATGTGTGTTACATTTTGTGTTATCTTTAATGTTTCTATGAGTGTGGTAATTATCTATTGTCATGTAATTTATCATTTGTGTTGAGGGTCCTACTACCACTCAAATTTTCACCCTTTGAGAGAGAGTTATTCAAGCCCTTTCCAAATTGAGTAGAAATATGGGAACAACTCAATGTTGTGGGTCACCTATGATGGGGCTAAACCTCCATAGTAGGTCAGATTAATCTCTGATTCTCACTTAGAACTAATGATAAGCTATTTTTTCATATTGAAAAGGGTTGGAAAGGTAAAATGGCTCCTAATAAATTTAACTAGGTGAAGTACCAAATAAAAATAGGGAACACCCTTAAGCTTGAACCCACACTAGATCTATAGAGGACAATACTAACTCACACAATCTCAAGTTGATTACATAAGTTTTTCTTGGAAGAGGTTTAAGAAGAAATAAATGCAAACAGAGAGGATTTATAATAATCACTAAATTATCACATTAATGGAAGAAAGAAAACTAATCTATACCTGAAAACAACATTGAAAAATCCCTAAATAAGTTTAAAAATAAGGAACATAGATGAGGAAGATTCTCCTTCACACAATGCCATAGTGCATAACTCACCAAATAAAGATTCAAGGAAAAATATAGGTAAATAAAGTCATATATTGAATTAAGAGGTAGTTATTGAAAATGCTTGACATGGTTGAGCCAAACTAAGATGAGCATATTTTACAATGTCTCATAGAGTGTCCCCATCCTCAAAATTAAAGAGTCCTTATGAGAATCCAAAAGAGAGTGCTTTACAATGGAAAGAATGGGTAATATAGATAAGGGTAATAGAGAGATAAGGGAGAACACATTTTCCATGATCATTAAATGAATTATCACCTTTCATTCCAATTAGGACTAATCTATCATCAATTAGTTATCCTACATTTATTCTAGTAGTCTTCAAGTTATTTTCAATGGCTGAGAGATCCACTAGAAGATAAGTTCTTATTTTTCATGATGAGTCATAATTATTCCAAGGAGAAAATATCCTAACTACCTCTCCAACCACTAGATCCTCCTTTGCTTTTATTTTGCATGCCACCCTCCACTTGTCATCTTCTACTTGGACTCATTATGAGGACAAAAATCCTCTTGTTCATGGAGTTAATAGAGCCATTATTAATTCTTCTTAAGTAGTGGTTTATACCTGCTTGTTGAATATGTGGACATTTTGAAAGATAAGACACTCTTCCATATCTTGTTTATATCTGTACCTAATCTAAACTAGACATATATTAACTATACATTGAAAAATAGTCTAAATTATTGGTTTTCATGTAGACATTATATCAATGAAAACTTATAAGATGTGTAGCCTAGATCCTGGACTATATTTAGGTTTAAATAAACCTATTCTACCTTTGAACCTTGGGAAAACTAAAATATCTATGTATACACAAGTCATATTTTGATAACCAATCATAGACCTTTGATCTATATATTAGGTTTAAAAGACCTATTATGTCTCTATGACTCTCTAATGGTATATCTCGATCCTTTAAATGTTCATCTAGTTTAACTTGGATTGTGTTTGGACTTGGTTCTTTTATTTTTTACCTTTCCCAAGTTAAAGACTACCCTATCAACCTTCATTAAAATATCATGGTCTTAATCCTTTGCTTATTGGTTGTCGATCATGACTTACCTTGTTTGACATTTTCACCCATCTCACTCCATTGATATTGATATGTATGATTGAGTGAGATCCATAAATCTTCCCCTTGACTTGTAAACTATATCCAAGCTAGTGCCACTTGGTAGTCCTACATTTTCCTTTAGGATCTATTGTCATTCAATCTACTTTACATGCTTATGCCACATGGTGGCTTGTTGAGCTCCTTGACCATTTAAATCATCTAATTCTATTAATCTCCCTTGGTATGAATGAGTGCCAATCATTAGATATACTTTAGTTTGAAAATAAATGACTTTTTATTGAGTCTTAAAATTGACATCCATACAACCATCATTTTATGTCTATAAAAATGTATTTAACATCCCACAAATTGTTAAATGTAAGATCTAATGTATTTTTATAGTGGATTAAATTCAATATATTCATGAATGTATCCCATTATTTGACTAACTTTAAATATTTATATCTTGAAGAGAAAAAATCATGGAGGGACCAAATTTATTAGAGATGTTCCAAATATTAAAAGGATTGTGCCCACTTGATCCACTAGTTCTAGGAGATTTGTAAGTGCATTTAGAAAATGTTCAAGTGATCTCACCTATGCAATTATACATGAAACACTAAAAGTGGTCTGTTTCATTTGGCTAATTATGGGAAAACACTCTCAAACTACCTGGGAGCTTAACTTTGCACATTTATATCTCTTGTTTAGATTTGTTGCATGACCTAAAACTAATAACATATCAACTTGGTACAAAGCTAAATAGACCCATGTGATCATTTTATCTTGAGTAAACCACTTGTGTGAGATATAACATCATCAAACTACCCACTCAACTTTATTTGAGCTCCTTTATAAATTGGCTAAGTATGGAAAATTAGCAAAGTTTTTTTGAAAAGCCAACTTTGGACTTAAATAACTTTTACTATACTTAGATTCATGTCCTAAAATTTAGCACATAGTAACTTGGGACAATTGTGATCACAACCTTATGACCAATTCTCCTTGACTCATCCACATGTGGCAATGATAACATTAGAAAACTACCTACTCATAATTTCTACCACTAGACCCTAAATGCCTAGATGAACACAATGAAGAACCAGATGAATACCATGCACTTCCATACTCATTACAAGCACTCTTGACACCCCATAGGGTCTCTAAATCTCTATATCTATCATTTATAAATTGATAATTTACACTTTTAGTTAACTTAATGTGTTTTAAAAGATTTGCAAGTTATATGATCTTTTTGGTCCACTTATTCCATCTAAAACTTTGCTTAAGCTCTTTGATCATTTGACCAATCAATAAATCTACTTATTTCTCTACATCAGGACCTATTAGAGACTACATTGCATATAGCTATTCTTGTATGTGGGCCAAAATTTTCCAACATACCCGATAGTCCATGTCATTGCATTTTGTTTATGGCAGGCTAGAATTAGTTCATTATTGTGTCACGCCTTGAGTGATTTAGTGCCTCATGGTCATGGTATTTTATGATTGTGTACATATTTACATAGTTATTGATATTTTTTATGATTTATAACACACATTATTATATTGTGTGTGATGTCATAATTTATATCATGCATCCTTTATGTGGATTATTATTGAATGCTTATTTATAAGAGACTTATTATTTCATGCATAGTTTTTATATCTAATTTAAATTACTCTTGAATGATCATTTCCTATGATTACATGTTTCATATGTATATGAAACATAAAATATTTATATGATGACATAATCCTATCATGTTAGGATACATGTTTTACATGATTATATTTTAATATAGAAGATGGTGTGTATAACTATTTTATTTTTATATGAGTGATTCACAAGATTCATCCCTCACCTCAAAAGGGGGGCATATAGTGGGTTGTCCTATATATAGATTATTTTTATTTTGAGTCAAAATATGTGATTTATATTAGGATAGATTGACATGTTATAAAATAATCAATTGATGTGGGAGGTATTCCACATGATTATGAAAGATTATTAATAGATAGTATTAAGTTTTGAGATAGATTATATGTGTTAAATATGGTAAGTTTATTAGATTTATCAGCTTCAAAAGGTTATTATATTTAAAAAAATTATCACATTTATTATATTGAACATATTCACATACAAATTATGATATTTTATATCACATTGGTGTATAGGTGGATATTAATAGGGAATGAATGTTGTTCATGCATAAATTAGTTTATTTACATGATGAGATCAATGGTACTATATAAGAATTATGGGTCTAAAATATACATAAAATGGTTAATTTAGAGTCTAGTTTGTCATAAAAACCTATTTTAATATTTCACAAAAAGAATTATGATGATATTTGAGTAGTGCAATTGAGGTTTTGTATCTCTAAACTGATAATACTTATTTGTTTTTAATGTGTTTGATGCATTAAAACTCCTCAACACATGATATAAACATAGGCATATCCTTAGAGAATAATAACCCCATTGTATTCTCTAAATTATTTGAAAAGAGGGTAACTTGGTTTGCACACACACAAGTGTATACTCTAATTGAATCTTAAAATTAAAATAATTTAATGATCTAGATTATTTCATATATTTGTGTCATGTGTGGACATCGATTTCTAAATGTTTCTTTTTAGGTTTTACATGGAGTAAGATGTATTGGGTCATACTTGGAAGCACCAAGTATTGTTACATGTGTTTTTTTAAAATTTTAATATATAATTTTGAATAGTAGACTAGAAATGGTGCATTTTTAGACACCTAAATTTCATATTAGATACTTGGAAACATCATATTTTAACTATTATTTACATACATGACTTGTGCATATACATTTGAAAATTTCACGTCCTTTTTTCTAACTATTAATATATTTATGGACTTGGCCAACCCATTTTATTTGCATTCATATTTTGAATCTCCCTAGTCTGTGATAGAATTCTCTAAAATGATAAAAAAAAAATGTCTCCATATATGTAGTCACTATTTCTCCCTTTATAGATAGTGTCAAAAAAATAGTTGAATGTTTGTAGTTACCTCTGGAATCCACATATACCAAAAATGTTCCAAGACCTCTAACAACTCTTTTTAAAATTCAAATATCTCCTTTAGGTTGTCATAAGAACATTTTGCATGTATTTAATGGAGAAAGTTATAAATAATCATATATAAATACACATCAATCCTAAGGGAAATCCTATCTAAAATTCACATAGAAAAGATTAAGAAACCCATTTGTATGCCTTTGAGAAATTATTCAAAAGCATTCAAATCTTATATCCCCTCAAAGGAATAGTATAAAATCTAAATCTAAAAGGAATCACAAGGTCAAAGTTGCACATTTTCAAGTGTTGCAATCCAAAGCATTGCATTGAATTCTAGTGGATCATGATTGAGCATACATACATATAAGTAAGATAAATACATGTGGTTTGATCATTTTTCAGAATATTATAATGTAGGAAACACTCAACCACTTAGCATGGAGTGGATGGGGCTATCCAACCCATATTTTGTGCCCATATTTTATTTCAACTTGGTGTCAAAAGTGGAACTAGAGTTTCAAGTAAATGTAAAACAAAATCAATATTTGTCCACATGATTGAGGTCAAAAAATTAGATAGGAATCATTTAGATTGGTAGGTGTAGTAGTATAAGGTATAATAGATAAGAAAATAACACATGATTAGTTCTAGTAAATAATGTAAGAAACCAATTTAAGTAGTTTTCTTGGATTCACTGGTAGTGTTTTGGAATATTTTGATAGTATATTTCTCAAGACACAAAAACATAGATATTACATAGATCATTTTAGGATAGTATACACTTGTAGTGAACAATAAATTAAAATAAAATTAATGTGTTCATTCTCCCTTTTTCATTTAAATATTTAGCAAGTGTAATCAATATATCTTTAGGATTCAAATTTTTATAATATATGCCCTACCTTGTCCAATCTAAATTTAAATATCTTATTTAGATCAATTTAATCAAAAATAAGTTAAAACACATAGCAATAGATGAAGTATCACTTGGTTCATCTTTATTTCATTTCATACTATATGTTGTTGATTTATTTTTAATGCAAGTATTAGGCATTTTTATAATTGGTACATTGGTAATAATGTTGCTTATTTTAATCTATGAAATTTTAACTTTGGATTATAATTAATCTTCCTATAGATCAATATCCTTATGTTTAAGATAAGTAAATAATTTTCATATTATTCCAAGTGTCATATTATTTATTGATTGTTTGATAAAAATATGTTTCCTCTCTAAATCACATGGTTGTAAAATCAGTGAATTCATATAGAAGAGAAATATAAATATGAAACCACACAATTTTATTATGAACTTTTTTAGATGTTAAATGCTTCCAAATTTATCTCTTAGTAAATTTAAAGTAATTTATTTATCTAAAAATACTTTCTAGAAAATTCCCATTGAATCTAGGGAGCCACTATGAAAAGAAGATAACCAATGTAAGGAATCACAAGATAATTTTTATAAAATGACTTAATAATAATAAAAGGATGGTATTCACAATCACCTATTAAAATTGATATTTTATAAAGGTTATCTTGAGGGTCTCCATGGTGTTGATGCCTAAATATGTATCACATGTTCTTAGAGTGTTTGAGAACACTTCTCATTTTAGAATTCTAGGAATTTATCACATGAGTTATAGGTTGTGATAATCCTATTATATGTTGATATAATAGAGACAAAGCAAGTGAAATATTTCACAATATTTATAATGTTTGGTGGTTGGGAGCCACCATGGACAAAAGTTAGTCTATGCAAAATATAAAATATGTTATGCTAAAAACTATGGATTGTGATAAAAAATTAATCTAAGAACTAATCTAAGATGGATATTTAAAATTACAATTAAGCTAAAGTGATCTAGATAAAAAAAGAGAGCAAAAGGAAATGTAAGGTAGAGAATGTATATTGTTAATCTTTATTCCAAACACTATGACAAAGTACAAATATCATTTGGGCATGAACTTAATAAATGTATGACATAAAGTAGCATAATATCCAATCCTATCATACGTTAGGCAAACATCTAAGGATAGTGTGAAATAATGCAAATAAGAATGAAGTTCACTTTAAATATTTACCCCTACAATCAAACAACATTAGCCCAAATGTAGCAAGAGTAATCAAATGAAATGAACCTAAGAACTTTTAATTAACCTAACATTAGCATAAGTTAAAACCTTTGCATTCAAATATACACACCTAGAATTCATAAGAACTATTAAAATATGGAAATTAGAAAAAACAAGTGAGAGAGAAGACAAGATAACAAAAGACACAACCAAATTTGGATAAACTTTGTAGAATTCCTTACTTATATTAAGTGATCAAAAGTTGAAATCGACTTTTGAATCTAAAAACTCCCCACCCCCAATTTTTAAAAGGGAAACACCTATTTATATAGAACTTTAATGAGGTATGCTGATTAGTCATGTAAAATTTTAATGATAGTTATCCTTTTACAATCTTTTTAAGAAACTTCTAGACATTCTAAATTACTAAACTATAGGTAATGTTATTTACAAGTTACACATGCCTTTAAAAAAGAATATTCCATTTTCAAAAGTATATAATATCATTTAAAAAATAATATTATTATCTTAGCTAACTTGGAGACCCTTGAGTTGTAGTCTATTGCTTCCCTAGCAGGATCTTCATTATATAATGTTGCTCATTGATAAGTTGGAGATCAATGATAGGTCTTATGAAAAACTCCTTTTCTTGATCTTTTAGTCCCTTTAGATCCCTCTCAACCCTTTCCAAAGATTTTTTTATTCCCCTAACATTTATTATATTCTAATATTATGATAAGAGAAGGCTCATGACTTTCTTATTATCAGCCCTTGTTTTCATTTACCCTTGATTCCTTACTTCTTGAATTAATTGAATAGTTGTATGCTTGAACTCCTCATCAATTATTAGACCCAAGCAACTAAGTGTGGTAGGCTCTTTGAACAAGCTATCCATATGTGAAACATTTTATCTTTTTTCTACTTGAGGTCCTTTTAAATGTCCTCCATATGATTGGACTAGCTACTCAATGACTTGATATTATCTATTAATATAGCCATACCATGTTAAGTTGGGTTACAATGACTATCATGAATTTAAGGATTTGATTTTTGGTCAAGACCTTGATCAAATTATTTACTTGGTAGCTCAAAGCCTACCATTGGCCAACTTGGCTTGTATCCTTAGTGCTTTGTTTGTTTATTTCATCCTTCTTGGTTATAAATAACTTTAAAGAATTGAATAAATTAGTCATGGTGTCTTCAAATTGCCTGAATTTGTATTCTTGAATTGATAAGATGGATTGTTCTTTTAGGTTCTCATTCTGGTATAAGATGCCCTTGATCATTATCTCTAATTCATTTTTCTAAGGCTGAGCCACTTTAAGGACATTTTATTCAAATATTGGATCTTTACCATGCTTTTATCTTCCAACTAGAGTCAATCTAACAAAAAGTTCCTCTTTTTGGAAAGTGAACTCTTCTCCACTAACCATGGTCTTCTTCTTAGTTACTCTCTACAAACTAGAAATGGTTGGGTCAAATTTGATACCAATTAAATATTTTGTCACTTTAGGAGTTGGGGTCTCCATCTGTGTTCCACTTGATTCTCCTAGATCAACCATTATTTTCTCTTCCTCCTATAATGCAACTATCCATGGTTTAACTTCCTCATGTAATAGAATATTATTTTCTTGCATCACTGCCCAAAGATGGTGGATGGTAGGTACCTTTTACAATTTTATATAGATGAATAATTTATGAATGGTTGGACCCTAAATCATTTTTTCCTCACTCAAGAGATTAACTTCACTCAAAGGATGAGTGAAGGTTAACTTGGGATTCTTAGCCTTCACTGGGACAATGGCCAATTCAACTTTTCTTTTAGGGTGGGTCCATAGGAGCTAGGTCTAACACTTCCTTCCCATTTTCCCCTTCAGCTTCCTCCATTTATTCATCTTCAAACTAAAAGGCTAATGATAGTATTTTTAAATATTTTTTAATTATTTCACTAGGGTCTAGTGCTACTATATGTATTTTCTTCACTAGTGATCCCTATTCCTCTACTTGAGTTTATTAAGATGCAATCTCATCAGGCCTTTTCTCCTTTAGCCTTTGCTTAATCTATGCCTCAAGTCTAGACACTATCTATAACAAGGTTGGGGGAGGTCTAGAAGGTGTACCACTTAGTAAATAGTACAACCTTGGGCCCAATTACCATTTGTCATCATCCCCTTTTTTTTCATCTACATCTTAGACTCTAGTTTGATGTTGTGCTTTTTAAAGCTAAAGGTGACCTCAAAGAATGAAGAGGCCTTTTGTATATATGGGGTCAAAATCACTAGGGTGATGATCATAAGGTACATTTATTCCCTTGGCCTTCAAGTCTTCTTTAAACTTTCCCTATGGATCCCACTACCTTAGATCATCCATTTGGAGATTGAAGGAGGTCCTATGTTTGGAAGCATCCTCAATGTTGTCCCATTATGAAAAAATAGTTCTTTCAATGGTTAAGGGGAGACTATGAAGTAGTCCCTTTCTCTTGGTTTTGCAAAAACCATCTATTCTATTACACATTTAATAAGCCACCTCCTACTCAACTAACTTGATTGGAACATGGATTAGTAATATGATGGGAGTGCATTATGTTCCATCAACCCTAATCATTGTGAAATATGGATATAATTAGATGTCTCCTATGGCCTCAATTGACTTTTTTGTTAAGGGTCTGAGTCTTGCTATTGGATTACCAATTATGGCCTTGATTAGGTATAGATAAACACATTTACATATAAATTAGATGTGGTCCTTATATTTGAATATATAAAACTTTAAATAGTATTTGGAGATTATTTATATCCCATTAGGTGACCATTCTCTTAGGTTGGGGATATTTGTGGTAGCAAGTAAGGAATCTAGGATGTATGACATCATGTAGAATTGGTTCCTAGTCTTCTTATTGACTATAAAGATCTATCTAATTAAACAAGTGTTTATCACTTCACCAAGGGGAGGGGTGACCTATTTCTCAACCATTAAATAGATTAAGGGCACCCAAATCTTGTCCACATATGTTGTGGTTGAATTTTCGCATAACCTATTCATCATATTCATGATCATTCTTATCCTAGGTCTAAATTTACCAATGGGAATATTACCACTAAAATCTAAAAACACTAGATTTACAAAATATAACCATAGGGCAAGGATGGTCTTCAAGTCATTTTTCTTGGCCCAATTGTTGACTGTGGTTTGGTCTATTTAGGGCTTAGGTAGTTTGTAATAGTTTTCAAAATAGGTGAGAGAACATCTATTCAATGTACATCAGGTTTTGTTGTTGCATAATGGAGATCCATCATTTGAATGGTAACTATGTCATAGTAGAGCATTCTTGCTAGCACATTCTTCTTTTCTTCTCTTGTGATGGGTTGTTGTTTTTCAATGGTCCAAAATAGGCTCACCTAATTGTTGTCCCTAGTTTATAAAGATGTGACATTGAATTATGTGTCCTTGAAAACTCTTCCTTCTACATTTGAGGTTAAATAGAGTGATACATCTTCTCTAGAGGCACTTTTCTGGGCCATCGAGGTTGTAATTTTATCTAAACTACGTATTAATGGCCTATAAATATATTCTAGATCAAATTATCCTTGCTAAAATAGAAATCCAATCTTTCTTGTCTTGATTATGATGGTCATAGGGTTAAACTAGGGCTTCTAGATGTGATAATGTTTTTCTGAAGGTTCCTTATAGGGCTTTAATGGTGGTAGCTATTTAATCTTATGCAAGATTCATGACTTAGATTATGTTTAGATATTTTCATTTATACTTTTATATTTCTTAGGTCCCCAAAATCTCTAACTTGGCACATCTAGCTTATGTGCAGTTGACATGGTATCACTATGGCATCCTTCTCATTAATATTTAAAAGATAACCATTATATTTTAAAAATTCTTGTTTGATATTGCACTATTGGATCCTCCCTACATGGATCAGTATGGACCATCAATTTCAATATGAGGACTTGAATGCCATTGGTTGCTCAATATATTCTCTATGGTTGTGACACTTGTCACTTCTGCATTCTCCTTAAATTTTTAATGTTTCATATGCATTGTTTATCTTGATTGCATAGATCAATCACACTCTATTGATCTCAATCTATTTAATTTTACCTCCTACTCTACAGACCATTGATTTGACTTTGTACACTACATCATGGGTTGTTGATCTTTGAAAGATGCTCAAGCTTTTATTTATGGCCTATAAGAATGCCACATGTTATTTCTACATTTGTACTTGACTTTTTAATGTTTGTTATAACCTTTTGATCATCTTCATTTAAGCAAATTTGGACCATTAAATCTTGATCTATAGGTTCAAATATCATTAGTTTCTTATTATTTCTTAGCTAATATTTGACACTTGTCACTTTATCACTTGTCTTAGGGCTCCATTGAAGTCTTGAATCGATATGCACCATTAAATCAATCTGGCCCAAGAAAATATGTCATTGATCTCATGAAAATTCTTGAGTTTTAACTTAAGGTTAGGGTCTTTGACTTTAAGCTCACACCATTAGATCTTTATTGTCTGAACAAATTTAGATCACTGATCTTACAAATAAAAAGGATGTTTAAGTGCTCAGGCAACATAAAATTTAAGCTAAAATTTTAGACTAATGTTTTCATTCATATTAATAAATAGGAATAAAACTTCAGGATAAATTTTTAAGCTAAGTTTTGAAACAAGTTAAAGGGGACCCTATGAAATAAAAAAACCTAGCATAAAGTCTTATCCTAAGGTTTTTATTGTATTAATACATATGGTAAACCTTAGGGTAAGGATTTAGGCTAAGTTTTATATAAAAGGGACCAATCATTACTTAGATTGTGCCAATAATAAAATAGACCAAGGGATTACTGGACATAAAGGGCCAATCATAAGATTTATATACTAAGGTTTTGTCATGTTGAAAAACATGACTAAGCCTTAGGATACAAATTAAAATAAGTCCATGACATAATTGAAGTGTTATCACATAAAGGGTTCCTGCTAAACTTGAATTTGATTTAAAAGGAACCTAGGTTTAAAACGTTAAACTAGGGTTTTAACATGACTAAACATAGATCCAATAAATATTTGATAGATCAAAGGCTAAAAAATATCAATTAAACAATGAGGCACAAAACCCTAATCAAGTTTAGGCCTAAATGAGATTTCATTGACCCTGTAATACATAAACACAAGTAACAATTTTTAGCGACATTAGAATTTGTGAAACCATGATCATTTGACAAAATGTCTATTAATCTAAATGAGAGTTATGAATAATGTTAAAACGTGTTATATATATTTTGATTAAGTGAATTTTCAAATTTAGGTTACAAATTTACACTATTTGACACAAGGGTCCCCATTTTTCAAAAATGGGCGTATTTGACCTTAAAAAATGGTGACTTTTTAGGGAAAATAACAATATGTTAAAATTTAAAAACACTCATTTAGAATAATAACTAAGGTACTTATTCCATTTGATTAGGCACCACTATTAAGATCACTTTATGGTTAGAACAAATCTTGAAAATGTAGAATTAAGATTGAGCATCAAGACATAGCCTTGTTGTGTGTGTGCTTTGATTCCACTTAATGATTTCCATAAGATTTGGAGAACACCTTCTAGGTTCATGACTATAATCATTAATACTGACTTTCATCACATTTGGATATTCATTAAGAATCATGCTTTAGCTTAGATAAGGCTTGGTCATTATTTTTTTTTCTATATAGGCATCATATCCCCAATAAAGATGCCTTTGGCTCCACTCAAGGCCTTGCTCCACTTTTACCTAGGCATCCATAGCCCCGGTGGAGATTACTAGAATAACCTTTACTCAAAAATATCTTGAATTTTATAATAAGGTTCTTATTTTTTTTTGTATTTTTAAAGTCATTTTGTCTTTATAGAATAGGTTGGGAACTAGGTTAGCCATGTTTTAAGATTTGGTCAAGTGTTTGATCTTTAGACAATCATCCTTGGATGTAAACTTTGTCCTAGGAAATTAATGTTTTTTAAGTATAAGCATGACTGTATCCCAATAATCCAAGATTTCTCTCTACATGTGAAGTCTTTCTTAGAATAAATTTTAGATAAGAATAAGGATTAAAATCTCAAGGAAAAATTAACCTACCCATCAGTCTTTACTAGTTTCTCCAAACTATAACATTAATCTCATATTCTAATAATCCATGGTCAACCAACGCTAAGAAATCATACCTCCATTCATGAATCGTGAGGTTTCTTTTGACCAATCATATGCATCTTGAGATGATGGATTTTATAAAAGGACTTATTACATGTAATGAACAAAGTAGAGAAATCAAACAAAGAAAACATATAGAAAACAAAAAGATAAATATATACAAACATATGTACAAACAAAGGGAATGAAGGAAAGAAGATTAATAAACTAAACTAAACCCTACCTAAACTAGCACTAACTAGTCTTACAATGTTAATCATAAAATATAGTAAGAGGGGGTGTGAACAAATATATTATATATCTTATTTCTTAATCAAATTCCTTTTCTTTAACCACTTAATCACACATTCAACATATGTAATAAAATTGAAATAATAATATGCACCACACGAGAGAGAGAGAGAGAGAGAGAGAGAGAGAGAGAGAGAGAGAGAGAGAGAGAGAGAGAGAGAGAGAGAGAGAGAGAGAGAGAGAGAGAGAGAGAGAGAGAGAGAGAGAGCATATTTTTACATGGAAACCCAAAATGAGAAAATCCTTGGAGAAAAATCTCAAGTATATGAATGAGCACTAACTTAAATTACAAATTTTTCAATCACAAACTTGTAGGAGCACTAACCCCTTTGTTGAGCACAAACACAACAACTATTTATGAGCACCAACCCATAGGATCACCAACCCCTTGAAAATATTTGTGAGCACCAACCCATAGGAGCACCAACCCCTCTTGTGTATAAAACACAACTATCTCTCAATGTTGCTTACTCAACAAATAATAGAACTCTATAATATCTCCTAATTTTCTCTCTTTGAAAACAAATATAAACCATGCACTCTCTTTCATTTGAAATGGCTTCTCAAGCCTTTATTTATAGATTTCCAAATGAACTTTGGCATTCACCCTTTGTGACCCTTCAATCTTCATGGAAAATGGTGCCAATGTTGTATGACCCTTCATATCCTTGCATTTGAAAAATCATATGGTGACCCTTATGAGAAAAATCATCCTTTCCTCTTTTGTCTTTATCTTTGTGACTTTTCATATTCCTCAAAGTGTCCCTTCATGGAAAAATTTTCCATACCATCTTTTGTCTTCACATGGTGACTCTTGGAATTCCTCAAGATGACTCTTCATGAAAAAATGCATCCCATTCCTCTTTTGTCTGTTACCCTATGACTCTTTGACTTCTCCATGGGCCCTCTTTTGACTTATATGAAACCAAAAATATATTCATTAATATTGAATAAATATTAACACACATTATCCAAGATGTAAATATTAAAAACACTATTAAATATGATGGAGACTTTATCACCAATAATGCTAGACCTTTGACATCAATGATAATATTTCCAATAATCTCCCCCTTTGTCATTGATGACAACCTCAAACTAAAATTTCCACATCCTAAAACCTGAACATACTACTTCTAAAAAACATACAGTAACTCCCCCTTACTATAATAACCTGTACCTATTCCCTATACCTATTTTTGCACTTGTACCTATACCTATTATTATCCCCCTTTGACATCAATGGAAAAGGGCCTACTTGGAGCTAACATTTAGCTCCCCCTCAACTGATGTTGAACCTCAATGGAAATAAGTAAAATAAATTACTCCCAACTTCTCCCATAGATACTTAAATGTTTGTTTTGGTAATGCCTTTATGAAAATATCTATAATCTACTATGTAGTACTGATATACTCCATCTTAACCTATTGATCTACAACCTACTCTCTCAAGAAGTGATATCTAATGGGAATATGTTTTTCTCTTAAATGCATCACTGGATTCTTTGACATATTAATAGCACTTTTCTTGTCACAAAAAATAGAAATAGGTTCATATTTTACCTTGATATCTTCCAAAGTTTGCTTCATCTAAAGAACTTGAGTACAACATAATATCACTAAAATATATTCTGCTTCAACTGTAAAAAGTGATACTAAATTTTTCATCTTGCTTAGCCATGATACTAAGCTATCACCAAGGAATAAAGGTCCTCCACTTGTGCTCTTTTTTCCATCCAGGCACCCTACCCAATCTGAATCTGTATAAGCAACCAAAGTTAAATCTCTACCTATGGGATACCATAATCTGTAATCCAATGTCCCCTTGATATATCTAAATATTCTCTTCACCAACTAAACATGACTATCTTTTGGAGATGATTGATATCTTGCAACCATACCTACTACATGCATGATGTCTAGCTTTGATGCTATCAAATATAAAAGACTACCAATCATAGATCTATACAAATATTGATCTACAATAGGTGAATCTTCATCTTTGCTCACCTTATTTCCTATACAAATTGGTGTTCCAACTAGTGCACAATCCTCAAAACCAAATCTATTCAACATTTCCTTGTCATATTTACTTTGAAATATGAAAATTCCTTTATCTAACTAAAATATTTACAATCCTAAGAAAAATGACAATTCTCCAAGCATAGACATCTCAAATTATTTTTGTATATTATTAAAAAAAATTGCCATATTTTCAATGTTTTCTCCAAAAATGATGTCATCAATATATACCACAACAATCAATTGATGCTTACCTTTTGTTTTGATGTAGAGATTACTATCAACAAATCCTCTCTTGAAACCTTTATCTTATAGGTACTTATCAAGTCTTGCATACCGAGCTTTAAGAGCTTATTTCAATCCATACAACTCTTTCTTAGATATATTATATGCATTGTATGGATTGAAATAAATCCCTTAGGCTACTCAGTGTAGACCTCTTCTTCCAGATTCCCATTTAGGAAGGAAGATTTGACATCCATTTAAAACACTTTGAAATTTTTAAACACTGCATACATTATAATAGCCTCCAACCTTACCACTAGTGCAAAAGTTTCTTCAAAATATATTCCCTCAATCTGAGCATATCCTTTACATACTAATCTTGCTTTATTCTTGGTCACTTCTCCATTTTCATTCAACCTATTTCTATAAAACCATTTTGTTCCTATCACATTGTGATCTTTTAGTCTAGGTAGTAATTCCCAATTATCATTATTTTCTATCTAATTTAATTCTTCATCCATAGCCTTAACCAAATGCTTATCATGTCTAACTTCTAAAAAAGTTCTAAGCTAATTTTTGGTTAACAAAGAGAAATTAACTTGCTCACATTCACTTACCATCATTCTTTTGGTGTGGATTCCTTCATTTATGTCCCTAATGATGTCACTTTCATTATGTTTTATGTGAACATATTTGGACAAAGTTTTGGTGTTGTTTCTCTCCTTCTCATCTTCATCTGATTCTTCAAAATCTTCTTCTTTAATGATTTTAAGAATGTCTATTAGATCATAGATTCTTTGTGTTCCATCTTCTTCTATCCTGACACATACACTTTTAACAATTTTATTGATTATTTTTTTATAAAATTTATAGGATTTAATTTTCCAAGAATAACCAAGAAATATACCTTCATTTTCTCTAGATTCAAACTTCCCAAATTTTTTTGCTGATTCTCTTTATAAAGCATCTGCTACTGAAAACTCTAAAATAATCAACTATTGCTAGTTTGTCTTTCCATAGCTTATAAGGAGTCTTATCACTATTGACTCTCAATAATTCTCTATTCAAAATATGCACTACTATAAAAAATACCACTCTACATATTTATCTTCTATCTTAGATTAATTTAGCATTGTCCTCACCATCTCCTGAACTATTCTATTTTTCTGTTCAACTACTCCATTTTGTTGTGGAGTTTTGGCTACTAAATAATGTCTCTTTATTCCATGGTATTCAAAAAACTCAATAAATTGATCTAACATGAATTCTACTCCTCGATATGATCTTAGACACTTAAACTTTAAATTGGTTTCATTCTCAACTAATGCTTTGAATGCTTTAAAATGTCTAAAATCTTCTTATTTTTTATTTAAAAACATTACCCAAGTCATACGTGAAAAATCATCAATAAACAACATGAAATATTTCTCACCTTAAGTAATTTGAGTTATCATAGGGCCACATAGATCAGTGTGAATAAGATCTAGCATCTGAGTGGTCAAGTACTTTTTTGTTTTGTACCACCTTCTAGCCTACTTCCCATGCTGACAAGGTTCACAAAATGTGTCAGATGGCTTTATTATATTTGGAAGATTTCTAACTGCTTACTTCTTGATGATATTGATAATATTTTCAAAATTTATGTGCCCCATTCTACTATGTCATTGCCAACTTTCTTCAATCTAACTCAAACAACATCTTTGACCTTTGATATCTGATAACATATACAAATTATTGCCTATTCTCTAAGCATCTATAACCAGTACATTTGAATCTTTTCTTCTAATTTTACAACCTTCTATATAAAAATTTAGTGTGTGCCCCTAATCACACATTTAAATTACACTCAAAAGATTATGCTTAAGACCTTCTACATATAAAACATTTTTAGTTTTAGTTCTACCATTATCCAAAATTAGTTTACCTTTTCCAACAATTTTGGTAATAGTATTGTCTCCAAATTTCACCATGCCACCATTGATCTTATTCAAGGTTATGAACTTGCCCTTGTCTCCTGTCATGTGCCTCAAACATCCACTATCAATGAACCATGGATTTTCTTTATTTCTTGCATGCAAACTTGTCTACACCAATATATATTTTTCAGGTTATTTATTTTGCCATGAACCTATCTAAACTTTTTTCTTGCTGAATGGAGACTTGAAACTCTGGTCCTTCTTGACTGAATCGAAAATGATTCTATAGTATCAAGTTATGTGTCGATAGTTTTTGTACTTGTAACATATTATGGCCTATTCATTAAATCTTGATAGAAGAGCAAAAGAGTTGTGGCTTTTGCTTGAATCTGCATGACTTTCCTTCTTATTTTTGAAATTGTTAGCCCTTTGTCAACATTCTATTTTCTCATGACCATATCCATTATAATAAAAATAGTAACCATAAAAATAGGACCTATTTTTGTATCTCTAACCTGATTGCCTTTTGTAGCTATGTTCTTTCCAACCTTCTTTGTTTGAGATCTCCTTTATATTATTAACTTCTTCCCTTTTTATTTCCTCTTTTTTAAGAGCTTCAACATAGCTCTTTCCTTTTTCCTTATATGTGAAAGTAGTGGCCTCCCCTTTCTCTTTTTCAAATTTTATACCTATCTTATCTAACATTGATATTTTAATTTCTAATATATTATTCAATATATTAGTGTTATTATAAAATTTTGAATCATTGGTTACTCTATCATTGATTACTTTATTTGTTTTATCAAGATCTACTTTTAAGAAAGCAATTTCAATAACATACATTTCACATTATTTACTTACTATTTTCAATTGTGCTATTAGATCTTCTTCATTCTTCTTGGATTCTTCAAAGTGTGCTTGTGGATATTCAATTATTTCCTTTGACTCCTTTTCATTTTTCTTAATCTGGAGATTTAATCTTTAATTCTTATTTTCAAGAGTTTTTAACTCTTCTAAGGCACAAATGAGTTCTCCTTCCAAATTAGTTTCAGCTTCATCTTGTTCTTCTTCTTGATCATCTATACTTTTACTTATGGAGGCATCTTTATGTATGGCCATGAATAGAATCTCTTTTTCTTTTTAATCATTGACTCCACTATCTTTAGTTGAGCTAGGATCTTTAGAATACAAACTCTTCTTCTCGAATCCCTTCTTGAATTTTCTTTTAAATTTATTCTTATATGTAGAATTTCCTTCTTCATTATCACCATTACCCTTATCTAGGCACTTAGTTGCAAAATTTACAATCTTTCCATAATTAAAACATTTGAAAGGTAGTTTTTCTTGATATTTACTTGTACCCTTTTTTGGCTTGTGAATGAATAGAGCTCCATTGTCATCTTCATCATCTCTAGAACTATCACTTGATTCTTTAATCTTAGCCTTATCTTTATTTAATGTCTTAAAAGTAGCTTCTCTCTTTGAGGGTTTCTCTTATTTAGTTTGTATCTCATATGCCTTAAGATTACCATGTAGCTCATCCATCTTTAGCTTGGCTAGATTATTCATTTCTTCAATTGCTAAAACTTTTGCATCATATCTCAATGGTAGAGATGTCAAAACTTTTTAAACTACAATTGATTATTCTAACTTTTCTCCAAGACCTTGAATCTAATTAACTATTCAATCAACTTGTAAAAGATATCCTGCTATATTTTATTCCTCTTCCATCTTCAAACTCTCAAACTATCTTCTAAAAGTCTGAAGCTTAACTTGTTAAACCTTTCCATCACCTTTCTAAATATTCTCAAGTTTTACCCAAGATTTATGAGCATATTTACATTACATAACTTTAAAAAATTCTGATTCATATAAACCACACAAAATAGAATTTAAAGATTTAGCATTACTTTCACTTGCCTTCTTTTCTACCAGAGTAGTTACAAGTGTCTGTAGCTCTTCATATTCCTCCACCACTACTTACCATATGTCTAAGCCAAGGGCCATCGAAAAAGTCTTCATACTTATGGTCCAAAAAGAATAATTTTTCCCATCAAACAAAGGTGCCTTATTTGTAGAGAAACATTCATGTGATCCAGCCATCATGCTTTCTTGATCTACCTTTAAGCTGTAAAAGTTTTTCCAAAGGAACCTACTCTGATACCAATTGTTAAGCATGAAATATACTGAGAGGGGGGTGAATTAGTATATTACATATCTTATTTCTTAATCAAATTCCTTTTCTTTAACCACTTCACCATGCATTCAAGATATGTAATAAAACTAAAATAATAATATGCACTACACAAGAGAGAGAGACGCCATATTTTTATGTGGAAACCCAATGTGTGAAAAACCATAGAGAACAATCTCAAGTTATGAATGAGCAACAACTCAAATTACAAAGTTTGCAAGCACCAACTTATAAGAGCACCAACCCTTTTTTTGAGCACCAACACATCAACTATTTGTGAACACCAACCCATAGGAGCACCAACCCCTTGAAAATATTTGTGAGTACCAACCCACATGAGCACCAACCCTTATTATGTATAAAACACAACTATCTCTCAATATTGATTACTCAATAAATGATATAACTCTACAATATATCATGATTTTCTCTCTTCAAAAAAAAATACAAACCATGGACTCTCTTACATTTAAAATGGATTCTCAAGCCTTTATTTATAGCTTTCCAAATGACCTTTGGAATTCACCCTTTGTGACCCTTCAATCCTCATGGAAAATGGTGTCAAACTTGCATGGCCATTTATATCCTTTCATTTAAAAAGTTATATGGTGACCCTTCTTGAGCAAAAGCATCTTTTCCTCTTTTGGCTTTATCTTGGTGACTTTTCATATTCCTCAAAATGTCCCTTCATGGAAAAATGCACCATACCCTCTTTTGTTTTCACATGGTGACTCTTGGAATTCCTCAAGATGACTCTTCATGAAAAAGTGCATCCCATTCCTCTTTAATCTTTTACCCCGTAACTCTTTGACTTCTCCATGGGCCCTTTTTTGACTTATATGCAACAAAAAATATATTTATTTATATTAAATAAATATTAATACACATTATCCAAGATATGATTATTAAAAATACCATTAAATACAATGAGGCCTTTATCACCAATAATGCTAGACCTTTGACATCAATGAAAACATTTATAACATACAGTCATTTCCATGAATACCCTAGGTGGGATAGTAAAGAAGCAGTGCTTAAGGTACTACCCATTAGTGGGTAGTGTGAACTTTTCTCCTTGTAAGTCTTTTAGCTTGAAGGTGTTGTCTCCAAGTATCTCAGCTATCTGATAGGGACCTATCCCCAAAGGTGTGAACTTGTTATGTTTACCCTTAGGTTAATATGTCTTGTCCCAAATAATAACTAAGTCTCTTTACCTGAACACATTTATTTTTGAATATTTATCAAATCACCTCTTGAATGTGGTTTGGTGTTTGCTAAAATTGGAAAAATCCTCTTGTCTCACATATTCCATTTGTATGATGTCCAAAAAACTTAAACTTTCAAATTATTGATCCTCCTCCATGTACTCTTGAATGAAATTTTATGTTGGTAGCTTGAGGGTGATGGGGAAGATGGGTTTTTGACCATAAACTATCAATAATGGTGATGATTTGAGAGATTCTTTGATTCCAATTTTAGTTACCACTTTTTTAGTATATCTAGTGTAGTAGTCAGTAGTAGTTAGAATGTATTTGTGACCATTAGAAAAATTAGAGTTCATGATCCCCACAAAATCTAATCCCAATTAGGCAAAGGGTTTATCAATCACTATTGATCTTAGTGGCATGGATTCCTTAAGATCTTTAGTGTTGAAGACTTGGCATGAGTGGAAATCTCTCACATTCCTGTGAGCATCCTTGAATATTGTAGGCCATTAGTAACCAACCCTTAATATTTTGTGTGTTGTAGTCCTTCCAGATGGATGTCCACTTCCCAATTTTTCATGGAAGGTACTCATTATCTTAGTTACTTCACTCTTAGAGACACATATCAAGTAAATGTATTCAAATTTATTACAATAAAACACTCCATCCTTGATTATAAAGTGAATTTACTTAAGTCATATAGATATTCTTTGTTCTTTATTTAACTCTATAAGATAATAACCATTGATTAGTAAGTTGAAAATGGGATCATACCATTAATTAAGTCTAAAACTTTGTTGTTCTACTTGCATAACACTTAGCTTGAGGTTAGCATTAGAAATCTATTAAGTTAAATAACACCTTAATAATTTGGTTTTCTTTATCTTAATGTCATATTCTTGGAGCACAAACATCCACTTACCTCTCCTTTATCCTAGTTCATTTTTACTTAGCATGAGCTTGGTGGTAGGTTCTAGTAGAATGGAATGCACCTTATTCATAATGATATAATGCCTAAACTTTTTCATTTCCTTGACCAAAGAACATGATTATTTGTCTATCAAAGAGTAGTTTAACTCGGTATTTTTAAGGTTAGTGATCATAAAAGCTATTAGGCAATCACATCAATCCATATTTTGAGTTAGAATTGCAACTATTGTATGATATAAATAAAGTCTAGAATTATTAGTACAAGGGCTTGTCTAATTGCCTCTTTGATGTCTTTGAAATCCTTCTTTGTCTCTTCATTCCAATTGATCTTAGCCTCTTTCTTCAACATGCCATTCAAAGGTTTCACTATTTATACAAAACCATAAATAAACTTCCATACAAAAATTATCAATTCATTCTTACTAATAGGGGGCTCTGTAGTAGATATTATATTTAATCTATCAAGGTCTATATAGATTCCCTCCTTAGTGATAACATGTCCTAATAGTTTCCCTCAGTAACACAAAAAATAATTTTATTTGGGTTGAGAGAAATCCCATACCTTTTGCATCTTTCAAATACCTATTGTAGGTGCATAATATGATCCTCCCTATTTTTATAAAAGACATTCAGATCATCCATGTATATGATAATGAAATTACTTATAAGACCTTGGAATAAATGACTCATATCCATTTCAAATTTTTCACCTACATATATCAATCCAAAAGGCATTCTCTTATATGAAAACATGCCCCACTTAGTAGTAAAACTAGCCTTCATCCTATCTTCCTAATTCACCAACACCTGGTTATACCCTAAAAAACCATCAAGAAAGGAAATCATAGCTAAACCAAAAATAATTTGGATTACTTGCTCAAGAAAAGGTAGGGGTAATTATATCTCTTAGATGCCATATTTAGAGTTATGAAATCAATGCATAGTTTGATTTCACCATTTTTCTTCCTGTCTAGGACTAAATTAGATACCCACATGGAATGCCTAATGGGAAACACAATCTTGGCATCTAAGAGATTCTTGACTTCTTTGTGTATCAGTGGTTCTGACACTACACTGACAAGCCTATACTTTTGTATAAAAGTTTTGCAATTTTCTTTTAAAGGTATTATTAGTAATTTGACTTGTTAAGGCCAAATTACTTCTTCTATCATTCAAAACTTTCCTAAAACTGGTCATTAGCCCTTTGTAGTTGGTCAAACCAGTCAATTATGACCTAAAAATGCAAATTTTGAGCAAAAATGTCAAAATTATAATTTTAAAAGGTCATTAAATTATCCAATTCATCTTTAATAATATCTAAAAACATGAAAATAACCTATATTTAAAGTTTCAAGTCATGAAAAGGTGTTTTCATATGTCTTACAAGCCTAAAAGCTCCTAAAAGCCCTTCACACATGCCAAATTTCCATGATAAAACATGTAAAACGTTAATTTTTTTTGTATTTTTTAATTATAAAAACATGTATTTCATCTCAAAGTTTCCATTTGAGGTGGTTGGAGACTTAATTTGGCTTTAAAAGACAAAAAGGGGCTTATTTCTCTCATTTTACAAAGCAAAGTATGGATTTCATTAAACCAAGGTAGGGTTTATATTTTTTATGTTATTTAAAAGATTTAACAAGAGTTCCATGTCCATATAAGCTCAAAACTAGTCCTCTTTTGGTAATTTGCTTGTTGGCACAAAGAGACCTACCTATAGGTTTTCTAGTGGTACAAATAGTTGAGGAAGGGTAAAACTCTCAAATTTAGGGTGAATAAATTAGATTAAGAGGGATTAATGATGGTATAATTAGATATTCAATTGGATTCTATAGGCTCATGAACCACTTAGTTAAAGATAGGTTAAATTCTATTGCCTTACAACCAGGAAAGCAATTGATTTTCTCCATTTTGTCATAACTTGGGCAGAGTTTCAAGGAAAATCAACTTGGTACAAAATATTGAGGACTTTTTATACATTTAAATAGTATCCTTTAGGTGTTATTCATCCAATTAAAATTCAATAAAAGGTCACAAACTCAACCAATCTAAATTTGTAATTGGCAAGCTTACAAGGGTGAATTTGTAATTGGTTTTGTCCATTCACATCCATCTTGTTTTCAACATCAATCTAATCCTATAACCTTGAAATCATCTCCATATCTTAGTTATATCATCAAAAAAGATAAGGTTTGATAGAGAACCATTAAAAAGAAGCATGATCAAGAGGTATATATACAAGCAAAGCATCATAGTACAGTCATGAAAGGATCATCTATAGCTTATAACTTAGTCCAGGTATGATTATGATGGTGTTGAGATGAGTTATGGGTTCTAATCATCAAATAGGCCTTCATCAAGGTTTAGGAAAATAAATTCCATGGTTATCAAGAGAGATAAGGACTAAATATTCCTTTGAGAACTTCGTAAGGTCATAGACAATCCCCTGTTTATACAAATAACCATCATATAGTCTTCTACAAGGGCAAAGATATAATCACTCCTATAATGGTATTATAATATTGAAAATAATGGCCCTTTGAGGTCGATATTCAATTTATTAGGTTTCAAAGATGAAAAGCATACTAAGTCTAAATGAGGGTTAAAAATAACATAAAGATACTCATCTATAACCAACCTATGATGGCACCCACAATGCTAATAAGGGTTTGTGAATAAGAGGAAGAAGTTGGATTTAGCATGTTGATACCATCAAAGTGATTATTCAAGTTTTAAAACAATATGATGAGTCATCAAAAGGGTAAGTGTAACTTCAAGATACTCACCTACAACTACTAAAGAGACCTATAGCCAGGTAGGGTTTTGACAAAGGAGACTTAACAAAGAGGCTGAGGACCAAAAGGCTGCTAGATAAGAAGAAAATAATGAGGAGTACCATGATAAACCTCAATAAATGTGACATTAGTGATACTCAAGTGTACCTACAGTCTTATATATGTACACTCAATAAAAATAAAGTTATGTGGGTTTTTGTTTTAATATAATGACTATATGAGGGTTTCTATCAATGGTTTGATATTTTTGTAGGTTTTATGACATATAAGGAGTATATAGTGGTCTTAGAGGTTTTAATTGAAAAACCAACCATTTTTAGGCTAAAGACACCTACATATAGTATAAAGGTACACTTGATATCCCTAAGGCTAGATGTACAACTAGGATAAGAGTGTTAGACCAAGAATTGAAGATTGTATTTGGTTAATAAAGCCATGGATAAGCTTGAAGTTAATGATATCACCACATGGTGTGTTTAAATGTTGATTTTAATCTTTAAATAGGGTTTAATTAAGGGAAATATGCTTACAAGTTTGTCCTAAAGCCATTTAAGGTTCACCTACAGTCAAAATGGGAGATAGTGCTTCAAGAAGATTGTTTCATGATGGATATTATCAAGGATGGTTTGAGTTTTCAATAAATCATCATGAAAATGGTCAATTCATGGAAAATTTATACCTTTTTAAACTCCATAATGCATACCTAAACCTTGTCACTGTCCATACAAGGACAAATCACATAGTATAGTGCTAATGAGGGTCTGTGACTAAGAAGCAGTAGTTAGTTTTAGAAGTATGTTGATGTTAAAAAAGGGCTAGTTGAAATTTTAAAATGGAATGATGAGTTTCCAAGAGGATAATGTAATGGTTTAAAAAATATTATGCAATCATATCCAAAGATCAAGACCTACAGTCTTCATTGAAACACAACACAGAGGCCTTAAACCTTGCATCAGGGAATCAAATGGCTACAAGGAGATGAATAGAGAATTTATTTTAATATAAAAATATTTAAACATATATTGAGGAGGATATTTACATTAATTTTTTTTAAAGTTGATCAATATATACTTATAGCCGTGTATACATAGTCAGGTCACACAAGGATATACCTACCCTTCACAAGGGTAATAATACACATCTAGGTGTACAAAATATAAGTGTAAGGAAAAAAAATATTATTTTTATGGGTTATGAAGAGTAATAAGGACAATAAAATAATTTAATTGTAATATTATACAATCTTATTAGGATTTACAAGAATCCAAACACCATGATCAAATACCTAGACCCAGTCATGTGCTTGAAAAGTAAGAGGTCAAAAACTTTCAAGTCAGGGGATGACCTATGAGATGATTAGGAATATAAAGTGACCAAAAAAATATAAGATATTTTAAATAATATAAAAATTAATGTTTTATCATGACACAAGGGTGAAGGTATAGTCATTTATAGAATATGCTAGATTTGAAGCCTATTTGCCTTGTTTGAGGATCTAATCATGCTTTACAATAAGGGTAGAGGAGTTTTTCAAGTTATTACAAAGAATATTGATAAATATTAATATATTTTTTACATTTAAAACCTAAAAATATTATTAAAACACTTTCAAATATCCAAAAATTGGTCAAATATGCAGATAGTCCATGCACAAGGGTCAATTTTATGAGAAATTTGAGGTTTTTAGGAGCTACAAGTGGTTTTAGGAACTAAAATGTTTTAAAAAAGGTAATAATTAGTTGAATAAAATTATGAATAAATTTAATTTCCATTATATGAGTGGAGACACTTAATGTTTTGTCACAGTCATCATCATGCCTTTTTGAGGTCACCATTGGTGTAGGTAGTGTTTTAGAGTGCCACAGAGGTTTATAAGCAAAAGAAAAAGTTTTTAAATCATGGTTTTATGTTTTTAAATCATAATAATACCTTTAAAGAGTTTAAAAACTCAAAATTTTATGCAAACCATGCTCATACAGGCTTATGTAAGTAAATAGGCATATAGGCCAAAATGGGGTTTTTTGACTTTTAAAGAAAAATGTGCTTTCAAAGTGTATTGATATAATGGTAAAGGTAAAATAGTGATTTTTTAATGTTTTTTGAATCAAGGAAAGAGTCAATTTCATCTTGGTGAATATTTTCACTTTTTTCAGTTTTAAACACCCTTCCAAGCCTCCTATTTAGATGCTCATATATTTCACCACCAGAGGTTTTTGGATGAACACTATTAGTATGTTTTTAGGAAAAAAATTTAATTATAAATTATGAAAAATTATATAATTTTAGTGTATGTGCTTTATGAAAAATTGTTAAGAACGTAGGCAGCCCAAATGTTAGCTAAACCCTACAAGCAAATTTCCTTCACAAGGTAACTTTCATATATTTTTCATGGGAATATAATATTTACAAGGATATTAAGGTGATTTGTGTGATATACACAAATGTAAATATTTTGGGATTTAGAGTTCTTTACTTCATTAATCATCATTTTGAAGATTCATCTTTAAAACCCTCAAAAAACTAGTTTTGAAGAAAGTTGAATTTATTGCCATAAAATCACTAGGGATAAAATTTTAACCTTGTAAAATTTAAATTAAACTTAAAGAGGATTCCATAAATGTTAGTTTTATGCATGGATATATATAGATGAGGGAATAAATCATGATTTTTATGGAAAAAAGCATGTGAAATGAAGTATAAAATAGTTTAATAGAATATAATCAATGGATCTCAAAGATAAGAATTGTTATTAATCCTAAAATATTTATTTGATCATAATTAATCTTAGAAGTGCTCCTAACAGCTTGATTAAAATGGCCAGTTTGTAACAAAATGGAGCAAAATAGGCCTAGTCAACTCTATTGACTAAATGGTGAGTGTTTTTAAATCAAAATCACATATCTTGTGATGAAGAAAGTTGTTATATGTATATTTAATTATTTTTTAAAGTTTCATAGAATTTTTTTTAGGTTTCATGGTGTCCAATTGCATATATTTACTTTTAGGCCTTTTTGTCCTAATAGGCCTAGTTGATCAAATAATCAAGTTGAAGATTGGCATTGGATGGCTATCTAAGAAGCTAGATGTGAGTTTCCATGCTGAATATATAATATTCCAGGGAGATTTTATGCATTTATCAGTCTTAAAAAGGTCTATTTTCATGTAAGGTGGAGTTAGTTGGAGTTGACCAATCAAAACTTCAAATCATTTTTGTCAATCATCATGCATCTCTCCTTGGTGGTCATGTTAATCAAGGATTTCAAACACTTACAACTCATTACAAACTTTAGTTAAGTCATCAAATTTTGATGTAGAATTTCATTCAAAAGGATTTTACTTGTCAAATGGGCCCACCATCTCCCTTCTATGCCAAAGTTTGAAGTTTCATGCAAATTTTGTGGACCTTCATGTTTTTTAGAGAATTATTTTAATATTATAAAAGGAGTTAATATTGAGTTAACTAACCAAGACTAATGCTTATTCCCTTTCAATGACACATTGGCTAAATTTTTTTTTTGAAACATATATATTGGATTTTTCAAGCCATTTTTCAAAATTATTGAAGTAGAGAAGAAATTATAATTGACACCATTTTATCAAATAAAAGATATTTTTGCATATGGTTTTAGATTAGAATAGAGTGTAATGTAATTGTGTAACATCATACAGGTGGCATCTACTTACCCTTTTTGTAGGTCCTTTCCACACCTACTATGAAAATATCATCCTTTGTAGTTCATTAGAAGAGCTAGGATTTGAATTTGCTTTATAAACTTATTTTAGGCCTTCTTTTGAAACACTAATATTCAAGATTGAATGAAAATTTTTCTTTTAGATTCATATGTGTGTCTTGCTTAGTTTCATAAAGATTTCAGAGAATACCAATCATTCATGTGCATCACCCCATTAGATAGGCTTTCCCATTTTATTGTCCTTCTCCCATTTCATCTAAAAAATAAAAAGTAGATTAGTTTTAGAGATATATCTTAAGGGAACTAGCCCTCTCTAGAGGTTCTTCTCAATTTAGAGTCACCCACACTCTAAGAAGTTCCAATTATATCAAGTGGAGCGAGGGTGTGTTTTTCACATAGTCAAATAGGGTGCACTCTAGAGTGATAATAATTTTTGGTATGCCCAATGGGACATCATTAGACACACTAGCCTTTAGAGGCATTCAAAATATTAGTGCATCTTTTAGGCACTCAAAGCTGGTTATGAACATTAGATATCATTTCAATATTAATCACTTTCAGCACTTGGTTTATTAATGGTCTCTAATGGCTTATTTCAGTATGGATCCATATTATCCTCACTATGATCAGTATTACCAACCACACTATTATCCTCACTAGGAGTTTGAAGATCTACATCAGGCATATATACATCAGTACTACCCAAATCCTCCATATGAACAGCTAATCCATCATAATGTTTCCCCTTACTAGTCTTATATTGGCCATTTTACATATACCTAATCCATATCAACACTTAAACAAACTCTAATGAGCCTTAAAAATAATGCACTAGAGTTATAATCATAGAACTATTATGGCTAGGATACCCCTACTCACCAAATCTATTATGTGAGAGAGTCATCATAGAAAATAAAAGAAGAATGGGCACTTGTTGAGAGAACAAATTGGGGTAATCTCACTAGTGAGATGATGGATTTAGGTGGTTACAATAAAAGTATTGAGAATAAACTAAAAGGCCTCAAGGATTAATAGGTTCAACCTCAATCTACTTATATGCCATCCATTCCTCTTTAGGGGACCATTCTAAGTGCCCATTTGAGTTTGCCAAGTTTTTCATATGTTTCTTAGGCCTTCCCTTATTGGAGATCAATCCAAGAGAACTATTAAATAAAGGAAGAGATTGTTATGGGATAGCTTTTTGTTGAGATCTGAGACTCCATCCTCCCTCAAGAATACTCCTCTAATCTTTATCTTCATGAAACAACTGACCACTTTAAAGAGAAGATATTTCAAGATAATATTGATAAGTAGATCAGAGAGCTAGAGTTGAAGACAAAGAAAGAGGAGGAGAACCAAAATCAAAAGGACAAAAAGGAGCATTTATCTTTCCCATATTATAAATAAAGCATGGATTTAAGCAAGAAAGAGGAACAACCAAGCATCACTCAGGATGCTAAATTCAAGTAAGAGATCATTCAACCTTCATCCCTTCCTCCTTAGAAGCCTAATTCCTTTCCTTCATGGAAATCCATTCAACGAAAAGTGTAGTAGAGAGATGAGGTGAAGGTGATCCAAAAAGAACAACCTCATGAGAAAAATCAAGTATCTATGGTAACTTTTGTAGATTTTTCTCATCGTATTGAATACTTTCAAAGATCTACCATGCCACTTTTGAGCAATAACCTCTTTTTTGTGAGGTAATTGAATAAGATGCAGCTAAAGAGATAGAGAATGCTGATAATTATAATGATCAAGAAGAAGAAATAGTAATTGGGACACCAATTAGAGAGGACATGAATGATTTAGTTTTCCATGATGAACAAGAAGATGACTTGTAGGAAGATTCCTAAGATTTTGTAGCTGAGATAGATGAAGTGAAAACAAATTTTTATTTAAAAGGTAGCCATGAAGACAAGTAATATAGAGCCATTGTTGAGATGGAGAATATTCCTAGAGAAGATGAGACAAGTGAAATAGATCAACAATCTTCATTTGAATCCATCCAAAAGGTATAAATTTATAATAAACATGTTTCAAATGGTAATATTACAAATGAATTTCATGTCCTTTTAGTTGATCATGATGAACATGTCTTTTGGAATGATTTGGAGAGTTTTTGTGCAAAGTTTGATAGTCCATCTCCACCTCATATAGAAATTGATGAATGTTTTGTAAAGAGTATTGTTATAGCCATTCATCAAGAATAAATTAATGAATTGCATCCATGTTTGGATGCTTATAAGGAATCTAAAGACATTGACAAAGTACCACCTCAAATGGAGTATAATGAAGACATTAATCCAAGTATACTCATTAAATTGCCAATATAATCATTTAATGAGAATGTATCAAATCATGATCAGCCTATGAATGAGGTATATTTAGCACTCTTGATGCAAGAAAGAAGAATATGGGAGGAATATGATTGGATCTTAGATCCATATCTTCAATCCATGTACCTAAGAATGGAATTTGGAGGCCAAGTTGTATCATCTAGAACACATGAAAATATAAGTGCTCCCATTTATAGAAGAGAGACATCAAAAGGAAGCAAATACATTTCAAAGTTTCATGGTGCATCAAATAACTTTCCTTTTGATCTAGGAGGATTAGCAAGTTGGAGGTTGGTTTGTACATAATAGACTACCTTTTTGTTGTTTTCTCTAAGTGCATATCTACACATGATTTTAGTATTTTTTTTGCTTTTATAATAGTTATTGTCCTTTCCTCTAAGTGTACACATACTCATGTTTATTGTTATTTATGTTAGTTTTCTCATTTGTGTCTTGGTCTGCAAAGAGTTTTCTTAATTTTGATGTATATCTAAGTTTTTCATTGCCAAAATAGGTGAGTCCTTTGACCATCAAGCTAGTCAACTACCAAAATTTTCCAATTTTTTTAATAATTTGACATGTCAAGGCCAAATTACTACCCCTATCATTTGAAACTTTCCTAAAACTGGTCATTAGGCCTTTGTAGCTAGTCAAATTGGTCAATTATGACCTAAAAATGCATTTCTAAACAAAAATGTCAAAATTAGAATTTTAAAAGGTCATTAAATTATCCAATTCATCTTTATTCATATCAAAAAACATGATAACATCCTATGTTCAAAGTTTCAAGTCATGAAAAGGTGTTTTCATGTCTTATAAGCCTAAAATCTCCCAAAAGCCCCTCACACATGCCAAATGTCCATGTTAAAACATTTAAAAGGTTTAATTTTTCTAAATTTTTCATAATAAAATAAGTATTTCATCTCAAAGTTTCTATTTGTGGTGATTGGAGACTTAATTTAGCTTCATAAGGTAAAAGGGGCTTATTTCTCTCATTTTACAAAGTAAAGTACATATTCCATACAAATTCCACACAACCAAGCATGTTTTATATTTTTTAAGGTATGTCTAATCTTTCAAAATATTTTCATGGATATTTATGGCCATACAGGCCCAAAACTAGTCCTCTTTTAATACTTTGCATATTGGCACAAAGAGACATGCCTGTAGGTTTTCTAGTGGTATAGACTACTGAGGAAGGGTACAACTCACAAATTTAGAGTGAAGAAAATAGAATTACATGGATTATTGATAGTATAATTGTCTCCTTAATTATATCCTCTAGGATTATGAACCATTTAGTTAAAGATAGGTCAAATTATGATGCCTTAAAACTAGGAAGGCAATCAATTTTCTCCATTTTCTCCTCACCTAAGTAGATTTTCAAGGAAAATCAACTTGTTCCAAAATATTGATGAATATTTATACCTTTACATGGTCTCCTTTAAGTTTTATTCATATAATTCATGGTAAATAAAAGGTCAGAAACATAGCCAGTCCAAATCTACAGTTGGCAAGCTTGCAAGGGTAAATTGTACGGTCCAAGAAGATGAAGGTAGCCTCAAATTGTCAAGAATTTGTGTTTTGTAGGGTTTACATGATGTTTGACTTATTTAATTCATAAATATAAGATATTATTCAAGTTTCATGGCCAAGAATGCCCATTTCCATGATTTTAAGGTGTCTCCAAAAGGCCTATTTAGCATTCTTTAAGGAATTTTTGCAAATTTTAAGGTTTTTTGAGAAAACCAAGTTTCAATTTCAATCTTTTCCCCTCCTTCAATGCTTTACAATTTTAAGAGGTAAGGTGATGGAATATTCATGATTATATTTGGCTCCTAATTTTGTCTTTGTCATGCTTTCTTCATTCTTCTTTCCACCCCCCATCTCATCCTTCCCTCATTGTCATACACATCCATTTACTATGTTTTCATGATTTTTTCCATTCCCCTCCATCTTATTTTAAACATCACTCCACTCCTATCACCCTCACATCATCTCCATCTCTTAATCCATCATAAAAAAGACAAGGTTTGATAGAGAACCAATAAAAGGAGGCATGATCAAGAGGTATATATATATAAATAAAGTAGCATAATACAGTCATGAAAGGATCATCTACAACTCATAACTCAATATAGGTATGATCATGATGGTGTTTTGATGAGTTAGGGTTTTTTTATCATAAAATAGGCCTTCATCAAGGTTCAAGAGAAAAAATGGCATGGTTATCAAGAGAGATAAGGACAAAATAGTCCTTTCAAACCTTCCTAAGGTCATAGACAGTCCCCTATTAGTATAAATAACCATCGTACAGTCTTCTATAAGGGTAGAGATATAATCACTCCTAGAATGGTATTCTAATATTGAAAAAAATGGACCTTTGAGGTAGATAGTGAATTCATTAGGTTTCAAAGAGGAAAATCATACCAAGTCTAAATGAGGGTTCAAAAGAACATCAAGATACTCATCTATAACCAGCCTATGATGACACCAAAAATACTAATAACAGTGTGTGAATAAGAGGAGAAAGTTTGATTTATCATGATGATACCATCAAATGGATAATTCAAGTTTTAAAAAATATGATGAGTCATCAAAATGGTAAGTGTCACTTAAAGATACTAACCTATAACCACTAAGGAGGCCTATAACTAGGTAGGGTTTTGACTAAGGAGACCTAACAGAGAGGATAAGGACCAAAAGGCTACTAAATAAGAATAATATAATGAGGAGTACCATGAGAAACCTCAATAAATGTGTCATTAATGATACTTAAGTGCATCTACAGTCCTCTACCTATACACTCAGGAAAAGCATAGTTATGTGGGTTTTTGTTTTAATGAAATGATTGTATGAGGGTTTTTATCAATGATCTTTTTGTAGATTTTATGACATATAAGGAGTATATAGTGGTATTAGAGGTTTTAAGTGAAAAAATAACCATTTTAAAGCTAGAGATGCCTACAAAAAGTATAAAGTTACACATGACAGCCTTAAGGCTAGACCTATAGCTAGGATAAAAGTGTTAAACCAAGAATCTTTTAAGACTTGAAGAGGGTATTTGATCAACAAAGACATGGATAAGCTTGAAGTTAATGATCTCATTACATGGTGTGATTCAATTTTTATTTTAAGTTTTCAAATAGGGTTTAAGGAAGGGAAATACCCTTATATGTTTGTCCTAAATCCATTTAAGGTTCACCTATAGTCAAAATGGGAGACAATGCTTCAAGAAGATTGTTTCATGATGGAGACTATCAAGGATGTTTTGATTTGTCAAGAATTCATCATGAAAATGTTAAATTAATGGATAATTTATACTTTGGTAAACTCCATGAGACATGCCTAAACCTTGTCAGTGTTTGTACAAGGACAAATCACAGAGTATAGTGATAATGAGGGTCTGTGACTGAGAAGTAGTAGTTAGTTTTAGAAGCATGTTGATGCTAACAAGGGGCTAGTTAAGAGTTTAAAATGGAATGAGGATTTTATAAGAGGATATTTTAAGTGTTTCCAATGAAGATTTAGTCATATGCAAAGATCAAGACTTACAGTCCTCATTGAAACATAGAATGGAGGCCTAAAACCTTGCAGCATCAGGGAGTCAAATGGCTACAAGGAGATGAATAGAGACTTTATTTTGATCTAAATAACTTTAAACATATACTTAGGAGGATATTTCAATTAAAATTGTTCAAATTTAATAAATATCTACTTGCATTAGTGTATACATAGTTAGGTCACACAAGGATATACATACCCCTCACAAGGGTAATGGTACACAACCAGGTGTATGTAATATAAGTGCAAGGAACATAAAATATTATTTTTATGGGTTATGAAGATTAAGAAAAAAAATCAAGGAAGTTTATTATAATATTATAAAGGCTTATCAAGATTTACAAGAAGCCAAACACTATGATCAAATACCTAGACATAGTCATATGCTTGCAAAGTAAAAGGTGAAAAGCTTTCAAGTCAGGGGATGACGTATGAGGTGATTAGGAATATAAATTGACCATATAAATATTAATATATTTTAAATAAGATCCAAATTAATGTTTTATCATGACACAAGGGTGAAGGTATAGTCATTGTATGGAATATGCTAGTTTTGAAGCCTATTTGCCTTGTTTGAGGGTATAAGCATGCTTTAAAATAGGGGTATAGGTGTTTTTTAACTTATTTAGGAGACTATTAAGCCATATTAATATGTTTTTTACATTTAAAATATTAAAATATTATGAAAACATTTTCAAATAGACAAAACTCAGTCAAATATACATATAGTCCATGTATAGGGGTTAATTTTGGGAGAAATTTGAGGTTTTTGGAAGGTAAAAGTGGTTTTAGAACCTAAAATTTTGTACACAAGGTAATAATGAGTTGGATAAAATTATTATAATGTTTACTATCCATTTGATGAGTGGAGATACTTTATGTTTTGTCAAAGTCATCAACATGTCTTTTTGAGGTCACCATTAGAGCAGACAGTGTTTTAAAGTGCCAAAGAGGGTTCTAATCCAAGGTAAAAGTTTTTAAAGCATGGGATAATATTTTTACATCATAATAAACCTTTAAATATTGTAAAAACTCCAAATTTTATGTAAACCATGCTCATACAAGCTTATGCAAACAAATAGGCATATAGGCCAAAATAGGGTTTTTTGACTTTTCAAGAAAAATGTTCTTTTAGAGTGTTTTTATATCATTTTATAGGTCCCATAATTATTTTTTCATGTATTTTGAATCAAGGAAAGAGTCAATTTCATCTTGGTGACTATTTTCACTTTTTCTAGTTCTAAATACCCTTTGAAGCCTCCTACTTAGATGCTCGTATCTTTCACCATGTAAGGATTTTTTCCAAAATATATTAGTAATTTTGTAGGAAAAAAATTTAATTACAATTAATAAAAAAATTATACAATTTTAGGGGTTTTGATTTATGAACAATCATTAGAAGCGTAGGTAGCCCAAAAGGCAAGTAAAACCCTACGAGCAAATTTCCTTCAAGTGGTAAATTTTCATATATTTTGAATGGGAACCCAATATTTTTATGGATATTAGGGGGATTATTTAGGTACACATAAATGGAAATATTTTGGGCTTTTTATGTCTTTACTTCATGAATCATCATTTTGAAGATTCAGCTTTAAAACCCTCCTAAACCCTCAAAAAAATAGTTTTGAATAAAAATTGATTTTATTTCCATAAAATCACTAGGTATCAACTTAAACCTTTTAAAACATCAATTAATATTATATAGGATTCTATAAATGTCAATTTTAGACATGGATCTATATAGATGAGGGCATAAATCATGTTTTTTATGGAAAAAAGTGTAAAATGAAGTACAAAGTAGTTCAATGGAATCTAATCAATGGAGCTCAAAGCCTAAGAATTTTTATTCATCCTAAAATACTCAATTGATTAGAATTAATCTTGGAATTGGTCTTAATAGATCAACCAAAATGGCCAATCTATAGGAAAATAGAGCAAAAAAGGGCTAGTCAACTTTGTTGAATGAATGACACATGTTTTCTCATCAAAATCACATATCTTGTGATGAGGAAAGTGTTTGTAGGTATATTTAATTATTTTTTCAAGTTTCATGGCATATTTTTGTAGGATTCATGGTGTCTAGGTGCACAAATTTGTTTTTAGGCCTCTTTAGCCTAATAGGCCTAGTTGATCAAATAGTCAAGTTGAAGATTGGCATTGGATCAAATAGTCAAGTTGAAGATTGGCATTGGATAAAATAGTTAAGTTAAAGATTGGCATTGGATGGTTGTCTAAGATTGTATCTTTAAGTTTACACACTGCATATATACTATTCCATGAAGCTTTCATACACTTCTCATTCTTCAAAAAGTCTATTTTCATGCAAGGTAAAGTTAGTTGGTGTTGACCAATCAAAGCTTTAGTTCATTTTTGGAAATCATCATGCATCTCTCCTTCATGGTCATGTTAATAAAGTATTTCAAACACTTCCAACCCATTAAAATCCTAAGTTAAGACATAAAATTTGGTATATCATCTCATGCAAAGGGATTTGATTTGTCAAATGGGCCTAGCATCTCCCTTTTATGCCAAATTTTCAAGTTTTATGCAAATTTTGTGGACCTTGATTTTTTTGGAGAATTTTTTTAATATTTTAAAAGGATTTAGTCTTGAGTTAACTAACCAAGACTAATACTTATTCCCTTTCAATGCCACATTAGCTAGAACTTTGTTTTTGAAACATATGTATTAGCTTTTTCAAGCCATTTTTCAAAATTCTTGAAGTATAGAAGAAATTGTAATTGACACCATTTTATCAAATAACATAATATATCTTTACATATGGTTTTAGATAAAAATAGAGTGTAATTTTAATATGTACAAGCATACAAGTGGTATCTACTTACCGTTTTACAAGTCCTTTCCACACCTATTATGAAAATATCATCCTCTAAGTCATTTGAAGAGATAGGATTTGAATTTGCTTTACAAACTTCTTTCAGGCCTACTTTTGAAACATTGATGGTCTGGATTGAATGCATTTTTTTTTCTAGATTCATATATGTGTCTTACTTAGTTTTTAAAAAAAATTATAGAATACCAATCATTCAAGTGCATCACCCCATTAGATAGGATTGCTCATTTTAGTTTCATTCTCCATTTTCATCCAAAAAATCAAAAGTAGATTAGTTTTAGAGATAGATCTTAAGGGAACCCACCCTCTCTAGAGGTTCTTAATTTAGAATCACCCACACTCTAATAATTTTTAATTATATCAGCTAGAGTGAGGGTATGTTTTTCACATCTTCAATTAGGGTGCACTCTAGAGTGATAACAAGTATGGTATGAATTATGACCTTTGGATGAAATATATTTATGTCATCATAGGACCATGCTATGATATCTTTATATTTGGTCAAATTTTCTTTAGCTCTTTTGGAATCAATGCTTGTACAGGCTATACCAATATTAACTAGGTGAGGTTGACCTTGAAATCTAAGAGTAATTATATTATAATCCTTCCCACTTACTTTAGGAATCTTGGTAGCCTTATCTAGTCTATCAGAATCAAAGATTCTCTCTAAGCCTATCATGCCTTTGGGGATCCTATTTTCATTCAACTAAATAACCCTATCATTAATTTTGATTTCAATTTGGTCACCATCAAGGGTATTATCTTCATCAATAATGAGACCTTTAAACTTTCCTAATATAGTCATGAAGTTTATGATTTGTTGATTAGCATTGAATACCTAAAATTTGTTGACATTATCTAGTACTGAGGTATATAGTATTAACTCAATTGTAAAGCTTTATAACTTATAACTTTGATTCAACATAAGGTTGGTTGCATTTGAATCAAGTTCATTAGAAGCCTTGTTTTCCTCCCTAGGGATTGACATAATGCTAAAAGCATTAGAATATTCAATTAAGTCTCATAATCTAATTTTAGACTTATTGAGATAGGATAACTTTCATTGGCATTTAGTCTTGAACTAATTGAATACTAGTTTAAAATCACCAGAAACTAGTAGTTCCTTGGCCTCATACTTGATTATAAATTATAATCCAAGGATAAGTGCCTCATACTCAACCAAATTATTGGTGCATCAGAACTAATGTTTGTAAGAGGCATTGCATTTTTTTCCAATGAGATTGATTAATAACACTCCCACTGTAAAACCTGATTTGCATATAGAACCATCAAAATAAAGTTTCCATAATACAGGTAAGTCATGATAAGTTTTAGAGTTACATACCCTTGTGGTGTCAAGAGTGTAAACATTAAGATTTGATTCAATCATGTTGACCCTCTCATTGATTGCATTATACTTAGTGATCACATGCTTCATTTTAGGCTCTTTTTCTATCCTAATTTAGATGGGAAATCCATTATAAGGCAACCACATATGTGAATAATTTGTTGACATGTAACCATTCAAGCTCCTAGTCTGGTCTCTACTCAATAACATCCCATAATAATTTGGAATGTCCACAACTTAGATATAAATGAACTATTGGATCCTTAGTTCTGATGCAATCTACATGTGAACATTTAAAAACTCACCAATAACTTTGACTCTTGATTTATCTAATTGAGTCATAAATCTATCATATTTAGTAGGAGTCAGGCCTAATTTCTCATAAATACCTTTAGGCATAATATTTTTAGATGCACTAGAGTATAAAAAATAATTATGTAGATTTTTACTTAAGATCTTGATAGTAAGTAAGAAAGGAGGAACATCTACCTTACTTTTGTGTATTTTAACATTAACATGTGTAGAATTTTGAGACTTCCCTAGATTTTTAGACAAATATTCTAATAACAAATACCTCTATTCATTAATTTGTGTTAACTCATGCATGGTAATGTTAGCTTTGATATTTTTCATGTCCTCTAGTATATTACATCCAGTCTTATTGGAAGAATTAGATGCATCAATATTATGCTTAGGAATACTTCCCTTAAGAGGATTTGTATTTTTGTCTAAGGTAGTATCAAGTTGAGTCTCAAAGTTATTTGGAGGAGTTAAAGTGGTCAATATTTTCTTATGATCCCTATTTCTTATAGGATAAGTCTTCTTCAAAAATTGTTGAAAAGCATGAATCTCCTTAGGCATGTTCTCAGGCTCATTGTCCTCTTGAAAATGAGACTCAAATGTCTCCACCATGAGAGTTAAATTAGATGATATAGATGACCTTGAGGAACTAGATGTACCTACATCACAATCCTTATTTAGGATAACTTCAAAATTATATAATTCTTCTTCGAAGGCTTCAAAAGCATTGAAAATTCAACATAGTCTATTTCCCCATGCTTAAAAGTGTAATGAAATATATAATAGTTAGGTAAAGAAACAACAATAAGGTTTATATCAAGCACATTCTTGATATCAGATGGCTTATTTTTATTTATATTATGGTAACTATCATTTTGAAATTTGTTAGTGGGCCTATTGAACCTTTGGAAGGAGAAATTCCTACCAGAGATCTCTCCAGTGTTTCTTACTCGCTTTTGTAACTGAAAGAAGTCAATGTTGAGCTTTTAAACCATTGTAAGGATAGAGTAACTCTCATTATTTAGAGCCTTATAATTAAGAATCTGATTATTATCACTAGCTATAGGCATTAAATCTTTCTTATCCTTTAGATGAGAGCTCTTAGTGGTACTACTCAAGAATCTAAGGGGATTCATGGGATGTGCACAACTCAAAGGTAGTTGGTTCAAGACTAGAATTTGGTTCAAGATAGGCACATTTTGGTTGGAATAAGGAATAACATTTAGAATAGGTAAATATGGATTGACATTAAGAATAGAGAATGCTAATTGTCTTTGGGGTTACATTTAGTCATTAATTATTATAGCCTTAGCATAAGCTAAAGCTAATGTATTCATGGGTCCAACAACTCCCTTTATAAACACAAAAGTCATAGGATCTAATTCATCCTTATATATTTCCAAGGTTAAAACCTCATCAGGTCTATAAGGAGCTATGGTCCTACTTAACATTTTATTGAACCTAACATTGAAGGCTCTTATGGGCTCATTTGCATCTCTTTTTACTATGGTAAAGTATTGGTATAGGACACAAGGAATAATGATTTTACCAAATTGATCAATTAAAGTATTATTAAAATCAACCCAAGTAGTAATGTATTTTTTAGGAAGGTTTAAAAACCATTCATATATAACATATTTAAAAGTAAAAGGAAATAGTCTACATGCTACATCTTCATGAGTCACATTTAAAAATCTTAATGCAACTTTGAAACTCTTAATGTGTTCTTTATAAGTTATAATTCCATTAGGACTAAATGTTGGAAAATAGTTTTTAGGATTACAAGGAAGGTCATGTACCACACTTGTCACATTGATTGAAGAAAAACCTAGCCAATCCATACCTTAATATGGATCAAACATAGGAGTACCCTAAATTGGTAAAGTTGGCAAAGAATTTGAAATTTTGTGATTACTTTTGTCCTACCTAGTTATACTATGAACTTCTAATGAAAGTAAAGGTTCTTTAGTCTCTAAACATGACCTTGTCATTATTCTTGAAAATTATATCTTGTGGGTTTTGAATCCTATTTTAAATATAATGTGCTAGTCTTATCTTTGTAAGGAACAATGATCAGATTTTCACATTAAGTAAATTTTACAAAGATTTATATAAAAGAAGACAAGGGACAACAATCTTCAACTAAGTTAGTTTAACTATATATCCAAATACATAAGTATGATTGATCTTTCCATGTTTAAGTTCAAATAAACTCAAATTATCAAATTATCTATCAATCTTTGATCTAAAAAACTATTGCTAATGTCAAACTTATTGAATTGACAAAGCTTAAGCCATCTTTACCATAATTAATCATATGACTTCAAAGAACATAAATATTTATCTAAAGGAAACACAAATATGGGTCTAAGACCATAAATATCAATGATATTTATACATTATATAAAATAAAGACATAATTATGTAAAGCTTATAGAAATATTTGAACATAATTCATAAAAATGAGCAAAGATACTTCAAGTCTACAAAGATATAACTATACCCTCCTTCTATCACCAATGAAGCTCCATCTATTAATGCCTGAATATGTATCATAGGTGCCCATAGTGTTCAAGAACACTTCTCTTTTTAGAATTATAGGAATTTAGTGCATGAATTGTAGGTTGTGATAATCATGTTATCTATTGATCAAATAGAGGCAAAGTAAGTGGAATGTTTTAAAATATTTATAGTGTTTGGTGGTTGGAAGCCACCATGGCCAAAATTTAGTTTATGCAAAATATGAAATATGTTAGGTTAAGAAATATGGATTATGATCAAGAACTAATATAAGATGGATATTTACAATGATAATTAAGCTAAAATGACTTGGTTAAAAAAAGAGAACAAAATGAAAGGTAGGGTAGAGAAGAGATGTTACTAATCTTCATTCCAAACACTATGAAAAAGTTCAAATATCATCTAGGAATGCACTTAACCAATATATGACATGAAATAGCATAATATCAAATCCTATCATACATCAGGTGAATATCTAAGGATGGTGTGAAATAATACAAATAAGAACCAAGTTCACATTAAAGATTTACCCCTATAAGCAAACAACATTAACCCAAATGCAAGAAGAGTAAGTAAATGAAATTAACCTAAGAACTTTTAGTTAACCTAGAATTGGCATAAGTTAAAAACTTTGCATTCAAATATACATGCTATGAATTCTTAAGAACTATTAAAATCTATACATCATAAAAATAAAGTGAGAGATAAGCCAAGATAACAAAATACACAAACAAATTTGGACAAACTTTGTAGAATTCCTTTCTTATATTAATTACTCAAAATTTACAGTTAGATTTTAGATCTAAAAACTCCCCCCATCATTTTTACAATGGGAAATACCTATTTATATAGACATTTCATGAGGTATGTTGGTTAGTCATGTCAACATTTAAGGACAACTATACTTTTACAATGTTTTTGAGAAACTTCTAGACATTCTAAATGACTAACCTATAGGCAATGTGATTTACAAGTTACACATGCCTTTAAAAAAAAGAATATCCCATTTTAAAAAGTATATGAGCTCAATTACAAAAGAATGTTCCTATCTTAATTAACTTATAGACCCTTGTTATGTTGAATTATTTTTCTTCCCCTACAAGATATTCATTTTATAATGTTGTTGATTGGTAAGCTAGAGATCAATGATAGGTCTCATGAATATCTCCATTTCTTGATATTTTAGGCCATTGATATCCCTCTCAACCCTTTATAAAGCTTGATTAATGCCCCTAGAATTTCTTATATTCTCCTTTGATGATAAGAGAAATCCCATGACTTTCTTATTATCATCCCCTATTTTTCCTTGTCCTTGATTCCTTACTTCTTCCATGATTTGAGTAGTTTTGTGTTTGAAATCCTCATTAGTTATTAGACCCAAGGAACTATGTGTGGTAGGCTCTTTGATCAAGCTATCTAATATGTGCAACATTTTATCTTCTTTCTACTTGAGGTCCTTTAAAATTTCCTCCATCTACTTGGACTAACTACTCAAGGCCTTGATCTTATCAATTAATATAGCCATAGCCATGTTAAGGTGGGATAGATTGATTATCTTGAAATAAAGTATTTTATTTTTAGTCAAGACATTAATCAAATCCCTTATTTGGTAGCTCAAATTCTACCATTATCCAACCTGGCCAATAGCCTTAATGATGTTTTTGTTTATTGCATCCTGCTTGGTTCTAACTGACTTTAATGAATTGAATAAATCAACCATGGTGTCTTCAAATTTACTTAATCTCTCTTCTTGAATTGATAAGATGGCTTGTTATTTTAGGTTCTTATACTATTATAGGATTCCATTGATCATTATTTGTAATTGATATTTTGAGCCTAAACCACTTTAAAGACATTTTCTTCAAATATTAGATCTTTGCCAAGATTTTGTCCTCCAACTAGAGTCAATCCAACAAAAGGTTCCACTTAGAAAGTGAAATATTCTCCACCAACCATGGCCTTCATCTTAGTTACTCTCTACAAAATGGTAGTGGTTGGGTCAAATTTGATAATAACTAAAGATTTTATCACTTTGGGAGTTATGATCTCCATATCTTCTCCACTTGATTCTCCTAGAGAAGCCATTATTTTCTCTTCCTCATTCTATAACATAACTATCCATGGTTTGAATTCCTCATGTAATGGAATGTTGATTGCTTGCATCAATGCCCAAGGATGGTGTATGGTAGGTACCTTTTACAATTTGCCATAGATGAACTATTTAGGAATGGTTGGACCCTAAATCATTTTTTCCTCACTAAAGAGATTAAGTTCACTCAAAGGATGAGTGAAGGCCACATTGGTCTTCTTATCCTTTACTAGGACAATGACCAATTTAGTTTTTCTTTTAGGGGGTGTATAAGAACTAGGTCCAATACTTCCTTCCACTTTTCATCTTCATCTTCCTCCATTTCTTCATCTTTAGATTGATAGGATAATGATAGTATTTTTAAATCATCCTCTATTATTTCACTAGTGTCTAGTTTTACCATATAGATTTCCTCCACTGGTGATCCCTGATTCTATGCTTGAGTTGAAGAAGATTCAATCTCACTGAACCTTCTCTCCTCTAGCCTTTACTCAATCTATGGCTCAGGTCTAGAATCTATCTATAACTAGGCTGGTGGAGGTCTAGAAGGTGTACCACTTAGTAAATGGTACTACATTGTCCCCAATTTACATTTGTCATCATCCCCTTTTTTCTCCCTCTGCATCCTAGACTTTGGTTTGATGTTATACTTTTTAAACCTAAAGGTGACCTTGAATAATGAAGAGTCCTTTGTATATATGGGGTTAAAAACACTAAGGTGATGATTATAGGGTACATTTATTCCCTTGGCCTTCAAGTTTTATTTAACCTTTCCTTATGGATCCCACTACCTTAAATCATCCATTTAGAGATTGAAAGAGTCTTGTATTTGTAATCATCCTCAATGTTATCCCATTGTGAAAAAATAGTCATTCCAATGGTTAAGGGGAGGCTATGAAGCAATCCCTTCCTCCTAGTTTTGCACAAACCATCTATTATATTACACAGTTGTTAAGTCACCTCCTACTCAACAAAATTTATTGGGACATGGATTGGTAATATGAGGGGAGTGTATTGTGTTCCCTCAACCCTAATGATTATGAAATCTAGATACAACTAGATGTATCCCATGGTCTCAAATGAATATTTAGTTAAGGGGCTAATTCTTGGCATTGAATTCTTAGTTATGGCCTTGGTTAGGTATTGGTAAACAAAGCCATATACAAATTGAATGTGGCCCCTATATTTTAATATATGTAACTTTGAATAATATTGGAAAACTATCTATGTCCCATTAGGTGCCCATTTTATTAGGTTTAGGATCTTTGTGGTAGCATTTAAGGCAAATATGTGGTATGACATCATGTATAATTGGTTCCTAGTCTTATTATTGATTGTAAATATTTGCCTATTTAAAAAAGTGTTGATCACTTCACCAAAGGGAGGGGTGAATTTTTTCTCAACCATAAAATAGACTAAGGGTACCTCAATCTTGTCCACATATGTGTTGGTTTAATTTCCACATAACCTATTCATCATAGTGATGATCATTCTTATCCAAGGTCTGAATTAACCAATGGGAATGATGCCATTAAAATCTAAAAATACCTAATTTCTATAATATAACCATAGGTCAAGGATGGTCTTCAAGTCATTTTCTTTGGCCCAATTGTTCATTATGGTTTGGTTTGTTTGGGGCTTACGTAGTTTGTAATAGTTTTCAAATGTTATTATAGAGATATAAGCTATATTTATATGAGTATGCTCATCAATTAACATGCCCTTATAAATTTTATCATCTCTAAAAATAGGAGAGAGAATATATATAATGTAATACCTTAGGTTTTTTTATGGTGTAATGGAGACCCACCATTTGAATGGAAACTATGTCATAGTAAAGCCTTATCTCTAACATGCTTTTATCCTCTTCCCTCATGAGGGGTTATTGGTTCTCAATGGTCTAGAACAAGATTGACCAATTTTTTTCCCCATTATGTAAAGTTATGTCATCGAATTATGTGTCCTTGAAAACTCTGTCTTCTATATTTGAGGTCAAATAGAGCTATACATCTTATTTGGAGGCAATTTTTTGGGCATCCATGACTATAAGTTTCTATAAATTAATTACCAGTGGTCTATAATTCAATTCTATATCAAATTATCTTTGCTTAGATGGTAATCCAATATTTCTTTGCTTGATTATGAGGATCATAGGGTCGAACTAGGGCTTTCAAAAGTGCTAGGGTTTTTCTAAAGGTTCCTTATAGTGCTTTAATGGAGGTAGCTATTTGAACTTATGAGAGATTCATGACTTAGACTATGTTTGGATCTTTACAGTTATACCTTTGCATTTCTTGGGTCCCCAAAATATCTAACTTGGTACATCTAGCTTATGTGGGTCTAATGTGGCATCATCATGGTATCCTGCTCATTAATATTTAAAATGTGAACATTGTCTTTTGAAAATTCCCATTTGATCTTGCACTGTTGGTTCATCCCTACATGGATCAATATGAATCATTAATTTTGATCCAATAACTTGAATTCCATTAGCTACTTACTACATTATTTATGGTTATGATAGTTGTCACTTACACATTTGCCTTGAATTTTCAATGTTTACTATGCACCATTGATCTCTATTACATGGATAAATTACACTTTGTTGATCTTGATTTGTCTAATTATACCTCCTTATTTATAGACCATTGATATTAGTGTGTATTATACATCATATAAAATTTATCTTTAACATATGCTTGAGCTTTAATTTATCGCATACGTGTATGCCACATGTTGTCTCTATAATCATACTTGAATTTTAAATGTTTGTTATGCACTGTTTGTCATCTCCATCTGAGCAAATGTAGGTCATTAGATCTTGATCCATATCATCAAACATAATTGGTTGATCAATGTTCCTTAGATAAGATTATGACACTTGTCACTTTTATATCTTGTCTAAGGGCTCTATTTAAGTCTTGACTCAATATGTACCATTGATCTCATGAAAATGCTTGAGATTTAAATTAAGGTCAAGGTCTTTGACTTTAAGCTTACACCATTAGGTTTTTATTGTTTGATAAAATGTGGATCATTTATCTTGAAAATAAAAATGATGTTTAAGTAAGTGCTCAGGGAATATAAAATTCAAGCGAAAGTCTTAGACTAATGTTTTTATTTGTATTAATAAATATGAATAAATCTTTAGGATAAATTCCTAAGCTAAGTTTTAAAACATGTTAAAGGGTACCCTAAAAAATAAATTACCTAGCATAAATACTTAGCCTAATGTTTTTATTATATTAATAAATATGGTAAACCTTAGGCTAAGGCTTTAGGCTAAGTTTTATAACAAAGGGATGATGTGTTAATTAGACCATGCTATTAATAAAATAGACCAAAGGGGTATGGGACATAGAGGGACCAAGCATAAGGTTTTTAGAGTAAGGTTTGGACATGTTGAAAATGTGACTAAGCCTTAGGATAAAAATTAAACTAATTCCATGGCCTAACTGAATCATTCCCACATGAATGGCTCCAGCCAAACTTGAATTTGATTCAAAAGGAACCTAGGTTTAAAACATTATACTAGGGTTTTAACATGACTAAAAATAGATCTAATTAATCTTTGATAGATCAAAGGCTAAAAAAGGATCAATTTTACATTAAAGTGCAAAAACCTAAGCATGTTTAGTCCCAAATGATATTTTATTGAACCTATAATATAGAAACATAAGTAACAATTTTTAGCAAGATTGGAAGGGTGAAACCATGATCATCTTACAACATGTACTTTAATCCAAATGAGAGATATGAACAATGTGAAAAAATGTTAGATATATTCTAATTAAGTAAAATTTCAAATTTAGGGTATAAATTTACACTATTTGACACAATGGTCCCCATTTTTTATAAATGGGGTTATGTTGACCTCAACACACGACCATCAAAAAATTATAATTTTTGAATAATCAATTCATGTGAAAGGGTTATGTCCAATATGTCCTTTTGGATAAGATGTTTACACTCTATATTTTTTTAAAGTGAGACTTAATTATTTATTGATATATTGTTAATATACACATTTTACTTTGTATATCCCCTATATCATGTCTCATAGTGGATAACTAAAGTTTAGGAATGGTGATATTCTAAACAAGACCATTTAAATATCTAGTGATGTGATTAGTTACATAATAACTATAATTTTCATAGGTGAATTATGTAATATGTAATTCAAACATGAATTATAAGGAATAGAGGATGTAATAGCATAAGTAAACATGTTAGGGGAATATGAACATTGTTTACCTCATTATTAATTTATACTATTGCATCTCAGAGAGAGGGGATTGAATTAAGATGTGTATTAAGATCTTGGAAAAGAATTTGATATTAGGGTTGATTCTAAGGTCCAACTAGGTAAAATGCATGAGGAAATTTATAACAAAAAATAAATATTTGCACACCATAATATATCTAAAATCAAATGAAATAAATATGTGAGAATATTTCACGAGACAAAATAAGATCCAAAATACCAATCTTCCATTAAGAAAAGATCACAAATGTGAGGAGTAAATTAGGAGAGTAATGAATAAATACTATATAAAATGTGGTAAAATACCATCATAATAGAATATTAACTCCTCCATAAAAGATGGTCAAATACCCTTAGAATAGAAGAGTAATGCCCATACCTAGAATAACTAGTCAAGCGAGCTACTTCCTAGTCATTCAATCAAATTATACACCTAATAAATCCTATCCACGAAAGAATAAAAAATACAAGGGAGGTAAAAAAAACCATAATAAATAAATATGGTAAAAATAAATAGCCTATAATCTAACACCACCCCACCATAAGTATATATTAGGTGGGTAGTGTAAAAAAATGGGTCCCAAAAATTAGGCTTGATGAGGTACCCATGTACAAATAAATCTCTCATAAAGTAGATATAATTATAAAAACTGAAGTAAAAAAATCCACCCCCCCCCCCCCCCCCCCCCCCCCCCCCCCCCACAAAAAAAAGAGAGACATAAAATAAGGGTATAATAGTTCCCCCAAAATATGATGCTTCATTACCTTAAACCTCAAGAAGAGCCTACAAGTGAAGATACTTGCTCTTCATGAAAGGTTTAGTGAATATGTATACTATCTAATTTATCATTTAGAAATATATTAGATCAATGATGTCCCCATGAATGATCTCTCTGATGAAGTGAATGGAAATCTATATGTGTTTATTCTAGTGATGTTAGACCAAATTCTTACAAATTTGAATAATACTCTAGTTATCATAGTAGATGGTGGTAGGTAATTTAAAATAGATACCAAACTCTATGAGAATACTCTAAAGAAAAATGGCCTCAATATAAGCATTAAAATCCCACTTGTACTCTGCCTCAATAATTGTTGGTTAAATTCCAACCTTAGGTTTGCACCTTTCAAATTTGGACAAGTCTAGTACTTAGTTTTCCTTTAGAAGAAATGGTCTTTAACAAAGCCCACAAAAACACCAAGTTTTATAACTTTCAAAAGGTTCATTTTAGTTTTTATCCTAAGCTTTTGCCTAATGATTTTGTTTTTTTTGTCCTAAGCCCTTGCTGAATTCTTTTAGATTTTTTGTCCAAAGCTTTTTTTCCTTAAGTATATTTCTTTTAGACATTTTGTTTTCAACTTTCTCATAGGATAACTCTCCAAAATTTACCCTACACATTTTTTATAAAAGATATCCTTTCAAAGCTAAAAGGTACTTTTAAACTTTTTTGAAGGGTATTTTCCCTTCTAAATGGTCTAATTCAACTTTTTTGAAGGAATTATTGTAGAGAATGTGCCCTTTCCAAAAAATTTGAAGGGTACATTTCAAAAGTATGAAGGGTACATTTCAAAAATTTGAAGGGCACTTTAGTTTTTTCGAGGTGTAGTTTTTAACTTTTTCAAAGGACTCTTTCAAGCCAAAAAGGACCCTTACAACTTTTTTGAAGGGTATGTTATAACTTTTCCAAAGGAATTATGAAGTTAAATGGATACTTTAAAATCTTCTAAAGGTTACTTTTCAACAAGATGAAGGACCATTTCAATTTTTTGAAGGGCCAAATGAAAAGTCTGAAGGAATTCTTTCAGAGAAATTATCTAAAGAATTCTCTTAGAAAATTTGAAAAGGTTGTAATGTCCATTTATTTTAGACAATTTTTTGATACAAATAGAGCTCCCAAAGACATGAATTCTTTCTAAAAGATGTAAAATAAATTATTACAATAAAATTGTCCATAATAAAGGGTCAAAACAAAAATTCAAAAGGAAATACCTAAAAGGTGACAACCCATAGAATGCCAATTTCAAACTATAATAAATAGACATTTCTATTCAAAAGACTTGGTGATAAAATGAGAGCAGACAAAGAAAGTAAAATGTATATGTTGACAGATCAAGTTGTTGTTGGTAGTTGACCAAATCAAAGAGCTTCTATGAGATCAATAAATATATGTGTCCAGAGGATAAATAGAAGTTATAAAGAGCATTTTATAACTTCCATCATGAGTTCCAATAGTGTAATGTGTTATCTTCTCTATTTTTATTTTTAAACTCTCATGGATGATCTTTGATAGAAGTAGTTTCCTATGCCATGTTTTATGTCACTTGTCACCATTATCATAAATACTTTTGGACAAGTAATACTCTTGACATGGCATGGCCTACCCCATCCATCCCTTTCATACATCTATAATTTATTCTCACATGTGGACACATTTCCTTATGCCTTTTCAACTTCTCTTCTCTCTCTCTTCCCCAAAGTTTTATAAATTGAGCCATTTTGGCCATTGTAGATAACCACATTTTTGGTAGGGTGAATCCTTACTAAAATTAAATTTCACTTTGCTTTTGGACATTGAATAAAAGATCAAAACTAATTTGTAAACTTCTATCTGAATATGTGAGCAACGTATAGTGGAGCCAAGTGATAACATCATCCTTACTCCCTTTATCCTCTGAATATGTGAGCGATGTATAGTGGAGCCAAGTGATAAAATCATCCTTACTCCATTTGTCCTTCATGTTTGAAGAATGGTTTTGATGTTAATAGGTCATGTGAGGCATGTTAATTACATTGAATTATCTTTCAATTATTCAATTTTATCTATGATGTGTAATCTTCCCCTTAGGTTGACCATTTTATTGATTATCTCAAACATGTTACCTTCACATTGAAACATTATATTAGTATCTTTAAATGCATGAAATTATTATTGGAAAGCATTTTTATTTAGTAGAAGTGTGAGAGTCGATGGGATAAATTCTTGTTGGATCACCTCTTTAGCATAGTATTCTATTTTATGGAAAATCTTAACTCTTTTTAGGAAAAAGCATTAGATTAGGTGATAGACACTTAGAGAAGAATTCAGGGAGCTAGCCCCTTTTAATCTTAAAGACTCATCTCTCTTAAAAGTTCCCATAAACTTTATGGATGATTCAATGTTGCATCAAATTGAAGGAGTTTCATAGAACATCCTAGGGTACACAATTTGATGACAATAGTTCTAACACACCTGGTGGGATAGCTGGTCTTAATTCCTTCCAAGCCAAGGTTAATGTTGTCCTTAACAAGTCCAAAGTTGTGAAAGAATTCTAATCTAGCATTTGGTGACTCCAAAATGTTAGAGACTCTATTTTTAGATTAGTTTTTCCATAATATACTTCATGGTCCTCACTAGATCATCTTCTAATAGGATTTTCAATCAAGTTCCTCAGCCTGAAAATCCTCTTGAAGAATAACACCATGAATCATTCCTAACCTTTAGAGATCCTAAACAAGAAGATTTTGAAGAGGAAGTAGAGGAGGTTTAATAATTAGTAGATCAATAGGAATAAGAAATGGATAGAAGACATCCTTTCCCATCCTTCAACACCCAAAATATAATTAACCCTCTTATGTATTGTCATATTCCTACTAATTCTACCAAAAGTGTCCCCAATTTAAATGAGAGTCCTATTAACCCATCTAAACATATTAGGGACATTTCAAAATTTTATAATTTCCATAATATCACCTAAGATAATATAGATATTAGACTACTTGTCATGTCTCTAAAGGGGAAGGCACTTGATTGGTATAGGACATTGGAAGGTGGTTATATTACTAATTGGGATAGTTTTGGAGAGTTGTTGGTAAACATGTTCAAAAATAAGAGTGACCATACTTCACTAATTCACCAACTGAATGTGATAAAAAGAGGTCCTAATGAATCCATTGGAGATTTCAATGAGGGATTTCAAAGAACATGGCATAGGCTACCACCTATTTGAGACCTCCTTCAAGCTTTGTATTCCCCACCTATCTTAAGGATATTGGCACTCATGTAGTATTAATGTTTTAGTCAATGGGAGGATTTACTTTGCCTAAGGCATATGAAATATCCATTGAAGCTTAGAATAGTTTGATATAAGTTGGGATAGTGGGGCTAGTACCATAGTTATGCCTAAAATGGTTGCTAATAAATTAGGAATGAAATATGAGCCTCATAATAAGGGTGTGTTTTATCTTGATGTAACTCTAACCAAGACTATTGGGTTATGTAAAGGCTTGAAAGCTTTCCTACATGATTGTCCAAGTTTCCCCATCCTACAATACATTGTGGTGGTTGATCTTCCAACTCATTTTTCTATTTTCTTGTTAAGAGACTTCATGGATAAGATTGGAGAGTACCTTGTAGCTTATTAGTATTTTCTATCCTTTATAACAAGATATGGATCTAAAGTGACTATAAGAACATAGCCCTTGGCAAGGTTCCACATTGAACCATATGTGGAGATAAATTGAAATAAAAATTGTATGATTAGTGAGCAAGTAAAAGGTACCATTGGTGGTGAAACATCCTTCCCCCTTGAACATATTTATAACCTCTATCTTGATGAGTATGGTATTGAAACTTATTAACATGACCCTTATGCATTCATATAAGAGAATAAATTAGGGTTATATTGTATGCATGAGAAGAACACTCCTATACCATCACTCACTAATAAAGATCATGAACTTGAAGGGATATTGGAAATGTTTTTTGATGGATCTAGAAGCAAGGTAGGGGTAGGATCTGGTGTCATGTTGGTTTCATCCTTCAAATAACTAGTATTATTATTCATATAAATTCCATTTTAGTTATACTTATAATGTAATTGAATATGAAGGCTTGGTTCATGGCCTCCAATGGGCAAAGAGAAAGGGAATCAAGAATTTTAATGTATATGGAGATAGTGAATTGATCATACATAAAGTGAGAAACCAAGCTAAAACAAATAACCCTTTTCTTAAGTCTTACAAGAATAGTGTGTGGGATCTAATTAAGGACTTTGATGCTTTCAATATCCAATCTATATAAAGAGACTCAAATAAACATGTTGTCAAGTTGGTTGTGATAGGAACACACTTTGATATAGTTACTGATGTAAGTAGAGAAAAGGACCAACCTCATCTCAAAGTCATTGTGAGACCTTCTATTCTAGATAATGAAGTATCTTGGCAAGTTTTTTAGAGTGATAAACACATTATACACTTAATTCAAAATGAATTAGAATTTTATTTAAAGAATCAAAAGAAGCTTCACAATCAATATGAAGAACAAGTTATCCAACTGAAGACAAACAAGATACCAAAGGGGCTAGTTACTTTGGAGAGTGTGTTTAATGAAGATGATCAAATATGGAAAGAAAGGGTAAGCATATCTACAAAGGAAGAGAACTACAAAAGAATCCTGATATTTAAGGACAAAATTAAAAAATTAGTAAGATATGTTCTCTTTCTCAAAAATAAGCCTTCATTGAATTGTGTAAAACATTTCATGATATATTTGCTTGGGAATATAAGGATTTGATCCAAGTATAGCTCATCACACCATTTATTTAGAACCTAAAGCTAAACTAGTTAGGAAAAAACAAAGGCCTATCAATCCTAAGATAGAGGAACTCATGAAGAGAGAGCTTACAAAATTGATTGAGTCTAGGATTATCTTTCCTATCAAGCACTCAACTTGGGAAACTAACCTTGTACCTATTCTAAAGAATATTGGAGAGATTAGAATTTGTGTGGACTTGAGGGATCTGAATAGAGTTTCACTCAAAGACCATTATCTAGTACCTTCCATGGAGTAGATTATGCAAGTGGTTTCATGTTCTCAATGAATTTTACTACTTGATGGCTATTTAGGTTATAAAAAATATTGATGAATTAGGAGGATCAGTTTAAGACAAAATTAACCATAAAATGGGGAACATTTTCATATAGAAAGATACCTTTTAGTTTCTCTAATGCTAGTACCACCTTCTAAAGAGAAATGGACATGGCCTTTAAAGGTTTGATCAATGAGTTTTTACTTGTATACCTTGATGATATAACTATTTTTTTAAAGGATGCTAATGACCACATGAAACATATAAGGAAAGCCTTTGAGAAGTGTAGAGAGTTTGGAGTTTCTCTTAATCCAAAAAAATGTATCTTTGTTATTCATAAAGGCAAATTATTGGGTCACGTTGTGTCAAAAGAAGGCATACCTATTGATCTTGAAAGAATTGAAGCCATTCTAGGCATATATTTGCCTCTAAATAAGAAAGGTTTGTAGAGTTTTTTAGGCAAGATCAAATTTGTAAGAAGGTTTATTCCAAGATTTATTACTTTGGTAAAGCCTATTACAACCATGCTCAAGAAGAACCAAGATTTTGCTTGGACAAAGGAAGGTAAAAATAGTTTTGAGGCAATCAAACAAGAAATTACCCAATCTCCTACTCTCTTAAACCCAAACTTTTCCAAGGATTTCATACTCTATACTTTTGTTAACCTTGACATAATTTCATATATGCTTATACAAAAGAATGGTGAGGAAATAGAACAACCCATTTCATTCTTTAGTCAAGGACTAGAATATTAAGATGTTAAGTACACATTTGTTGAGAAGTAAGCTATAACTATGATAAGAGGTTTGAAAAATTTTAGGCACATGGTTTTAAATAACAAAATACATGTCATAGTCTCTCATCCTAGTACTAAAGATTTACTCCTAAGTAAAGACCTCAATGAGAAGAGATATGGATGGATCAAAAAGGTAATGGAGTATGATGTTGATATCAAGGTAAACAACTTAGTAAGAGGAAAGTGGATATGTGAATATATAGCTTTAGATATTTAAGGGCCAAGGGAAGAAGTTTTGGTCAATCAAGCTCATCCCCAACCAGATGGTCATATACCAATTCAAAGTTGGACACAAGACATCATTAGTTTCCTCCAAAATGGTGATTGTCCTAATGGTCTAAACAAGTCACAAAGAAGGTAATTTTTATTGCAAACCATTCCTTATTGTCTTTTATATGTTATTATATTTCAAAAGGATGTGAATGGTGTACTACTAAGGTGTGTTGACAATTATGAATTTGGCATCTTACTGGAAAAGTTTCACAATGGTGTAGATGGAGGTCATTTTTCCCCAAAAACAAAAACTACAAAGATACTAAGGGTAGGGTATTATTGGCCTAGACTTTTCAAGGATTTCAACTCTTGGGTTAGGATTTGTCCTCAATGTGCTTTCTTTATAGGAAAATATAAATTTGCATCCCTTCCATTGAATAATGTCCAAGTGGACAAGCCTTTCATGTAATGGGGCCTTGATTTCATTGGTATGATCAACCTTACATCAAGTGATGGACACAAATGGATATTGAATACTTCACAAGGTGGGTAAAATTTTTTGCATTGAAGGAGGGAAATGAAAATGCAATTTTGGAGTTTTATGAGAGTATTATAACAAGATTAGGGGTCCCCTATACTATCATTTATGATAATTCACTTGCTTTTATGAGTGTTAAAACTTTTGATTGGGAAAATAATAATGGAATTTACTTGAGTACCTCATCTAATTATTACCCTCAAGGTAATGGATTTGCTAACTATACTAACAAGAATCACATCAAGATCATCAAAAGGACATTAGAGAACAATCAAAGGGCATGGCACACCAAGTTGAAGTTAGCCTTATGAGCCAATAAGATCACTCCTGAGAGATTAATTGGTAACTCTCCCTTTAATATTGTTTATAGTAGATAAGCTAGGTTGTCCATCTCTCAAGAGCTACCCGATCTAAGACTTACACATCAATTGGAACTATTATAAAATACTTCAATGGAAGTCATATTGATAGAACTAATACAACTATAAGAAGTAAGGGATAATACACATAAGACCATGGAACACCACCAAGTACTCATGAAGAAGTATTTTGATAAAAGAGTAAGTACAAGAGTGTTTAAAGAAGGTGACTTGGTCCTAAAATGGTATGAGGATAGAGAAAAACCAAGTAAACATACAACATTTGATGCTTTGTGGAATGGCCCTTACATCATCAATAAGTGCAAGCAAAGCAACTCCTTTTAGTTGACCAAGATGAATGGAGAAGAATTGTCTATCCCTATGAATGGGATACATATAAAGTTCTACTATTAGTCCTTACATGTCTATCTTATAAATAGTAGCATAGGTATGTGTGTTTAGTCTACTTTTGTTTTGTCTATTATGTTCCCTAAGTGTCCTAGTTGACACATGCATGTTTCCTTTGTTTTGAATTGTGTTCCCTAAGTGTCCTAGTTGACACATGCATGTTTCCTTTATTTTGATTTGTATTCCCTAAGTGCTTAGTAGCACAAGTGTGTCTTTACTTATGTGTGTCTTGTGTAATGTCATTGTCTTATGGTCAATCTAAGGTCTATTCATAATAATATGAGTGCTTATTTTGTATGACTCCATGCCCAATGGAAGAATTTAGGCAAATAGTCTTAGGAATAATAGGCATGCCATACCTAAGAATCACCAAGAATGTTGGTCAAATTCCAACCCCAGGGTTTCACCTTTAAAATTTGGCCAAGTCCAGTATTTAGTTTTCCTTCAAAAGAAATGGTCTTTGACAAAGCCCACAAAAATACAAAGTGTTATTTATTTTAAAATGTTCATTTTGGTCTTTGTTCTAGTCCTTTGCCTAATTCCATTAAATTTTTTGTCCTAATCCATTATTGAATTCTTTAAAAAAATTTGTCTTAAGATTTTTTTCCTTAAGTATATTTTTTCCAAAAGTTACCCTACACATTTTTTCCAAAAGATATCCTTTCAATGGAAAAAGGTACTTTGTAACTTTTTCGAAGGGTATTTTTCCTTCCAAATGATCCAATTAACTTTTCTAAAGGAATTCTTACGTAGAAATTACCCCTTTCAAAAATTCCAAAGGGTAAATTTCAAAAGTCCAAAGGGTACATTTCAAAAGTCCGAAGGGCACTTTACTTTTTCTGAGGGGCAGTTTTCAATTTTTTTGGACTCTTTCAAGCTGAAAAGGTCCCTTGCAACTTTTATGAAGGGACATTCTAAGGCTAAATTGATACTTTCAAATCTTCTAAAGGTTACTTTTTAATAATCCAAAGGACCATTTCAATTTTTCAAAGGGCCAAATAAAAAGTTCAAAGGAATTATTTTAGAGAAATTATCCAAATAATTCTCTCAAAAAACTTGAAAAGTTGTTAGGGTCCATTTATTTTGGATATTTTGTCTAATACAAATAGAGCTCTCAAAGACATGAATTATTTCAAAAATATTGTCTAATGAATTTTTGTAGAAAAATTGTCTACAAGAAAGGGTTAAGACAAAAATTTTGAAGGAAATACCTGAAAGGTGCTGGCCCATAGAATGTCAATTTCAAACTATAATAAATAGCCATTTCTATTAAAAAGACTTAGTGAGAACATTAGAGTAGACAAAGCAAGTAAAATGGATAGGTTGATGGATTGAGTCATTGTTAGTGACGGACCAAATCAAAGAGCTTTTATGAGATCAACAAATATAGGTGACCAAAGTATACTAGTAGTTAGAAAGAGCATTTTCTAACTATCATCATGAGTTCTAGCAGTGTAATGTGTTAGCTTCTCTATTTTCAATTTCAAACTCTCATGGATGATCTTCTATAGAAGTCATTTCCTATGCCACTCCTAAATGTTTTATAACACCTATCACCATTATCATAACTAGTTTTGGATAAGTAAGACTCTTGACATGACATGGCTTTCCCCACCCATCCATTTCATACATTTATAACTAATTCTCACATGTGGAAACATGCCCTTGTGTATTTTTAGCTTCTCTTCTCTCTCTTCCCAAAGTTCTATAAATTGAGCCATTTTAGCCATTACAGATAACCACATTTTTGGTATTATGAATCCCTACTAAAATGGCATTGCATTTTGCTTTTAGACATTGAATACAAGATCAATTCTAATTTGTAAACTTCTATTTGAATATGTGAGCGATGTATAGTAGATCCAAGTGATAGCATCATCCTTACTCCCATTATCCTTCATGTTTAAACAAAGGTTTTGATGTTAATAGGTCATGTGAAGTGTGTTAAATGCATTTAATTCTCTTTCAAGTATGAAATTGTATCTATGGTATGAAATCTGCCCCTCAGGTCGACCATTTTTTTATTGTCTCAAGCATGTTACCTTCACATTGAAACATTATGATATTATCTTTCAATGTATGGAATTAGTCTTGAAAATCATTTTTATTCACTAGAAATGTGAGAGTCGATGGGATAAATTCTTAGTGGATCACCTCTTTAGCATAGTTTTCTATATTATGCAAACTCTTGACTCTTTTCATGAACAAGCATTAGATTAGGTGATAAACACATAGAGAAGAATTTAGGGGGCTATCCCTTATCAATCCTAGAGACTCATCTCTCTTAAAAGTTCCCACAAACTTGAGGGATGATTCTATGTTGCATAAAATTAAAGGAGTTTCATATAACATCCTAGAGTGCACAATTTGATGAAAAAGGTAATACCATTATAATTATTTCCTGACTAAATATTTAGACTTAAACCAATCAAAAATTTATAACCTAAAGTATATTTATTATTTTAAATATCACCATTCTAGTTTGGGTTAGTATATCTAATCAAGTTGATGTTAGTGCTTATTGAATCCCAAATCTTTGTTCCTTAAATTTAGTTAAAGATCATATTATATAATTTTTAATGTAGCCCATGGGGTTATTATATTAATCTTGGGACAAGGTTGACTGCATATGATATGTTAGATTTGGTATGTATCAATTAGATAAGTCTACCCACAAGTTGTTGATATAAGGTAACATCAACCAAAGGTGAAATACAATCTACCTCAAGATTGACTCTAGATAAAAAGGGAGTTACAATTGGCTTATAATAAACCATGCAAAATTGAATAAGTAGATTTAGAGCATACTTAGGCTATGCAAGAGTGATCCTTAGTCAAACTAAGAAATCATGATCCAAAGGAAGTAATTTAATAATCCTAAGTCTATCATGGAAAATTTATGTTGAAGAGCCATTTTTGTTTCTACAATAGATGAATAAGAGCTACCAATGATCAAAATATCATAAAAATTAATAACCATAGTAAATATAGAATAATTTTACCTCATTATATACACACTTGGATTTGAATGGCATCTAGTGAATCATGTTCTAAGAATTAAAGAATCCATCTTGGCATACCAAGCTTGAGGGGCCTGTTTGAGGCCATAGATGGATTTACATAATATACATGCAAGGTAATATTCCTTAAAAAATCCCATAGATTGATCCATGTATATATCCTCCTTAATATCATAGGCACTCTTAATGTCAATCTGATAAACATTCCAATGAGTGGTTGTAGTTATAGTACAAATGAGTCTGATGGAGTTCATTTTGGTAATTGGTGTAAAGGCCTATGTGAAGTTGATGCAAGTCACTTATGAGAAACCATTTTCAACCAAACATATCTTAAACATGTTGGGGAACCTCTACTTAATACTTGGTCTAATATATCCATTTACACCAAACAATCTTTATTCCCTTAGGAAGAAATATCAAGTCCCAAGTGTGGTTCTTGATTAAAAATTTATACTCATCATGCATGGTCTAATCCCACTCAAAGATAACTAAAACCTATTTAAAATTCAATGGATATGAATCATAGTCCTAAAAATCATGTGTCCCACTCTTAAACTCTAAACATGTATATATGACATCTAAAGGATCCCCATCCCATGTACACATGTTTTGTAGTGTCTAGCTATCCCAAAGAAGACTAGAAGTGGATGAGTCAGGTAGATAAACATCATCCTTTTAAATTTGGAAAGATGTGGATGGAGATGAGTCCTCATCACTAATCTCACTATCATAATTGGAATAAGTGCCTTCAATATATGAAATGTGCTCAGGATAATTTGAATCATCTAAATCAAATCCAAGTGAGTTTAATGAAATGGGATAAGTTTCAAGTGTTGAGTCTATGGGACTCTCCTAAAATTGAACACTTATCTTTATGAGCATCTCATGTGTAGTGGGATGAATAAGGAGGTGTCCCTTGAGACCATCTAGATAACATTCAAATATTTAAGGCTTCCTCTAATGTTCTATAGCCTTTTTATTTCTTCTTAGATATGTGAGAAATAGATAGAAATCCAAAGATTGTAAAATTCTCAACTATGGGTTTGTTATTATACCAAGCTTAAAAGGTAGTTATGTCTTTTAAATATTTGTGGGGAGCCTAATTTTTAATGTAACAATATTAATATATTGTCTTAGAATAATACTATAGTGAAAGTAATTTAGAGTGAATCATACAATTATCCATCTCTTTTAAGGACTTGTTCTTACATTCTGCAACTCTATTTTGATAAGGAATGCATGGAAATTTACACTATAAATCAATCCCCTACACTGTGTAAAACTAATCAAAAAATTTATTGACATACTCACCCCATTATCAATTTTAATTACCTTGATGAATTTATCTTATTATTTCTCTATAATAACTTTAAAGTCTTAAAACATGTTGAACACTACAAACTTATGTCTATCAAAGTAAACCCATGTGTACCTTTAAAAATCATAAATAAAGGTAAGAAATTACTTATCCCTTGTTAAATATAGACTTGAAAAATCTTGGATACATCACTGTGTACTAACTCCAATGCTTGTCAATCCCTCTAAGCTTTTTTTTATTAAAATTATCTTCAACATGCTTCCTAAGGGTGAGACCCTAATAAAGTACCTTAGAGAAATGGACTTATGGTAATCATCTAACCATGTAAATTTTTCTAAATTATTCTAATTAGTGATAATTTATGTGTCTAAACCAATCATGCCATAATTTACTAACTCCATCTAAATGATTTAGTAATACATTTAGAGAAGAATTAGGTGCAAAATGTGAGAAGGTATATAAATTGGCCTGGTGATCTATGCTTCCCATTACTATTGTATAATCATTTGTAAATCTCTAATGATAAATAAATCTAGTAAAAACTCCACCCTCATTACCTTAATTATATGAGTGATTTTTTACACTCATAGTAGATTAGTTGAAAGAGATAAACACTTAGAACATTATTGAATGTTCCTCCTTACATTTCAATATACCATTTCATTGAAACTTATAATTAGGTGTTGTCACCAAAATTAATTTAAGATATGATACAAATTTTTAAGGAATAAAAATCAACCTATAAATAACCCATGTGGTAGGAAGCACCCAAGTCAATACCCCATGAAGATGCTAGAGCCTAAACTACTACAAGATCCTTGCCTTTTTATTTCTCTTTTCCTTTTCCTTTTCCTTTTGCCTTACAATAATCTTGAGTTGATGAATTATACTTGATATACTTAGTAACACCTACGTTTTTATTTTCTAGAAGATGATTCAAGTGATCAATTTGTTTCTCCATGCACTTATGTTCATCATTCCCATTTTTATTACAATAGGTAGACTTAAACTTCTCTTTCTTAGGTTTATCAATAGAAGAGTAATTTTAGTGGTTGTTTTGGTAGAAGTTGATTATTTCTTCTCTTGATCCTTGATATTTTAATTCTTCTCTATATTTGAATCCTTTAAATTCACATTCCCTAAAAGTAAGGCTTTAATATATTGAGGACTTCGATGTGCCCATCTATATTAGCTTGTTTTATTCCCCAGTCAAGTTGGTAATAAATTCATCTAAAGAAGATATTTTCCATGTAGTGTCTAAGGAAATTTTGGTGGCATGTAAAGTAGAGACAAAGACTGAGAAATGACATATATTAGGGAGTATATAAATAATAATCTAGTCATATTTCTTATCTATTACATATTATTTCAAATATAATTTCAAAGACTTGAAATTGGTGAATAAATATTGAAGTGTTTCAAAGTTTATATGACTTAGGATGATAAGTTTATTTTCTAGTTTGTGACCTCTCATCAAATTTTACTTCCCAAAGAGATTTTAAAAAATGGTCCACACTTCATTATTTTATTTTTAGGTTTCATATGAAATAGGATATCAAGAGATACATAAAGACATATCAACCCATAAGATTCATCACTATGACTGTACCACTTATATTTTTCTACATATATAGTTAGATTAGTTTCTAACCCCATTGTAATGTGATTTAAATCTTTGTTCCTTAGAATAATTTACATTTTTATTTTCCATTCATGATATTTAAATGGTGTTATAATATTAATTGAACTTATATTCATTGTGAATAAATAAATTTTATGTATTAGGATTTGAAGTTGTTGTTTGTTGTATAAATATAAAAATTTCAAGTAATGTGAAAGAAGATGCACCACAACACAACACCACAACACCCCCCCTTAAATTAATTTTAATTAAACCCCCTAGTTTTGGCACTTTAAAATTTTAGTGAGTTCTACAAAATAGATGATACTAATGGATGGGATAGGAAAAAACATGCACTTTTGAGCAAAATATTACTCTATTTTGAGTTAAAGATCAAAATTTATGCAATATATCATTTTCCTATCTTTAATACCCCATTTTTATTTAAAAAATAAAAAATTTAAATTCACTAATGTCTAAAAATAGATATATCCTTACATATATGGGATGGAATTAAAACAATGACCTGTAAAAATCTATTTTCAAGTCATAATTAATATTTATATTTACCTCTACATGTGAATCTCAATGAGGAATGTTCACTTTGAGGTAAAAAATAAATAACAAAGTATTTTTACAAAAATAATTAAAAAAAACTATTTTTAGGGAAGAATAATGATTATTTGACTTCACTTTAGAAGAGAGAAAATGTAGAGACCTTGGGTGTTGCCACTTAAATAACCACATGTGATGTATCTGAGTAGATCCATTGTAGAAAATGACCTTTTTCACACATTGGTTCACACTTTAAATTGCCATAGAGATAAGAATAAAAATGGAGAAATGCACAACTTAATTTGTCCAAAAGTAGTTATCTTCAGAAGTACAACTTCCAAAATGCCATAAAAGAGATGGAACTCTAACTTTATATAAAACCAAAGACCAAACAACCTATAAATAAAATAAGAAATCCAACCCTCCACACAATTTTTAAACGCTAACACACAAGAGATTAAACAACATGAATATCTAATTCTCATACAAAAATTTAAAAATTTAATACAATAAAACTTGATATTTCAATTATAGCTTAACAACAATAAAAACATAGACACACAATTATCAAGGTGGCTTTGATATCATATTGGGTTTTATTCCAAGGTTTGGGTAAGTTTAATGCATGAGTAGAGTTATCACATGAAACAAGTAGGTGCACACCACAGTGTATATGAAACTAAATTAAACCAATATACAAGACTATTTCACATTAAAAAATAGGATCTAAAATACCAATCTTTCATTAATAAAATCTCAAATTTGAGGCATACATATAGTATAATATTAATTAATTAATCCAAAAAATGTGTCAAATACCCTTGATTATAATAGTAATTCCTACATAAAATATGGTCAAAGATCATTAGAATAGAAGAGTAACTCCCATACCTAGAATATATAATCAAGGGAATTACTTTCTAGTCATCTAGTCAAATTGTACACCTAATCAAGCTTCTCCATGAAAGTAGAAATCTCCAAGTGAGGGGAAAAAAACCATAATAAATAAATATGGAAAAATAAATAACCCATACTCTAACATTCAATTAATTATTACATTAATTAGTAGATATTATTTTTTCACCTTGTGTAACAAAGATATGTAAATTTTATCAATTGAAATTTCTAGTTTGTGAAATATATGATTCATAATAGCCAATGTGTTTTATAGTACTTTAATAATGTAACCATGATAATAGTCAAACAATACACACATAAAAGTATCTGACCCTATGAATAAAAATTGTGAATGAACCCTAGGATAAAAACCTAAAAATGGACAAGGGATAAGGATAATTAAGGTTTTAAAAACCCTAGTTTGAATGTCTAAAATATTTAGGATTCACCATTTATGTTTTCCATAATTATAGGTTTATAAAAAATAAGGAAGAAACTAATTACAATAAAATAGATCTAAGCATACATGAATAAAAGTGCATAATTAATATGTATCTAACCAAAAACAAAGAGAAACAATTCCAAATCTCAAAATTAAAGCAAGATAATAAATGTAAATGAAAATTGGATAAGGAATTATCAAATATATTTATTGTTCTAAAAATCTAATCATGTAGATTGAATATACAAAATTTTCTTCTCAAATATGAAAACTTTATGATAATCATAGATATAATAGTTAGCTATGTGGGTGTGTCATTTATAGACCCAATCACGATAACCCCATCTATACATGTATATATACAAGTGGCCATGTCTATGCTATTATGATTTTATAGGTTGATTTCTCTATCACATGTGATTTTTATCCTTCATATTATTATTTTGTTTTACATTCATATATTTTATACATAGAATGTGAAGAATAGAATAAAATCTTCCTTGATCTAATTTAAAACCATACAAAAATTAAAGGAGTTGGGTAGTCACCAATGTAATATTACTAACTACATATTTCACACACTCATAATCATACCTCCATATAGTTATATGATTTTATAAATGGAATATCTCAAGTGAGGGTTTTGAACCTCCTCTTCTATTGAAGTGAAAATAAAATTTTTACAATTTATTACCCTCCTTTTACACAAGGGAAATGATGAGAGACCAAGATAAATTGAAAATGCAAAAAGTATGAAAAGTTTGATTCTTGGTTCTAGGTTTGACATTTGATTTTACTTATATATATATATATATATATATATATATATATATATATGTGTGATATGTTTACATCTCCATCTAATTTAATAGTTTGAAAAAACTTTGTATAAATAAGCTGATCTAGGATAGCTTATGTATATTATCCAAATTTATAATTATAGAAAGGAAAAATTAAAGGTACATAATAAAAAAAATTGAAAATAAGATATAAAATATAAAAGGTACATAATCATATAGTGCAGGTGTTTATCCTATGTACACATATACAATACACAAGTTTATCTCATAGATGAGTCAATCTCAATTATTCAAGGAAGGTCTAGATAGTAAATGAGTAATTGTCTAAATGTGTTAAAATCTACCCCTTTTTAAATGTTGAGATGTTTCTTAGACTCAATGGACCAATTTTAAACATATGTGGGGTAGATATTGTGTTATAAATAGGTTAAAAGTATAAGTTTTAAAAATATGTTAAGTTAGGTATAAGACACTAAGAATAGTGGTCTTGTGATAATATTTTTTTACACCAATAAATATTATTCATTTAATAAAGTCATATTTGTATTAAATTTGGATTTTATTATTTAGGATATGCCTTATATATTCTACCTATTATTTCTTCAATAATAACTATTATAATTTAACCTCCTAACAAGCCTAACTACTCAACTAAAAATAATGATAAGCATAAGTTTAATAAATTAAATTTATATACTAACTACTATGTATTAATATACATTCCCAGTATCTAATGTTAATACTCTATATGGATTCATTGATGTAAATATTGAAAAATGTAAGAATTTTCCTTCTATTATGTTTTATGGTCATAAAATTCTAGATGGAGAATCTCTTAATGGGCCATAATTTATTCATGATTTAATAAACACACTTTTAAGGTTAACAAAAGGTGTTGTGGTTGACAATGGTTACATTATAAAAATGTGTATAATAAAATTTATTACCAATAATGATACACTTAGAAGTATTTAGATTTCATAATGATTTATATTAAAGTATATTAGGGTCTTATGTAGACACCACTTATTGGTATTAAAATACCAATCAATGTTTGTCCTAATACCATTTTAATGTGGTTTAATGAATTACTAGGTAATGGGACATATGAGGTATTTCTTGGATATTTTTTTCTTAATGAAATGAAATGAAATACCTTAACATTACATCAAATTTTTAAGTTTGTGCATAAAATAAAGTAATAACTACTCAATGCACTTCTTACATGTCACCAACTCAAGTTAGACATGAGGTGTTACCTACAAAGTTTTCAAAATTTAAAATCATAATAACTCAAAAAAAATCATAAAAATTTAAATTACTTATCCACGTAATAAGATAATATTATATAAACATATTACACATATCTAAGATAAAAATCCTATCAAATGCCCATTCATGAAAAGAACTATCAAAACCAATAAAATATTTCTTTTATAAGATTATTTCCTACCTATCATAGCTATTCATAATGAAAATGCTTATAACTACTATAAAACCCTTGATTAAATTGATGATGGTACTAGTGATGACAATCCATTAGCCTTCTTATATACATGGTCTCCAAGGCATCTATGTTATGACCAAATAGCTTGATGGTAATGATTTACACATATTATGATCATTTACATGGTTTTACCCATTAACATCACTTGATAACCCCACATTATGACACATGAGACATATTTATTACATGTATATAAATTTCTTTGCTTGATTTCATTTGCATGGTTTTATCTTCTTGTTTAGATTCAATGTTTTCTTTCTTTCTTGTTTCATATATGGATTTTAATTTTATATTTTTTAGCTAATCCCTTTTTAATTTTTTTATTTCCATTAGGTCTATCATTGTCTTTATCTTAATCCATTTTTTACATATATCTATTCTAAACTCTGAAGTTACCTTATTATTTTCTATTTTCACTTTTTTGATGTTTTATTTTTGTAGTTTTATATATCAGTATTATAGATGTAATGCCCCATGTGAATAAATAAAATTTTACATGCTAATTTTAGGTGTATTCCAAGTGAAACAACCATGACCATGAATAAATTTGAAATTATGGTTTCCCTATTTATTACTAATCGATTAATGTCTGTTAATAGTTTAAGAAATACTAATTAAATTTGAATTGACATATATTTATCATATGAATTATAATTATTAAAAATAATCAATATTTAAATTTAAAATGGCCAAAGGACTCCTAGAAAGGATATGAATACTA
>JARHVA010006032.1:985000-1030231 GCA_037957365.1 Torreya grandis
GTTGTTTTTATTTTTATATACACAAACTTAATTTCTTTGTAACTTGATCATGCACCTCTTGCATAGCAATAGAAAACTCTTTTCAATCAAAACTTATTTTCTCCATCTTACCTAGATATCTTAGCTCAAAGACTCCTTGTGGGTGCATTCCATAGACAACTTGAAATGGGTTGATTTATGTGCTTCTATTGGGTGAATTATTATAGGAAAATTATTATTGTGGTAGGACTAAATCCCACTATTTAGGACTATCCCTTATTACGAACCTTAGTAAATAACCTAAAATTCAAATTACCACCTTAGTTAATCCATCAGTTTAAGGGTGGTAAGCTGAGCTAAAGTCTAAGTTTGTTCCCAATTTCTTCTATAGGGTCTCAAAAAGTTCCCCACAAACTTATTTTCACTATCTAAGATAATACGGAATTCCATGTAATCTAACCACCTCTTTACAAAAAAATATAGCTACATGAGTAGCATCATTAATTATCTTACAAGGTATGAAATGGGCCATCCTTGAAAATATGTCCACTACTAAAAAAATGGAGTCATGCCCTCTTTGATTTCTTGGTAACCCCATTAAAAAATCCATGCTAATAGATTCCCATGTTCTATTTTTAAATATTAAGGGATGATAAAGACTTGAATTAGAGCTCTTTCCTTTGGCAAATTGACACACCTTACATCTTTCTACATATCTTAAATTTTTTTATATTCTAGGCCAATAATAGTGACTAGCTAGTTGAGCCAAAGCATTATGATCCAAACTTATACTAATTATAAATATGCATAATATAATTTATATCAACACAACATAAAATATATATGTGGGCCAAGATGCCCAAATATTACATATATGTAGAAATAGAATAATCACCCTTAATTTAGGGAAACACCATACAATACTCCTTTAGGAAGGAATAACTCCAAAGTGTCTTTTTGAAGGGACAACATCTAATATCCTCCTATAATATAAGACTAAATGATTACTTTATTCCTTTACAATCATATTCATCTCCTTTATATATATTTCTATTTAACTAACAATGGATGGGTAACCTCCTAATCCCAATGTAGGCTGACCATTACCTAATGCACTAATTCCACAAGTTACTCATTTATGCTAATATATTGGACCATATAACTAATAAAGGGGATGTGTGCCCCATGTACACATCTTCATAAACCCATATACATTAATAAATCATATCCTTATTTACATAACATTACTTACTTCCTTGACATGTTTCATCCCTAAAATATAAGAAGAAGCCAAATAATGAGTGTGTTTAAATCATTGCACACTTGTCTCCAAGATCAATCATCCAACCACCCATATGTGATCTTGGTAGGTGATAACTCTCCAACCTTGTTTCCAAATTCTATCATGCCATTTTGATTCCATTCATGATCATAATTTTAATACTTTAGTGTCCATGCATAATTATTCTTCCTTTGATTCATTGTACCATATTCCACTATGCTACTCTGATTCCATGAATTACCATATTAGTTATTATGTCATATATAGTCATAGCGATTTACCCATTGATTCCATGTTACGTATGTCATTACACTACTTTATCATTCCATAAGTAAGCATAGTAGTTATTTTTTGGATTCCATGCATATCCATAGTGATTGATCCACTGATTCTTTATGCAACTATAGTAATTGATACTTTGATTTCTAATATAGTAAAAGCGATTATTGTTATGATATTCGCGATTATTGTTATGATATTCCCTCACATGGATCCATTATTTTTTCCTCTCATGATGATGTGGGTGTCTATGTACCAAATTTTTTTTTGGTACTTTGACCTTATCAACCTTTTCTTCTACCTCTTCTACCTTTTACTTTTGTGGTTCCTTTGTCTCTTGAGTATATGAAGTGTTATTTTGTGATTATACTATTTCATAATATATGTATTAATCTTAATAATCTATATTCTCTTCTTCACCTAATTCAATCTCATCTTCATGATCTACCTTAATTTTACTTTGTACCTTTCCAACTATTATATTCTATAAAGAGACATTCTTTTTCCTATACCAAAACTTCATGAACTTCTTCTAAATATTAATACTGATTATTCTCAATCTCTCTAACCATGGATATCCAAGAAACATATCAACACCATATAAATCATAAAAATCAAAATAAAAAACATATTTGTCTATAGTTCACTTCAAATATTCAAAAACATAAACATTATGACCATCTATTTGATCTTCCTTGATATTACTTGCTTTAACATGTATATGTTGAGCCACATCCATGTTGATGAAGTTATTCTTGATACTAAAGTATATGGATACAATGGATTTATTCTTTTAAATAAATTCATGAAAAGGAGCCAAACTATTTAAACCCTTATCATCTACTCCTTTATTTTAGAGATCCTCTACCTTTCCTTCTACACAATCTATAGTATTCTCATCATCATTATGTGAAATTTATTATTCATCATCACTTTCATGTTCTTCCTCATTTTCACTATTTTCTTCCACTAATTTTTCTTCATCATCATCTCCATTGTTTTATTTTTATTACCCTCCTAATTATCCATTTCTTCTTCTTTTGTATTCTCTTTTTATTTTATACCCCATTGATCTAGGAAAACCTATTCCATTTCTTCCCATGAAAATTTCCATAATTTTAGTCCTATCTCATCCCACCAAAGTGTTTTTGGACCATAAATAAAATTTTAATAAAATATTTGACACCATTTTTTTCAAAGATTATTGTCCTTAAAAATGATCCACCAATCTCTAGCATTAATGTCATCCTCCCCTGAAAATACTTGTAACTTCATGATTCATACAAAGTAGGGTTAATGAAAAAACCTTAAAATTTTAATAAATCATGTGAAACTAATCCAAAAAGTCCAAAATTTTTAACTTATCTTCCACCTATGATAATTTAACTTTAGTAAAAAGTTTGTGAAAAAAAACCAAAAATTTTGGTCTATAGAGAGAATCTATGAAAAATCATAAACTTGAAAAAAATCTCTCAAAACATTTAACAATTTTTTTAATTTTTATATGTAGATTTATTGTATGTTGATACAATATAAAAAAATCACAAAAAAAATTCCTTATATCTCAACAAATATGACAAAATTTAAAAAAAACTAAAATATCAATAACTCCCTCAAAATGATCATAAAACCTCTATTGTTTATTGTGACTTCCTTAAAATATTCTACATCTACAATAAAAAATTGTGGAAAAAATCACAACCAATTTCAAGATATTAATGATTTTGCAGAACTAGGGTTTCACCCCACTCAAATTGCCTAAATCAAATCTCTGCTATCACTTGTCATGATTCACACTTATAATAATTAGAAATATGAATAATATAATATAGATCAACACAACAAAAAATATATAGGTGGGCCATGATGCCCAAATATTCAATATATGTAGAAATAGAATAATCACCCTTAAGGTAGGGCAACACCATACAATACTTATTTAGGAAGGAATAACTCCACAATGACTCTTCATGGGGAAAACCTCCAATATAATCTTACAATAGAAGACTCAATGTTTACTTTATTCCTTTACAATCATATTCAACTTATTTCTATAGATCTCTATTTTACTAACAATAGATGGGTAACCTCCTAATCCCAATATAGGATGACCATTACCGAGTGCACTAATTCCTTAAGTTATTCATTTATCCTAATATATTGGATTGTATAAATAACTAAGGGGATGTGTGCCATATGTTTACATCTCCATAAACCCATATACATTAATATATCATATCCCTAGGTACATAACATTCCTTCCATCCTTGACACGTTTCATCCCTGAAACATAAGAAGAAACCAAATAGTGAGTGTGATTCAAATCATTACACATTTGTCTCTAAACTCAATCATCCAACCATCTATATGTGATTTGGTAGGTGATATCTCTCCAACCTTGTTTCTAAATTCCATCATGCCTCTCTAATTCAATTCACGATCATAATTATACTTCTTTAGTGTTGACCCATAATTATTCCTCTTTTGATTCCTTATACCATATTCCACTATGCTACTCTAATTTCATGAAATACCATTATAGTTATTAAACCATACATAATAATTTTAATTCCCCATTGATTCCATGTTCCATATGTTGTTTCACTACTCTGGTTCCATAAATTGACCATAGTAGTTGTTTTTTGGCTTCCATGCATAGCCATAGTGATTGATCCACTGATTCCTTGTGCAACCATAGCCATTGAAAGTTTGATTTTCTTTATATTCAAAGTAATTGTTGTTATGATATTCCCTCACATGGATACATGATTTTTTTCCTCTCATGATGATGTGGGTATCTATATACCTCAATTTTTGTTGATGTTTTGACCTTATCAACTTTGTATTCTACCTCTTCCACCTTTTACTTTGGTGGTTCCTTTATTTCTTGATTGGATGAAGTGTTCTTCTTTTCTTTTACTTTTATTGTATTATTTCTTCATCTATGTCTTCATCCAAACCTTCCATATGCTCTTCTTCACTTGATTTAATCTCATCTTAATGATCTATCTTGATTTTTATTTGTGCTTTTCTAATTATTCTATCTTGTAAAATGACATTATTTTTCCTATACCAAAACTTCATGAACTTATTTTGAACATTAATATTGATTATACCCAAAGTCTCTAACCATGGATATCCAAGAACCATATCCACATCATCCATATCTAAATCATAAAAATCTAAATTCAAACCATATTTCTCCATAGTGTGTGTCAAATCTTTAAAAAATTGAATATTATGACCATCTATTTAATCCTCCTTGATATTATTTTCTTGAACATGTAGATATTGAGCCATATCCATGTTGATGAAGTTATACTTGATATTGGGGTTTATGGACATAATGACCTTCTTCTTTTAAATGCATCCATGAAATTAAAAAGTTGACTCTAATTCATTTGGAGCCAAACTATTCAAATTCTTATCATTTAATCATTCTTATTTATCTTGGAGATCCTCTACCTTTCTTTCTACACAATCTATAGTATTTTCATCATCATTATGTGTGATTTATTCTTCATCTTCACTTTCGTGTTCTTCCTCATTGTCATTATTTTCTTCATTACCCTCCTCATCATCCACTCTTCCTCTTTTGTATTTTCTTTTTCATTTATACCTTATCGATCTAGGAAAACATGTTCCATTTATTCCCATGACAACTTCCATTATTTTAGTCCCAACTCATCCCACCAAAGTGATAGTGGACCATAAATAAAATTGTATTAATGTATTTGACACTAAATTATTCAAACATTATCCTCCTTAAAATGGAGACACCATCCTCTAGCATTAATTATCATCCTCTCCTCAAAATATTTGTAACTTTATGATTCATAAAAACTAGGGTTAATGAAAAAATCCTAAAATTTTAATAACTCATGTGAAATTGATTCAAAAAGTCTAAAATTTTATCTATATATTCTAGGTATGATAATTCAACTTCAATAAAAAAAATTTGAAAAAAAATACAAACATTTTAGCCTGTAGAGTGAATCTATGAAAAATAATAAACTTGCAATAAATCTCTCAAAATGTTTCACAAATTTATAAAATTTTGTATGTAGTTTTATTGTATGCTAATACAATACCAAAAAAATCATATAAAAATTCATTATATCTTGATAGATATGATGACATTATTATAAACATTAAAATATCAATAACTCCCTCAAAATTGAGCATAAACCCTATATTTTTTATGGTGACTTCCTTAAAATATTCTACATCTACAATAAAAAAATTATGCAAAATTTCAAAACTTATTTCAACATATTAATGATTCTGCAAAACTAGGGTTTTTCCCCACACAAATTTCCTAAACTGAAGCTATGATACCACTTATTATGATCCACACTTATAATAATTGTATATATATATATAGAATATAATGTATAACATCACTACACAAAATATATAGGTGGGCCAAGATACCCAAATATTCAATATATGTAAAAAAATAATAAACACCCTTAAGGTAGGGCAACACCATATAATACTCCTTTGGGAAGGAATAACTCCACAATGTCTCTTTGAGGGGAAACCTCCAATATCCTCTTACAATAGAAGACTCAATTCTTAATTGATTACTTTACATTCATATTCACCTATTTTATATAGATATCTATTTAACTAATAATGGATCGGTAACCTCATAATCCCAATGTAGTTTGAGCATTACCCAATGCACTAATTCCACAAGTTACACATGTATCCTAATATATTGGACCATATAACTAATTAAGGGTACGTGTTCCATATGTTGAAATATCCACAAACCCATAAACATTAATATATCATGTCCTTAGGCATATAACATTCCTTCCCTCCTTGACATGTTTCATCCCTAAAACATAAGAAGAAACCAAATAATGAGTGTGATTCAAATCATTACACACTTATCTCTAAGCTTGATCATTGAACCACCCATATGTGATCTTGATAGGTGATAGCTCTCCAACCTTGTCTCTAAATTCCATCATGCCACTCTAATTATATTCATGATCATAACTATTTTACTTTAGTTTCCATGCATAATTATTCCTCCTTTGATTCCCTATACCATATTCCACTACACTACTCTAATTCCATGTATGACCATAGTAGTTATTATGGCATGCATAATCATAGCTACTTCCCTATTGATTCCATGTTCTATATTCCAATACACTAATTTGATTCCAAAACTAACCATAGTATTTATTTTTTGGCTTCTATTCATAGTCATAGTGATTGCTCCATTGGTTACTTATGAAACCATAGTCATTGATACTCTAATTTCTTGTATAGCCAAAGTGGTTGTTTTTATGATAATCTCTCAAATGGATCCATGATTATTTCCTCTCATGATGATGTGGGTGTATATAAATCTCAATATTTTTTGATACTTTTACATTATCAACCTTTTCTTCTAGCTTTTCCACCTTTTTCTTTGGTGGTTCCTTTGTCTCTTGAGTAAATGAAGTGTTCTTCTTTGATTTTACTATTTATTCATATATATTTTCATATGAATATTCCATATGCTCTTCTTCACCTGATTCAATATTATCTTCATCATCTACCTTGATTTTTCCTTGTGCCTTTCCAACTATCATATCCTGTAAAGTAACCTTTTTCCTATACTAAAAATTCATGAACTTCTTCTAAACATTAATAATGATTGTTTCCAAAGTGTTTAACCATGGATATCCCAGAACAATATCCACAACATCCATTGCCAAAGCATAAAAATCTAAATTAAAAACATATTTGTCCATAGTGAGCTTTAATTATTCAAAAAATTAAATATTATGACCATCTATTTGAGGCTCCTTGATATTGCTTTCTTAAACATGTAGATGCTAAGACACATCCATATTGATGAATTTATACTTGATACTAAGGTTTATGGACATAATGACCTTATTTTGAATGCATCCATGAAACTAAAAAATTAACTCTAATTGATTTAGATCCAAACTATTCAAACCCTTATCATATAATTATTTTTCTTTCTCTTGTAGATCCTCTACCTCTCCTTTTGCATAATATGTAGTCTCCTCATCATTATTATGTGTGATTTCTTCTTCATTATCACTTTCATGTTATTCCTCATTGTCATTATTTTCTTCCAATAAATTTTATTCTTCATCATCTCCATTCTTATTTTAATTACCCTCCTCATCATCCGCTTCTTCCTTTTTTTATATATATTTTTTTTTCATACCCCATCAATATAGGAAAACATATTCCATTTCTTCCCATGAAAACTTCCATCATTCGAGTCCTAGCTCAACCCACCAAAGTGCTTCAGGACCATAAAGAAAATTGTATAAATGTATGTACCACCAAATTTTCTGAACATTATTCTCATTAAAAAGGATCCACCATTCTCTAGCATTAATTTCATCCTCCCTTTAAAATTCTTCTATCTTCATGATTCACACAAATTAGGGTTAATGAAAAAACCCTAAAATTTCAATAAATCATGTGAAACTGATCTAAAGAGTCCAAAATTTGGAGTGTGTCTTCCATGTAATATAATGCAAATTTAGTAAAAATTTTGTGAAACAAATCTAAATATTTTGGATTGTAGAGAAAATCTATGAAAACTCATTAAAATGAAATAAATCTCTCAAAATATTTCAAAAAATTTTGAATTTTTGTTTGTAGCTTTCCTATATTTTGATAAAATAAAAAAAAACATAGAAATATTCCTTATATCTTAGCAGATATGATGAAATTATTACAAACCCTAAAATATCAATAACTCCATCAAAACTAATCATAAAACCTTGATTTTTTTACTATGCCTTAAAATATTCTTCATCTACATTAAAAAAATTGGGCAAAAATTTAAAACCAATTTCAAGATATTAATGATTCTAAAAAAATAGGATTTTACACCACACAAATTTCCCAAATCAAATATCTAATACCACTTGTTATTATCCACACTTATAATAATTATAAATATGTAGAATATAATGTAGATCAACACAACACAAAAGAAATATGTGGGCCAAGATTCCCAAATATTCAATATATGTATAAATAGAATAATCACCCTTAAGGTAGGGCAACACCATACAATAATCCTTTATGAAGGAATAAATCCACAATGTCTCTTTGAGGGGATAACCTCCAATATCCTATTATAATAGAAGAATCATTACTTACATTATTCCTTTACAATCATACTCAACTCCTTTATATAGATCTCTATTTAACTAATAATGGATGGGTAACCTCTTAATCCCAATGCACACCAACCATTATCCAATGCACTAATTCCACAAGTTACTCATTTATCCTAATATATTGGACCAATAACTAAATAAAGGGATGTGTGACACATGTAATCATCTCCATAAACCCATGTACATTAATATATCATATCCCTAGGTACATATCACAAAGTCTTGTCAAGGCTAAAATGACCTACTAAACTCCATCAATGATTTTCCTTGATCGTATTCTCTCTCATGTAATTCATTGCCACATAAATTTGAACTCCCTTAAACAAAAAAACATAATGTATCACATACTCCATCTGATTCTCTCTATTCTTAGTAGTTAGATTCTTGAAAGCTTCATATGCTTCTTAGAAGTCTAATTTAGTTTAATACAACTCATTCAGTGCCTCTATTCCCTCACTCTCCTTCTAAATTTATTTTATGATAAAATACCTTCTCCTTAAAGAATCTACTACCTTTTTAGTTTGACCCTTTTTGTGTTTGATTAAAAAAATGAAAATTTTCAAATAATCCAGCCACTTCATATGCCTTTTACTAGTTATCTACTGACGTGCATGATTATCTGTTAATATGACAAACTCCTTTAAAATTAGATAGTGCCTCCAATTCCTTAAGGATTTAACCATAACATAAAATTCTATATCATAAGAAAAATAATTTTCTTGGACTCATTTAAATTCTCACTGAAGTATTCTATAGGTATACCCTCTTGACTTAGGACAGCTCTATTGGCCACCCCACTTGCAACACACTTAATTTGAAATACTTTGGTGAAATCAATAAGTGTTAATACAAGTTTTTCTATGATTCTCTTATTTAAAAACAAAAAATTCCTCTCAGAAATATTAGTCCACATAAATCTCTTTTTATCCCCTCTTATAGTGTCTATAATGGGTGCACAAATCCCACTAAAATTTCTAATAAACTTCCTACAAAAGTTATCTAAGCCATAAAATATTTTTACCTCATAGGATGTCTTGGGAGTTGGCCAATCAATGATGGATTTTAGTTTTTATTTGTCCATATTAGAACCACCTTGGGAAATCATAAAACTAATATATTCTAGCTCTATCTTCATAAACAAATAATCCTTAAGGTTCAATAATAACCTCTCATCTTCCAACCTTTACATCATCATTCTTATGTGTTCAAGATGTTCTTATTTTCTTGGGATGTAAATTAGTATATCATCCAAAAAGAAAATATAAAATGTACCAATGAAAGTCTTTAAAAATTCACTCATGAGTCTCATGAATGTATTTAGTGCATTAGTGAAACAAAATGGCATAACAAGCCATTTATACATCCCCTCATTAGTCTTAAAAGTAGTCTTCTACTCATCTCCTTCCCTTATGATTATCTAATGATAACCAATCTTATATACATCTTTAAAAAATAGCTATAACAGCTCAAAAAGTCCATTAAATATTTAATTCTTGAAAGAAAGAACTTTTACTTAATTTTTATCATGTTTATTACTCTGGAGTAATTGCACATTATCCAATCTCTTTTCTTTGGCACTAGTATAGCCAATACTACACATGGGATAAGGATCTCTTTAATAATTCATTTATCTAATATATCTTATTTTTTCTTCTTAATCTATACATTCTCTTGAGGATTGATATTGTAGGAGGCTTTGTTAGGAAAATTCACACTTGGTACAAAGTCAATATGGTGACTAATACTCTTGATAGGTGGAAGCTCATTGAGTAGTTCATCCAAAATAATATTATCAAATTATTCCAACATTTTTTTATTTATTTAGTATCTCATTAAACTTTATGTTTTTTATAATAGTCCTTGGTCTAATTATCACTCCAAAACCCAACTCTTCTTCTTTCATAGCATTTAATAACTCTTTCTAGCTCACCATCATAACACTTACATTAGTCCTTTGTCTATTTTATTCTTGTTTTAGAGGAAATAGTGTATGAATTATGCCATCATTATCCAAGGTGTAAAAATTCTTTCTTCCATCTTGAGTATTCATTCTATCATATTTCCAAGGCCTCTCTTGGAGCACAAGGCACACATCCATTTGCATTGTGTTACATAGAAACTTGTCTTTATATACTCAAATCAAAAGATATATTCAATATTTTTTCATTCATAAGAAATTATTTCCATTTCTAAATCCATGAAATATTATAGAGGTTTGGATGTGATATTATCTTTAAACCAAGATTTTATACCATCTCTAGTGACACTAGGTTATCAAATCTACCTAAATCAATCACCAATTTACAACACTTGTGAATTACAAGTTGTCTTGAATAATGTCTTTCTTTAGGTAGGTTATTTATCCTTGGGTGTTTTTATAAACACTCTCCTCATCAACAAGGACTCACAAAATTCTAGTTCTTATATGTGATATGGATAATGCACACTTTCTTCCTCTGCTTGGACTACCTGATTTATACTTTTTGTTCTATATCTAATATCTTGATAATCCTTTCAACATTCCCAAAATCTATGAATTTTAAATTTATTATAATTGAAGCATTTATTAATGAATACATTGAATCATCTTCCTCTTTGTGTGTATTAATCTCTAAATTAAGGTCTCCATCCTCTGAATCCACCTCTTAAAGTAAATGGTTATTGACTTCTGAATTCACCTATTGAATTAGATGAATGTCATTAATAGGTTCTTGGATCTAATTTTTTTTTATGCAAGTATAATGCACACAATGGTGTAACAAAGTAGACTATAAAATTTTAGGATCTCAATGAAGGTAAAATCTAATCTAGGTCATGTGTTATAGTTATGCATTTGGAATAATCTATTGATATAATAGCTAATAGGGCATGTAGGTTGTTGACAAGGTTTTCTAGATGGAGGTATAGCCTCTAAAGGATAGTGAATCTCTATGTGAATTAGATGAGTGGAAATCTTCTAATCTAAAGTGGGTATATCTCAAAACAAACTCAAAAAAGGAGGAAAGGGTAAGATAGAAAAGAAGGATCTATGGTTTTCAAGAATCATTTATGTGGCTAGTTTTTGAAAGGACAAGTGCTTTCAAAACCTACACCTATAACTAGCATAAATTTGCACACACATAATCAAATGTCGTTAAGAATTATAAGGAAATAATGATGGAGTAAATTCACAAGCCTTAGATAAAGGTTGATCTTTTTAGGGTAGCTATTGCACACTCTTACTTAGGAGATTATGGCTTGGGCTAGTGAAGTATCTAAGGTATCTATTATACACATGGAAAACTATATCAAAGAAAGACTTCATGCACATTTAGGATTATGAATCAATTTGAAATTAATTATCCTAATCAATATATATGCCAATATTTCAATATTTTTTGCACATCTATATATTAGTAAATCAATCAAAATAATCAAGAATACATTTTTAGCTAACGCACACTCAAGATTATTGAAACATACAACTAAGAAGTAACAACTAGTTACTTGATGTTGCTCTAGTATTCAAAATTATCTAACAAAAATCCAAGTTAGATTACAAATGTTTAAATAGGATTGGGTAAGGGTTCACCTCATCCTCCAAGATCATGCAAGGTCATTACATGTGATAGTCAAAAATTGAGTTCTAATTGTGGTATAAAACCATAAAAGAGTCTACTTACAGGTATCAATATAAATGATCCTTTGTAAAAGTTATGTAACATGTGCATGTGTACAAAGATAAAGGCAATTGTTTACAATTATAAATTGAACTATATGCAAACTACAAATATATGCACCATTTTTTCAAAATTGTACATGCTTCCTTTTATAGGTTGTGAGAACAACCTATTAATTTTTGATTATCCACTTGTAAATGGAACTCAAACATGCATAACTTTACAAATGTTTTTATATAACTAGTGACACTATTATTAGTTGTGACCAATCTAAGTTAACTATGCATTGCATGCTCACCCATGACTTTATATAATATCCCATTGGAAGGATTTACACAGTCTTAACTTGAAATAATTTAAAGTGCACTTAATTTACCTTTGAGATTTCATGTAATTGTTTCCTTCTTCTATTTTATTTCCCAATAGTTACTTTCATATTCACTAACTAGATTAGTTCAAAGACATGCATGTTCATATGTTAGTTTAACCATGAGACCCAATGTCTATCATTAAATATACTCTTTCTATGTCATTCCATTTTCTACCTTTCAAAATATGACTATCACCTTTAATACATGTGTCCCTACCTCATCGATCCTAAATCTTAGAAAATTCCACTTTTGACTTGAAATATTTGATCTTCTACATGATGGAATGTGAGCATGCCATTTGGTAGATCTGCAGGGACTCTATGCTCTTTATAGTCCTATCTTGAATGTTTTTTCCACTTCGTAACTCCTCACATGTTTTAAGACCTTTGAATTTTCCACATTGCTCTTTCACTATCGATCATCTATGTTAAATTTAATATGGTTTGTATATCTTAGTGATTTGACTCATTAAATCCTATGAGCTTGACACTTATCATATCCTCTTTCCTTTGAAAAGCATCTATTGATATCACACCATTATATCAACTGTATAGATCAATGTTAAACATTGATCTACTTGGGCCCACTATCCTTTGATTATAAAATGGCTAATTTATGAGCTTAAATTTGGTGTTTCTATGACCATAAATGACATCCTCGTGAATGTCAATGATTTCCATATGACCATCACAATTTAAACCTATGTATTTTAGTTTTTGAGCTTAAATTTAATGTTTGTATGATTATCAAAGTCATCCTTATGACCATCAATGACATTCACATGATCGTTAGAATTTAAACCTAAACATTTTATCTCTAAGCTTAATTTTAACATTCACACAAATTTCAAATTTGTCTACATGACTATCAATTCAACTTAACTCCCTATGATCTTGAGACTTGTTATTTCTTAGTTCACTATGTTATGTAATCATAAACATAAAATGACTTAGCATATATCATGGAAAGTGATAGTATTGTTCTTTGGTAGTAGAGTATTTAGGTTTATGTTTGGGATCAATCTTTAAAAATGACCCATAGTAAAAATCCTAAAGACCTACTTTTTCTCAGACAAAATCTCCATGACAAAAAATCACATAGTTTATTTTTTTTAGATAAAATGTCTGAGACATAACTTTTGAAGGAATTGGTTCAACGCAAAAGGTCTGAAACAATTAGTCGAAGACAAAAGTTTTGAAGGATGGGATCATAGGACAAAATTCTTGAGACAAAAGTCCCTAAGGGTAAGTGCATTAGGTCTAAAAGGTCATTTAAAAAAGGGCCGAAGGATAATTATATTGAGAAAAAGGCCAAAAATAGTCAAAGGGTAACTAAAAAAGTCTGAAGGGTCTGCTTCATAGGGAAAAGTGCCAATGAAAAAAGGTCTAAAGGGTCTACTTCATCAAATAAAATTTCTAATACAAATATGTCAAAGACCTAATTCTATCAGATAAAATGTCTAAAATAAATGTCAAGGTAAAAAAATCCTACAACAAAGAAGTCTGATAGAATAAGTTTTAAATGATAAATTACATAAGTCCTAAAAGAGGTACTAGAAAAAATAACTGATATAATAAGTCTAAAAAATAATAAAGATAGTCTATGAAAACACATCACCATTGCCATCTTGCCTAAGTATGAAAGGATGATAGTTAGTCTTTTCCTATAATTTTACAAAAACATGTAGAAGAGGGGCTCAAAGTCAAAACTATAATCCAAAAAAAGGTGGGTCCCCATTTTCTATGGAAAGAAGGGGGATGTTGGGTAAAACAAATGATGACTTATAGATGGAATACTCCTACATATTCAAGAAACCAAAAATTTGGTTTGTAATTATTAAATCAATCGTGAAGTGTGTCAAAAAATAATAATTAAATCATAAACATGAAAGAAACTCATAAGTTTATTTACACAACATACTTACCTTTTAATTTATTGGATCTATGTGTGTCAAATGTGTAGTTTATTTTACCCTTGGTGTGATGAGTTTTTTAAAGGCTTTGATGAGGCTATAGGTTTTGTTCCAGTATCTTTTAAATATCATTAAATCAAGATAATCTCAAGCATTACTCTACTACCAGTCAGACATCCATAGCCCTAATAGAGATACCTTGGGATCCTCCTCTTCTCATTTCATTATTTTCTTTTAATCATGATGCATGGTATATTGACCTTATTTCATCATTTGAACCTTTTGAGTTTATTTAGATTTTATTTTGATCTTTTGAACTCTTTAGTTCTTTTCTCCCTTTGTTTTTATTTTTTTCTTGGATGAAAAGAGAAGAACTAAAACCCTAGTGAGTTGTTATAATTTAAAAATAAATTATTACTAGAACATCCCTACCAGGCATATTTATACATAGAATTGTCACTTCTAGTAGGTATTTAATGTGATAAGTGTATTTGAACCAATAAAATAGGATTTAAAAAAAAAATGTATGAATTACTCTAAGATCAACTTTTACATACCTAGTGAAAGTATTCAATTATGACACAATCCATAATAATTCATGATTACATACCTTTATCCTAAAGACTCAAAAACACATAAATACACCTAATCTGTAAACTAGTCCCAAAGTGTTATGATTTTAATTTTCCCCTTTTTTACAATTCATAAGTTTAGTTGGATTGTATTTTTAGCTTAGTTATAGTTAGATCAAACATAATTTCGATCATCAAATAAAGAAAAGAATGACTACTCTAAAAAACATGAAACTAATATAAGACAAATAGAATACTGAAAGCAAGAAAGACTAATCTAAGAAATCATAGAAAATAATCTAAGAAAGACAAAAACTAATCCAAGAAATCATGAAATATTAATCTAAGAAAACAAGAAATCTAATCTAATCCCATAGATATAGAAAACTCAAACAAGATAGGGGATGGATTTGAAAACTTTGTTTGGTATGCCTCTTAGTCTTTGGTAATAACAAGGTTTTACCCATTAAAGTTCTGAGATAGGTAGGGACATCCTTGTATTCATTAATTAGAATTTTGAGTCTTTCCCTCATAATATAAAACAAAAAATTATGGTTATTCATTAGGACATCCTAGACATAATAAATAAATAGATCCTTTAAAATGTCTCCTGAGACAAATATTAAATCTAACCTATAATCTTGAAATTCATCATCCTCTATGAACTCATCATGGTAAAGGTCCACAAAGATAGAGTTAGAATCATAAGTATAATCATGGATAATATTTTCCTTCAAAACTTCATCTAAACTCCCATTTTGAGTCTAACCTTCAATATTTGAATGAATCAGGTCTTGACTTTCCAAATCATGAATAAAAATTATGTTTACCTAGGGATTACTATTTCTTAATTTAGGAATGAGAGATTCATTAATTATTATTTCTAGAGGGATCATATCATCCATTATGAGTTGTTGATCCTTTCACTACTATTCATTTGAATAGCTATGTTCTAGAAGATATGTAACTTCATGGTTATCAAACATTTAATCAAATTTCTTCACTTTAAAGCCAAATGATGTTAATGTCTACACACATTGGGGTTCTTGGTCAATCACATAATCAACCATAGTGTCTTGCACATTATAGGTAGGCACTAAATTGAATTCAACATCTATCAAATCAAGGCATGAGCATCTATGTCAATTAATTCCATTAAAAGGGAACATAGATAGAGAGTCAAAATTAATAGAGGAAACCAACATACCTTTTTTATTTTCCCCGTGATAGAAATACATACCTGCATTAAGCATGACATAATCTAAAATCTCAATATTGGAGCCTACGTAATGAAAGGTGAATAATTTAATAATATAATCATCAAATGAGTCTTCTGATAGATATTATAACACAAAATAGTAGTCAAAAGAGTCATTAACACCATCTTTAGAGATAATATATTCATTTTCAAGGGGAATTAATTAATCCTCTACCTGTGCATATTCTATCTCATAGAGCTATTGCAAAGGTTGAAAATGTTCTTCTCAATTGACACTTTCCTTGTCTTCAATTCCTTCTTGAATTATCTCATCGAATATATGGATGGAATCAGTATGATATAATTCCCTTAGCTTGATGGATTCCTCTTTGATGATCCAATCATCCTCTCCATCTAAGATCTCTTCTTTTTTTTAACCATGTCATGACTTTGGGGGTCAAAATATTTAGTTTTAGTATGTCTATACTTATTATTAATTGATACAACAATGATGGGCTCTAGAGTATTTTTATTGTGCATAGTTATTGGATTAAAAGGAAACCCTTCCCATATGCTCTTGTTTGGGCATTGTATCTGACTTTCTCTTTGGATAGCTTTTATAAAATTCATATCTGACACACCTCTTGCTAAGAAATTCATACAAGATGTTAAATTATTTTTAAAATCATGAAGATAAATATTTGGACCAAATCAAGTCATAAAATTTTTCCTCAATATCACTCTAAATAGTAATGGAACTAAGTGCCAAATCTCTTAACCAATCATACATTTATTACCCCAGCATGAAAAGGAACAACCTACATATTATATCTTCAAATTATATATCCATAACATGCATATCATATGTGTAGGTAGAAAAATGCCCTTCATTAGATCTTAGGTGATTATTATGGAAATTAGGAAGGTATGTGAATGGGTCATTTGGGAGATCATGTTGAATACCTATGATATCTATGGGTGATTTTCTAAGCCAATCCATTCTCAATTTTCTTATTACATTAGAGGTGTTGGTCCTCCTTCTAGCACTAATTTAATATTGATGAAATTTTTATGTACACCATAATATAACAAGGTAGAATCAAACATTTTAAGATATCAATGGAGGTAAATTCCACTTTAGGGAAAAATTTGCAAGTATATGGTTGGAATAACCTATTGATGGAATATCTGGTAGGGCATGCAGGTTGTTAACAAGGTTTTTTGGATGAAGGTGTGACCTTTAAAGGATAGTGAATCTCTACATGACTTGGATGGGTGGTACGATTCTAATATAAAGTGGGTAGATCTCAAAAGAAACTCAAAAAAGGAGGGAAGGGTAAGTAAAAAAAGAAGGCTTTATGGTTTTCAAAACTCACTTCTCTAGCTAGTTTTTGAAAGGATAAGTGCTTTCAAAACCCACATTTGTAGCTAGAAGTAATTTGCATACACACAATCAAACATGATAAAAATTCTAAGGAAATAATGATGTAGGAAATTCAAAAACCTTGATAAAGTTTTATCCTTTTAGGGAAGCTATTGCACACTCTTAGTAGATTATGGATCAAGTTGGTGAAGTATTTGAGGTAGCTATTACACACATAAAAAAAACTACATCAAAGAAATCACTCATACACATTAATAATTATGAATCAATTTGAACTTAATTATCCTAATAAATATATCTACCAATATTTTAATATTTATTTCACATCTATAGATTAGTACATCAATCAAAATAATCAATAATCTATTCGTAGCTATTACACAGTAAAGATTATTGAAATATAAAACCAAAAAGTAACAACTAATTACACATAAATTGAAAATATAATACTCAAACACATTCATTGACAATCAAAATTGATGTTTCTTCTATATTCAAAATTATCTAACAAAAATCCAAGGTGGATTATAATTATTTAAATAGGTTTTGGGAAGGGGTCACCTCATCTTCCAAGGTCATGTAAGGTCATTACATCTGATAGTCAAAACTTAAGTTCTAACTATGGTCTAAAATTGTATAAGAGTCTAATTATAGTTATTAGTTCAAATTAGCCTTTGCAAAGGCTATGAAACATGTGCATGTGTACAAAGATAAAGTCTATTTTTTTAAATTATAACTTGAATTGTATGCAAACTATAAATAGATGTAATTTTTTCCCATAACCATACATGATTCTTTTTATAGGTTGTGATAACATGTTGATATTTTAGATTAGCGACCTTCAAATGGAATTCAAACATGCATCACTTTAACAATGCCTTTTTTTAGAAATAATGACACTATTATTACCTATGACCAATCTAACTGAACTATGCATTTCATGCTCACTCATTCCCTTATATAATATCCCTTTGGAAGGATTTACAAGGTCTTAAATTGAAAGAGTTGACAATGTTCACTTAATTACCTTTGAGATGCCATATAACTACAACCTTCCTATGTTCTATTACCTAATATTTACTATCATATATACTAACCAGATTAGTTATAAGGCATACATGTTCATATGTTAGCTTAACTATGAGATCCAATTTCTATCATTAAATAGGTTTCAAGTATCTAAAGATCTACATGCTCTTTCTATGTCGTTCCATTTTCTACATTTCAAAATATGACTATTTCCTTTAAGACACATGTCCCTACCTCATCAGGGCTAGATCTTGGAAAAAGCCACTATAAAATCATACCATTCAATCTTCTACATGATGGAACATGAGCATACCAATTGGTTTATCTATGAGGCCTCTATACTCTTTATAGTCCTAGATTGAAAATTTTTGTGCCACTTGGCAGTTCCTCACTTGTTCCAGGACCTTTAAATTTTCCATCTTAATATTGCAACATCAAAAATGTATGCTCAAGTTAGCATGGTTATTATATATTAGTGATTTGACTCATTGAATCTTATTATCTTGACACTTGTCACATAATTCCTTTAAAAATTCTCTATCGATCTCACACCATCATATCAACTGTACAGATCAACACTAGCAATTGATCTACATAGGCCCACTAGCCTTTAATTTCAAAACAACTAATTTATGAGCTTAAATTTAACATTCACATGACTATTAATGACATCTTCATGACCTTCACAATTTAAACCCATGTATTTTAGTTGTTTATCCTAAATTTAATGTTCATATGACCATCAAAGACATCCTTGCAACCATTAATGATATCCACATGACCATCAAAATTTAAACCCAAACCTTTTATCTCTAATATTAATTTTGATGTTCACACAAATATCCAAGACTTCTATGTGACCATCAAATTGACTTAACTCCTTGCAAGCTTGACACTTGTTATTTCTTAGTTCATTCTACTCTACAATCATAAACGCAAAATGACTTAGCATATATCATGGCAAATGATAGTATTATTCTTTGGTAGTAGAGTATTCAGGTTTATTCTTGGGACTGGTCTTTACAAAATACCCACAAAAAAATATTGAATACTAACTTTTTCTTGGATAAAATGTCCACAACAAAAATCCTCTAATTTATTTTTGTCAGTTAAAATGTTTGAGACATACCTTTTGAAGGAATTGGTCCAAAAAAAAAGGTTTCAAAGAATTAGTCAAAGATAAAAGTATATTAGTCAAAGATAAAAGTATATTAGGTCTTAAGGGTCATTTTAAAATGGGCCAAAGGGCAATTCTGTTAGAGAAAAGGCTATAAAAAAGGCCAAAGGGCAACTAAAAAAAGCTAAAGGGTCTACTTCATATGGAAAAGTGCCAATGACTAAAATTTTGAAGGGTCTAACTCATCAGATAAAATGTCTAAAAATTATGTCAAAGACCCAATTCTATCAGACAAAATATCCAAAATAATTATGCCAAGACAAACAATCCCATAACAAAGAAGTCTGATAGAATAAGTTCAAAATAAATAAGTCTAAAACAAAAAAATTACATAAGTCTTGAAAGAGGTACTAGAAAAAATACCTGATAGAATAAGTCTAAAATAATTATAAAGATATTCTATGAAAACACAACACCAATGCCATCTTTCCAAAGTATGAAAGGCTAATAGTCAGTGTTTTTAGAAATTTTTGAAAAAACACATAGAATAGGGGCTCAAAGACAAGACTATAATCCAAAAAAAGTGGGCCCCCATTTCCTATGAAAAGAATGGGGATGTTGGGTATAACAAACTTGTCCTTTGAAATGTACCTCTTCCTCCTTTTTGGACTCTACCTCTATAACTTCTACCCCTTCTTGTGTTTTGTTAAGTTTTCCTTCTATTTAGCTTATCCTCTTCCTTTAAATCATATTTCTATAATTCCTCAAGTGCCCTTGGGTTGACTAGGATGAGTTTATCTTCAATAGTATATCTTAATCCATTAATATGTCTAATAATCTTCTCCACATCCTCTTTTACATGTCCTAAGTTGATTGTCAACTTGTGGTATAGTCCTTAACACCCATATCTTTTTTATTCAAATTTTATAATTTATTAAAGAGATTTGTATGATATTCATTAGGAAAAAATAAAGCCTTTAATTTTTCCACCATCCTATCCCAAGATTTGATTTTAGATTTACATTTATTTATCATTTCATCCTGTATGTAATCCTTCCAAAGGGTTGCATGTCCATTTTGTTTTGTGCAAGCAAATTTGACTTTATTTTCATCTAGTACATTATAATATTCAAAATATTTATCTAACTCTTTAATCCAATTAATTATTTCCTCTTCATCTAAAATTTATACATAATTAGTTAGTTCTATAGTTGGCTTACACCCGTATCAAATCACTACTTTCAATATCTTATCAATTCCTTCTTCATGCTATTCAACTTGTTCTTCCTCTTATAGAGCTTGTGGTTCTTATTCTTTGTCATTTATTTCCCCTATTATAGCTCATATTCTATAATTGTCCTCTATTTTTTTAATCCTTGTGTCAAAACTTATCCTCAATTTTCTCAACTCCTCTAAGATAACATCTCCCATATGGATACCTAATCTTCCACCTCCTCTTAGGTTCCTTTTAGGTAGAATTTTGGATTCTTAATTTAACTAGACAACAAACACACAGTTATCACTTGACCTCAGATATTTTCACCTTCCTTCAATCCTCATTTATATATCCAACTTGTTATGATACCAATTTGATGTAGAAAGAGAGAGTTTTAACAATGCATACACAAATTTCTTCTTTAGGCCTAGTTATTTGTAGCCTTTCCAAACAAAAAAAAAATTGGTTTGAACAATATATAGGGGGAAAATATAAAATAAAACCATTTTTTAGTACCATTTATCCTCTTATAACATCATACAAAGTGGAAAGTTAATACTCTCAAAGGAATTCCTCTAATTCATAAATTTTTCTAATAATTAGGACTCTTTAGCCCTAATTAATTACCACTTATAGGATTTAATACTATATGGTCAAGTAATAACTAAAAAACACCAAAATATTCTATATATTTTCAAATTACATAATAATCAAAAGTTTTATTATATTTTAATGGTATAAACAAAAGGTATTATATTTCCAAACTCAAAACCCTAACTTAGGGTTATATAGACATGTAAGTGTCTAAGATCATATAAAATGGTCTAGTTTACATTATTCACATATTTAAATAATTTTGAAACATGTATTAGGTATAAAATAACTTTATTTACCTTCCATAATATCTATTTTTGCATTAACAATCACTATGAGTCTCCCACATGTAGGTTTTACATAATTCAAGGAACTTTTTTAGAACTGTGTTCATTAGAATGGAGGTTTGAAATGAAATTTTATCTAAGTTTATTATGAGAATAAAAATAGTTAAATTCAAAAATTATATACTATTTACCATATTAATATCATCCAATAAATATTAATGAAACTCAAAACACTCCCATGGTCTCTTCCTTCTAGACTGTGTTAAAACAAAGTTTCCCAAAGCTTGTGTGTTATGCCTCTAAGCTATAGATCAATACAAGAATATAATTTATTAAAATTAAAAAAAATATTAAGAATTGTTTAAAATAAAAATAATATCATTAAATTTCACAAATAATCTTCTTAAAGCATTATTCTATTCATTGATATCATTTGACATACAAGAGCTCTACATAAAATTCTTCAAAACAAACAGTGTTATCGGAAAACTTGATCTTTTCTTGATCTATCCTTGAATTTTTATTATTATAATTACTTATAAATAAATGAATTAAAAATTATACACCATATATACCATCTAAAATCTCTCTAATCACTTCTTGGTTACCACCAACGTATGTAGAGTTTTGATAGGACAACCTACTTAGATGTTAAACAAGATTGATACATGGAAATCATGATGTAAAAAGTTAAAAATTATTAACAAAAATTAATATGTAAAAAATACCCATAAAAACACAATTTTACATCATTATAACCTCACAACATGGAAATTCACTAATAGTCTTAAAAGGGATTTAGATTTTTAAAATGGCAGTTTTGGTAGGAAAATTCTGAAAGCTATCAAATTAACTAAAGAAGCTTTTCAAAGCATATAATTTGATCCTTATTCATATTTAATGTATACTAATACCATAAATAATACTTTAAAAATTCAAAATTGATATAACTAATGATGCTCTTGCATCACAAAGGTTAGGATTTAACCCACCACCACTTAATTCAAGTGGGAACCTTTTTTTTGATAAATTAATACCTAGTCCTCATATTTTTAGTCACTTTATATTTACATTTTGTAAATGTTTCCATTAAAATAATTTAATTTATTAAATTTAAATTTTTTAGTTATATTTGTTCCCTCAAAACTATTTCCACAATTTTAAATAATGAAGCAACCATTTCTAGAAAAATAAATTCTAGAAGTGAATCAAGAAAGTTACTCTAAGGTAAACCCATTCAGATTCGAAGGAAAATAAGTATGTAAACTATTTTTTTAAAAATAAAAAAATAAAACATTAAAATAAATTTATTAAGATATGGAAATGAAAACAATTTTTAACCCTATCATAAATTATTCATTACTCACCATTTATGGACAAATTTTACAAGAGAAAATTTATAATTAATTTTATTGACTCCAAAGTCATTTCATAACTAACATAAGATACTAGATTTTTTTTTAAAAAATTTTATAATTATAAATAATTATTTTTGGATATGAAATGTGTAATAATTAATAATATTATTTTTAATCCTTCTGACAATCATCATTTTCGACCAATTTTGGCAGACAATTATAGGGGTAAAATCCCTTTATCTTCCTCTTGCTCCCAAATTCAATTTGGAATCATTGTACATAATATATAAATAAATGGAAATTATCAAAAATAAAAGTTTTAATGAAATTATAATATATTTGAAATATCAATATAATGATAAAATGAATTGTCTCACAATTTCTCCTATTTATAACAAGTTATTTTTGAAACTAGTTTACAGTAAAATTTTGTAAGACAATTTTAACTAGATAAAATTTCCTTAGAATGCTAATCATATTTTTTGTTTTATTCACAATTAAAATAATCATTTTTCTTATACATGGTAATTATAACTTATATAATAGGTTATTATATCTATAAACATTTATCTACCTTATTATAAAATAAAATAAGGGTTATGTACTTGATTTTTCCAACTTGGAGTTGGTGTGTTTTGTAAGACTTCAAAGAATCATTAGGAATGCAAAATTATTTAAGTACATACATTAAACTATTATTTAAAAATTTATTATATATTATGTATTATCCTAGCTTATAATAATTTTTATGACCCTAAGACAGGTTTGGATCTTTAAACTATTTTATCTAAGGCCCTAGTCACACCATCTTAGGTAAAAGGGGTCCATTTAGTATTTGAATTGGATCATAAATTTAGAGTAAGGATTGATTTTTGTGTTAAGAATAAGAAGTATAAATTCACATGATTCCATTTTTTTATACATTCCTCATAATATTTTGGTAGTGATTAGATACACTTGAGTCAACTAGTGCCCATCATGTTACCCACAAAGGGGTAACTATGTTAGTTTAGTCACATGACTTTTTGGTGAAGTTGCAATGCCTTCACATTTGAATCTAACACTTTTTAGGACTGAGTGAACTAAAACTAACTCTTTTCATGTGAATTGATCACCAAATATATGTCGGTAGCTTAGGGAGTGGGTACATGTATAACGAGTTAACCCATAGGACATGTTCCTTGAATGAGCATAATGACAAACTTAGTGTGTTATTGGAGCTGATTACTTCAACTAAATATTTAAATTTTTTTACTTACTGTAAATTATAAAGTGTTTTTCCTCAAGTATTTACATCATTTAAGTTTCTTATTATGTAGTCTTCTCAAATTTATAGATTTTATTGGGTAGTGACCCGATTTGATTCTTATATCAGTAAATTTGTATTATTCTAATGTAACCTTGGTAATTACTAGAGGCTCACATGAAATATGTAACTGCTTCAAGTAGAATAAACTAGAGATCATTGAGATATTGGTCTTATTAGGTCAAATAAATATAGGTTCTTTGTCATGTTAGAATCTTGTATGTGTTATTTCATGAGAGTGATTTTAGTAATCTCATGCATATTGAGATGTTAATGTGTTTATGATAAGTGATATTTGGGTATGTCATTTCATCTTGAGTAGATTAATAGAGCCTATATAAACTCTTATGAGTGGCTTGGTAGATCCATTTTTCTCTTAGAGTGTCAAACCTTCTTCGATGAAGACATCTCAAGGAGAAGACACATCATAAGTAAAAGGAGAACTACATTGAACCTTGATTTCATGGAGAGGATATGTAGGTTGTCCAAGTTGTGGTGAGGACATAAGGTCTAGGTCATAAGATAGGTTAAGGGTCATTTGTTTTCATCCTTTTTTATAACCCTAATTAGATACACTAAAAGTGACACAATTTTTTTATCACATAATTTACTCAACTATTTTTTTATGCAATGAGAAATACATTAGATTTATAAATCAATCCTAGTTAAGAAAAGATAAACCCTACTTATACTTTCAATTGGGGATAAATTAGATAATCAGGGTCATGACCAATATGGATATGTTAGACCTAATTAAGGGATATATTACCATAATAATTTTAGTATGGAGTGTTTCAAATCCTCTACTTGAGCAAAACTATGTAATAACCATAACTAGGTCATATGTTTTCATATTTACTACACTAATAATAAGTAAAGTAAAATATAATATAGTTCTCACCAAATCTTGTAAAAAAATGGGGTTAGTAAATAGTAAAAGTAAAGATGCATGAGAAAATCCTAATTAATCTATGTATAGGTAAAACCCTAATGCATGGAGAGAGAAATATTATTTAAAATCCATTAAATATGCTACTTATATCTAGTAAAGAGATGATAAAAGTTAGAGATACTTACCTAGAAGATGATGCCATCGAGACTCAATAGATCCCTTGGCCAAATTTTCTTTGAAAGAGGTTATTATGGTTTATAAGGATCACTAAGAAAGGCTGAAGCATCCAAGAATTCTCCACAAGACAAGATTCTTCTCCAAATATAAACCATAAGATAAGAATCCTCAAGTAGAATTGTGGAAGAGAAAATTGTAAAGAAGTGAAAATTAGTAATAACTATTACCTACTCTCTAATAATGGTGAAATGGATGTGTTTATATACGCAGATTTAACCCTAAACATTTTCAATTTTTTTTGATAAGGTTGACCTGATTGACCTAGTATTATAATTGATAAAAAACATACTAGATCATGGAATACATCATCCATGGGCCAACCTAGACCCTAGTAAGTTTTATCAATAAGAATGCAAGGTCAATGTGGTTGATATATTCATATAAACTATCAAAAAGGGATTTATGTTAGGGAAAGGGATAATGAAGGTGGTAAAATACTAGAGGAAAATTCAAAATGGTAGGAAAATCTTATGAGAATGGTTTTTAGGAGAAAAGTGTGTAGATATCAAGTGGTAAAAGGAACAATAATCCTATGAAGCACTAATGGTCTACCTACCCCTTTATTTTTGCACCCCTTAGGGAATGCACTCAAAGAGATTGAGACTCAATGGGCACTTTCAAGATATAAATTATTATTAATTGATATATTTTGAAAATATTATGTGTATAAATATACCCCATTTAAATCTCATCACATGTCACCCAGGCGAAATAGGGGATGGTGATTCAGGAAAGAATATAGTAACACACAACATTGAGGATAAATAAAATTTAGAGTATTTTAAAGAAAAAATAATTGAAAGTAAATGACTATAAGGGAAATAACTAAAAATAAATTTAATGCGTACCTTGAATTACCTTTATCATTAGAAGGTTATTTTCTATGCTTATAGTTTTGATTATGGAGGGTGCAGAGACTAATTTTGACAAACCCAAGAATACAAAACTAAAGAGCAAAAAACAAATAAATGCATAAAATCCAAGATAAATGGTTCTAAGTAGATGGCATGTACTTGTAAATTGGGCGAGTTGGGGTGAAAAGTGATATGTTATACCAAATGACCAAGTCAAAATTTAGTGTAAATTAGGTAAGTAAAAATCTAAGGCTAATAAAGAAAAAAGACTCTAACAAGTAAACCTTAATTAATAAAGGCAAACTCACCAAGTCAAACTAAGGATACATGTCAAAAAGGATGGTAATTAAACATTAATGTGAAAGTACTAACAATCCTTAAATAAATATCAGCAATCAAAAATGCTATAACATTGATGAGTGAGTAGTAAAAATCTTTATTCAATCATCAATGTAAAAAGTTTCAAAAAAGGGAAAAGAACATTGATGAGTAAGAAGTAACAAACCAAACTCACTGTATCAATGTAAAAAGTACATGAAAGTAGAAATGGATGTAGGTTTCCACAAAAAGGGTAGTCAAATAATGAAAAATGGTAAAATAAATTAAATCAAGTCTAGAAATGTAGAGCCATGGTGTAAAGAAAGTAATCCATAGTTTTTCAAACATGTTGTTTTGATCTAAAGATAAATATAACTAAAACAAAATAGTGCTAGCATGTTTTTCAGATGTGAAGAAGGAAGTATAGAAGAGGGAAAATAGATTTTTAATTGCGTGTGCATATCAAAGGGGGAAATGCAATGGGTAGAGGGGAGAATGAAGGAAAAACCTAGGTAGAGGAACTCTTTATCGAAGTCAAGACACTTAAATTAGGTTTGTCAAAACAAGAGGTCTTTTGACTTTAAGGAATCTGAAGAACTTATCTTAGCCACACAAGTTTTAATTCAAATAATGAAGTATGTATATCATCCCATGAAGTCTATATTCATGAAAATTAAAATGGATCTACCTTCCCACAATGTGTTCTCTATTCCTCAGGACCCCTTACAAAGCTATCAGTGTATTACAAAGATTGGTTACTTGCATGATAAAGTAGGTAACACCATGGAGTTTAGTGAATTATCCAATTCTAATCTAATAACCTAACATAACCCAATGGAACTTAGCTCTATTGTGAAGCTAACTATGGAATTTTAGCTTCAATTATAAATAGGATATGTGCTTGTAATAATGTCTTTTTGTGTGGTTTTAACTTTTGAGATTTGTATCTTGCCTATTGTATATCATTGCCTTTTGTTTCAAATTATTTAGATTTTAAATTTCTTTATAGATTTTTTATTCCTCCTCTATATGTATTTGGAAAAACATGGGTGCTAAATATGACTTTCATTTGAATACTTGGGGCTTGATTGCTAAGAGAGATAACTCAAAGTGTATGGTGTCTAAGAGTCTCATAAAGTTAGGGAAAATAAAAGTGTTATCTTAAATTCAACCTTGTTTTATCTAATATGGAGTGAAAGCAAAGGAAATAAAGAGGAATGAAACATGAAAATTTTTGAATTACTTCAAATTTCAAAAAATGTTACAAATGGTCAAAAAGAGATACAATGATAGTAAAGTGTGATTCATTATCATAAGAATGAGGGAAATGTAGGAAAACATGATAATATAGATTTTTGTGAAAAATTCATATATCAAAAGAAACAAAATCTAAAGTTGAGAACCAGAGTAAAAAACCCATAACCATTGTAAAACACATTCAATAGAAGGAATGAAAGGATTGTGATTTTATGAGGAAGGCTAGGTCCTATCCATGGTCTTACATTGCAAATCATAAAACAGAAACCCAAGGGGGTGATAAAAAGTATGTAGAAGGTGTGAAATAAAAGAGAAGTAAATCATGAGGAAGACCAAGTACTATCCATGGTTTTACAATGAAACCCATGATAAAGAGGCAAACCAAAAATACCAAAAGGAAGCACTAAGCTTTTTTAAAAGAGAGAACTACTACAAAGAGTGTGACTCATGTAAGTATCCTACAAAAATTATTATATAAATAATATATAGAAAGCATGAAAATGAATGGAAGGATTTAGGAAAAATACTTCTTGAGTAATTACACATTGGTGGGTTCTTTGAAAATATGACCTTCATTGGTTTGAAGGTGATAGGTACCTAAACCAAAAATACCTTTGACTAAATAGGAGCCCCACTAGTTTTGGGTATAGTTACCTTCTTTATCATGAGTATATTCTCATTTAGGGATAAGATCACAAATGTTAAATGTGAAAACTTTAATTAATTTTTTAGTTGTTTGGTAATATGGGCCTTGTATTGGTGATTGTGTTGCAAAGTATAAAGATGATGTTCCTCAAGGAGATCAAGAGCATGAAGGTGAGATTCATATAATTATTCATCAGGTATGATACAATGAAGAGATATATGGAGATATGGAGTCTGGACTTCTAATAGAAGGACTAATTCATAACCATAGACTAGAGAGAATGACATTACCTTAGTGGTAGTGTGTATGCTAGTACAATATGCCCAAAGATTGTGATAGAGATGAATGTGCCAATATATGCAGGTTTCACAAATTATCTTTTGGAGAATTTTATTAAGAATTTTGTTGGTAGCCTTAGCTTGGCCATTACATTATGGATGATAGGGTGTGGAAAATAAATGATTGATTTTAAATTTAACACAAAGTTATTTGACATATTTATTTTTGAAATTACCACCATTGTTTGAAATGATAGTATGAGGGACACCAAAGTGGAAAATGATTTGATTAAAGATAAATTTGGAGATGGTGGTACATATGATGTTAACAAGGGGCATAGCCTCAACCCATTTGGTAAAATATTCTATGGCTATGATTATAAATGCATGCCCATCTTTATATCAAGATAATTTGCCTAAGAAATCTAATCCCCAGATGGAGAATGGCTAAGGAGATTTTATGGTTTAAATATTAGATGGAGGTGAATGAATTAGATCATTATGAAGATAGAAAGGAGTATGATTTTTAGTAAATTTGATGGCATCCTTTTTAAGAGTGGGCTAAAAGTATCCCATATGTAAGTATTTTCAGGCTATAACATGTTTGCTATAGTGGCCACCATAAATGCTCCCATGTACTTATTCAATAAGAGGTGGAACCTCATCTTTCATAACACAATGAATCAAGGTAAATTAAAAATTGTGATAATATATGATGTTATATCACAATATTTACTCAAAATCCTATTTGAAAATGCAAGTCTTTTTATGGGAATCTAGGTTGGGAGGATAAGTTTGTTGTTCTATAAATTGAATGATGTCTACCATGAGCTTTTTCAGATGGTGATAACCTCAATTTTTAAGATTAATGAATCATGTGGTTGAGTAAAAGATGGATATTTTATTATTTAGATAAGAAAATTAGGATTTATAAGGACTTGGTATGGATGAAAAAGAGATGATAAAGAACCAAGGGAATCAATGATGGAATTTTGATCTTGAGGGATAGGCTCAATGGTGAAAGAAATAAAATCTTTGGTGAGAGTAGTTCCAATTTGATGATAAGAAATGAGATTCTCACTTTCATAGTGGTAATCACCATTGATTTGGTGTAAAATGACTTAGGAATTTTGTAAGGCATGTAGGTATTGGATATCTAAATCAAGGGAAACTCTCATGCCTAAGATTAAAGATTTGTACTTTGTCATGTTGTTAGTGACATCAAATGTTAAGCAAAGCTAAAAAGATGATTTTTCCAAGAGGGATTTTAAGAATACAACCTAACCCAACTCCTTGAAGGCATTTAGTGCCATAAAAAATGAAGGGTCTAAGTATCCTTATGTGAATTTACATTAATTTTAGGAAGTTATTTGATAACTAATTTTGGTTTAGTTATATTGGGGGGGATATAGTTTCATAGATATTACTTGCTTCAAAATAAGTAATGAAGTTATGAAAGTAATTTTTTAGGGATATGGCTTGGTTAAGACCTTCAATATAGATATTTTTTTCATTAGGAAGACTATCTTGAAGGTGGTTGATAGTAGGCATAAGAGCTATGGTAAGTTGATCAATGATGATTTATATTTTTATAGTTTTTTGAGTAATTATACAGAGATCAAATTTCTTGAGAATAGTCTGCTTGCTAATTTTATCTCTAGGAAGAAAGGATTTGGAGAAGTGATGAAGGGGATCATAATGGATAATAACATAAGTGGTCTAATAAAGCATATAATGTCAAATATTTTTAGCTACAAAATATATGGTGAGGCAATCACATTTGATTTTTGTGTTACATTTTTCATAATCAATGAGGCCTCAAGTGATATATTAGATGGAATATTCTCTTCCAGTGTCATCTTGTTGAGCAAGAATTACCCAATGGATATGGGTGTGTAAGAAGTGTATAAGATCAAAGGTTGATCATTTAAAGGGGGGTGAAGAGTAGGTGGGTGAAGAAATGATTCTTTCATATTATCAAATGATTTTTGATAGGGATATATCCATTCTAGAGCATTTCCTTTCTTGAGAAGAGAATTAATGGAGTCGATACGGTAAGCCATTTTGGGGACAAATTATTTAATTACCCCAATTTTACTAAGATAAGTGCAAATGTCTAGAATTGATCAAGGAATGGGCATGTTGATGATATCATTAATCTTGGTAGGGTCAACATCGATGTTGTAGAGAGAAATTAAGAATCCTAATAGTTTTCTAGATGTGATATTAAAGAAACATTTGTAAGGATTTAGTCTAGCTTTGTATTAAAAAATATGGTCAAAGATGATGGAAAGAGTATAAAGATGAGTATTTTGACCTTTAAACTTATCATTGAGTTCATCCACATAGGTTTCTAATTTTTTTTTGAATAACATCATGAAATATATAGGCCATTGCTCATTGATAAGTAGCTTCAGCATTTTTTAGTCCAAAGGGCCTTTTAACATAGAAATAGGTACCCCATTCTATGGTGAATTTTGTATTATATTAGTCTTTAAGGTCAATGTGAATTTTTTTATAACCTGAAAAACCATTCATAAGAGATAACATTTCATAAATAGTTGTGGAATCAATAATGGCATCTATTGAAGGTAGAGGGAAATTATCCTTGGGACAAGCAAGACTAAGATTAGATAAATCAATGTAGATGAAAATGACCATTGTGACCTTTTTATAAATAGGGGATATGTTAGAAACCCATTAAAAATAGTCCACTAGTTTGATAAACTTAGCATTAATAAGTTTGATAATTTCTTTATGACATAAGATGGAAACCTTGGGTGGAAATTTCCATTACTTTTGGTGCATAGGTTTGGCATCAAGATAAGTGATGATATTATGCACCAAAATTCTAGGGTCAATACCGAGCATGTTCTCATAATACCAAATGAACATCTCATTATATTTGTTGATAAATAAGATAAAGTTATCATGCTTAGTAGGTGTGAGTTCATGAGAAACTGTAATAGGTTGAGGGCATAATAGAGTACCATATTTAATGCGAGTAGTTTCCTTGATAATCATACCATTTCCATCTTAGAAGTGATATGTTGTATTTGGTAAAGAATAAATTGGATAATATTTAGGACCAATGATAGCGATAAATTTATTGAAATAGGGTATTTATTTTTTAAATTCCTAAGTTTGTAATGTTGTCAAGGAAGTTTAGGTTCTCAGGCATGAAATAATTCAAAGATAGCTTCATCATAGGCAAAGTGGGAAGAGGGCCATAATATCAAACATCTACTTTGATATCAATAAATTTATTACCATGGCTGTCATATTTAGAATGTATATAATAGACATATATGGCCTTGGCATCTAATGTAATCTTAAGAGTAGGAGAAGTAAATTTATCAGATGAGATATCATTAATTTTTTTGATAGGGGAAGAATAAGGTGTGATTATGGGATATATAGGTGGTAGAGAAGATTCAATAATTTTTGAAGGTTTAGAAGGTAGAATTTGTTCTACCAATAAAGGAGTATTAATAAGTGGATAATTAATAAGAGGTACATGAACTTTGGGAGTTAATTAAAAATCCATGGAAATGGTATGAACATCTTGGTTGAAATCTTGAATTTGGGATAATTTTTTTTGATAATGTTGTACATCTAAGTCTCAAAATTGAGCTTGGGTCATGATGTAATTATCATAATAGGTTGGAGAAATGGTACATTATTGAGATTTAGGGGTATTTTTAGAGCATCAAATTTCAAGTTCACTTAAATTTCATGTAGGAATGATTATAGGATCTTTTAATAATTTGGCCACACTATAATCATTGCATATGAAGGTATATTGTGGGTAAAAAGGTTCTTGAGCATTATATGGAGGGGAAAATTAGTGATCTCATCAATGAGAGGAATAGTGTGATCATGAGTAAATAAAGAGGGAGGAAGCCACTCCAAGATATAAGAAGGTAGCTTACTAGTGTTATAAGTATGTTTCAAATCATTAGTTTCATCATCATCTAAATCAGTAAGAGTGACATGTAATTCCAGATTGATGTTGATGAATTCAGGTAATGGAGAAATATTGATTGGAACTATAGGAATGCGATATTGAGATTTTGGATTAGGAATTTGAACACTCCAATGGTTGGGATTACCCTCATGATTATATTTTTTATCATCATATAGGAATTTGGTGCATTGAAAACTAGGAGAGGTGATGGCCTTCATTCTATGAGTCCAAGGGTGACTAAGGAGTATGTTATAAGATAGGGTAAAATCATGTACCATGAGATTAGATCAAATGGTCTTAGTTTTGATTTTTAAGGGGATAAAAATACAAAAAGTGGATTTTGATTACTTTTATCAAATCCATGATAGGTGAGGTGGGTTTTCTTGAGATGATCTTTATTATATCCAAGTTGTTAGATGAGCCACAAAGATGTCACATCAATACTAAACCCTTCATCAACTAAAAATTTATGAATAAGGGTATTATTAAAGTCTATTTGAATGAATAAATGGGATTTAGAAGAAGCACTAGTGTGAGGTTTAAAAGGCAAGGTATATTTTGAAGGAATGGAAGTTGTTACAGGTTTGGAAGGAGGAGGTGGTTCCTCATTAGTTTTTGAAGCTAAATGAGTAGTTGTAGTATCTTTTACAAGTTATCCTCAAAATATGGTTTCTTAGGTATTGTGATAAGATCTTTGTGAGCTAGTTTGTGATGATAGTTGACCTTAGCGGCAATAACATATTGAGATTTTTTGTAACATTTTTCATAGTTAGTATCAATATCACAAACATGCTTGGTATTTTTTTGATGTTTACATGTGGAAAAATATTTTTGTTTATTAAAAGAAGAAACTTTGGGAGCTTATCATCTTTGAGAATCAGTGTTGTGCTCTTGATGATGGAGTTCGATCATGGCTTCATTATTGAAGGAGTCACCAAACATATAGGAGAAAAAAATTTAGTAAGGCCTTGAAAAATTTCATGGGAATGACCAATGTTGGTATGGAACCAACAAAATTTATTAGGGTCATACCATTTATGAGGATTATTAGGATAAATAAAGGGTTTATAGGGCAATAAGAATTGTTTCATTTTCTACATAGTTAGTGTTATGTGAGAAGATGGGGGAGTGTTAACTTTGAAAACTCCTTGGTTAGTTTGAGGATTATTACCATTGATGGCATTAGTAGAAGTTTTAAAATATCCTTTAAGTAATTTAGTATTAGGTTTGAATTGCTTTATGAGGAAGTCTTAACGTTTGACTTGGTAAAGAGCTTCACTAAGAGTTTGAGAAGTGAAAGTTAGAACCTTATATTGAAGTGAAGGAATTAAATAAATTATAAAGAGTTTAAATAAATTATCGTTAGTCATGTTATGGTGGCATTATGGGCCAGAGATTTCCATCATTTTATAATATCATGAGTTGATTTGGTGGGAGATTGTTTATCATTGATGAAATGGCTATCAAAAATTTTAGGAAGGTCATTATGTTGAAACTATTTAGCTAGAGGATTGACTAAATCCTCAAGTTTTTAAATAGAATGTTGGGGAAGTTTGTCATATCATTTCAATACATAACCAATGAAGGTTTTAACTAGAAGTTTAGTTGTGGTGAAAGTACTATTTTGGATCCACTTTTTATAAAGATTTCCAAATTCATTGAGAAAGGATGTAGGATCTTTAATCCCATCATACTTGATAGTTGGTGATATATTACCAATATCAATGAATGTGATGAAAGGAGATAAAGGCTATTTTGGATATTTTGAAGCATTTTATTATTCATAATTGGTTTAGGAATAACATTTCCTAAGGCATGTCTAAGAGGTGGAGGAATAAAATTTGGATTGGTTCGAGGATTGAGAACTAGATGTTGATTAGACGTATTGATCAAATGACATTATAATTACATCATTTGAGAGGTGTTATAAGTTTTCATTATGTTCATTTGTTATATGACTTATGTGAGAAGTTAAGTCATGTCAATTGTTGGGTTGGTGTTTGTAGGAGAACTCCCTAAATTGGTATTAAGGGGAGGGTTGTTAGAATGTGGATTACTAGTGGGATTGTTTGATAGACTTGTGTTGATTTCTCCCACAATATATTTAAAATATTGAATATGATAATTATCTTGATAGGTATAAAAATGATTAGATCCACCTACTTCATCTTAGGTGTGATTTGAACCATGTTACAATCCAAAAACAAAGGACATGAAGTTTTTCTCCAAGAGTGAGGGTTATCTTGGGAGGTAAAGAGAGGGAAAAAAGAATACGCCATATAATGTCTAAATGGATTTAAGTTGTCTAAGAATATTCTAATAGGGGAATTTATGAAGCTTTGAGAAAATAAACATAATGCCAAGGAAAAATAAAGAGATAACTAAGTCATCTAGATAAGATAACTAAGGAAATAATAAGAGCATAGAGTCAACCATGTTGACTTAGTACTACTAGATAGAAGGAAGAAGAGTATAAAGTCAACTAGGTTGACTTAGTACTGTTGGATAGAAGTAAGAAGAGTATAGAGTTGACCATGTTAAATGAGTACTATAAGCAAGTAAAAAGATATCTTGATAAGTATATAGAGTCAACTAGGTCAACTTAGTATTGTAACTAGACCGACAGGAAGATTACAAGGTTGACCAGATCAACTTAGTACAACAGATAGGGAAATAAATAGTCTATAAGAGACTGTGTCAAAATAGATGATAGTGTGATAAGAATAGGGAATTTTTTTTCAATGTAACATGAATAAATAATTGGAAGAAAATAGAAAAACAATTGGATCAATGAAAATGATCCAATTGGGGTACACAACATAAAACCTTGTACCAACATTGGCCAATGCAAGTTTTTGAAATACAACATAAAATGAGTAGAGAGAAATCAGTCAATCAAATAGTGAACTCTAATTAAATGGTAATATTGAGTGTTGTTAGATAATTATAAAGTGTTATTGTAATATACCTATAGAGGGGTATAATAGTATAATAACTAGTAGAATAGTTAATAATGGTTTAGTACCACATGCATAAGAATAATGAGTTGGGTAGATAAGAACTAGTATAAATAAAGGGGCATATGATAGTGTAAGGGATCAAAGAAGAATAATTATAATTATAAATTGATCTAATAGGAGGTTTCCCCCTTAAAGAGGTAAACTATATGGATTTATTCCTTCCTCAAAAGGAATATGGTATTGTAATAAGTGTTTTAAATAAATATATGCATATTGGATTATTATTGTGTTAGTTGTGAGACCTAGGTTCCTAACATCTAGTATCAGAGTGCTTTTTAGGGTGATTTTTTTTATTTCATTAGAATTTGAGATTAGAATAATATATTGCCTTATCTTGTGGTTTGAGTTAGTTTTAGTTCTATGGTTTTTAACATAACTACACACCCATTGTCCATTATTCAAATCTAGTCTACAATAATATGTATTCTTATCTGTAGTCTTATTATATTTATGGGTTAGAAGTTAATACTATATTCATTTATGTTTTTTATTCACCTTTTTGGGGATTTATCCTTTGTGCAAATACATCTTCATAGATTATGGGATCTAATAACCTACAAGTTCTTTATTTATAGATCAAAGCTTTTTTGGTGGACATTTATATGTATTTGATATGTTTTCTCTATATTTTAAATGGTGCTAAAGATTTATGCGATTGTCATTATTTTTTGGCCACATGGTCCATTTACCTATTGATATCTGGCATCAAGGGTTTCATCTATGATCTCCACCTATAGATCATTCCACCTATAATACATATTTATGTCAATCTCCCTTAGCATATTAGACCTATAGATCTACCATTTGCATTGTAAAGATATGTATTACTTTGAATCATGCACTAAAATTTTGCATTAACATTTTATGTCCTCCTGACCATCTCCATTGGCTTGACTTACTTTATGGGACATGCTATGAATTTTATCGATGCATGGGGTATGTTGGTAGCATTTATGGATTTACCTATCATAAGATACCATAAATAAGGCTCAACTTAGTCTTGAGACTGAGCTACCATTGTAAAAATGATGTCTGATTGATCTTCCACTTGACAATCACTAGTTTCTTCCTTTTTTGGCCATCACTCAACTTTACCTTGGTTTCACCTTTGTATCTTACTACAATAACTAGCCTTGACTTGGATCATTCTCCCTATAATGTAAAAATGCCTCCACAGTATCCATTGATCAGAATATTAGGATCTCCAGTTCAAACAACACTAGAGAAAGAACTAAAAACATTGATATCCTCACCACTTTGGTCTCCTTCTACCCATATAAAATCTATGATCTACATTGTTGCTTTAACCTTGACCTAATCTCATCGATAACTTGTCTCTCTTCATCATCAACATATCCATTAGATCTATTTTTAACTACACTAGTTTGACTTATTGCTGACTTATTTATCAATCTATTCATCCAAATTTGAGCTCTCCAGAACCATCAACATGCATTGATCTATCTTGTTCCTTAAATTTCCTTAGTTCTTTGATCACCTCAAAACCACTTGTTTTGATCATCATTATTTTCCCCATAACTTTCATGGTTCGTTAGAGTTAATATATGGCATTAGGTATTCTCAATAATATTATTGTCTAGTTTCAAATTTTAGTTTTCGCTTATTTTCTTAAGTGGTCCATGTTTTAGATAACTAGATCATTGTAATATTTGTTAATTCTCTTACATGTCTAAATTATTCTCATAAATATATATATATATATATATATATATATATATATATATAAATATATATATATATATATATATATATATATATATATATAAATGAAACAAGCCTTATATATATATATATAAGGCTTGTTTCATTTGTTATGCATTAGGATAAAATTATTACTTTAGTAAGTCTTTTTTAATTTTATAAAAATCATTCCATTTATTAAAATAGTTGAAATTTGAATTATGGTGTTGATTATGTAGGTCAATATCAAGTGTTATAAGTAGTGTCACTTCCAAAAAATTGAGTTCGTCTATGTATATTTTTGTCCATGTTTATGCTGGCATGAGTCTCAAAATCCTTTTAGATTATTTTGTGATTAGTTCATCATTTTTAATATTATGTTTAGGATCATAAGTAAAATATATATAATATCATCATCAATTGTAGTTGAGTTTAGTATAGTCAATATTAGTTATTTTCATTGAGTCTATCTAGTTATGTTCTAGTCTATATCATTATATGGATGAATTTTTAATTGAAGTCAACATCCTCTCCTATTAATATATTTAACCTCTAGTTCTCATGGGGTTTCCTATTCTTTTTGGAAGTCATATCACTTATTCATTGACTACACTTCATCAAATTAGCATGGTCTAAGAATATCAAACAACATTTGAACATGTTACCAATCATAATTTAGGTCTATTTGATGAAGTATTCCAATATTGTTTCATTAGTGGACTTCAATATGATATTCAAGTAGAGGTTTAAATGTGTCAACCTCAATACATAATGGAATCATGAGGTTTAGCCAAGATCTCTGAAGATTGTATCAATTGGGAACTCTCAAAGACATCTTCCTTTCAACATCCTAGTATAACACCACCTTTTTAGTCCATCAGTAAACTAGACATTGATTCCATTTCAAATACACCTTAGTAGGTTCTTGATGAGCTGATTCACAAAATCACCATACTTGAGCAAGCCTTCGATGAGCCCAAATGGAAAATCATAGAGCCCAATTAGGGAACTAAGTCTTCAAATCCCTTAGATGAAAATGCTAAGGGGGATGGCATGTTGGCTCACCAAGAATTATATTTTGTGCATTCTTGTTCTAAGCTTGAGGTGTTGATTGTCAAGGTTCAAATTTTAGTGATCAGCTCTAACCTCATGTTTCAAGTTGAGGTTAATCCATCCATATATCTCTATGTACTTAAATCCCATGTTATAGTATTTGATTTCACATTAATGTTGTATATTCTCACCTCCCAGACCTGAAGGAAGAAGTGGAAGCCTAAAAAAATGCATGGTTGGGCCTCTATTTGGTCATCATTTTATTTTATTATGTAATTATTGTCATGTTTTGAGGGTGACACATTTTTAAGGGGGGGTGGAATGTAATGTATCTAGAGAGGGGTATAATAGTAGAATAGATAGTAAAATAGTGAATAATGGTTTAGTACTACATGTATAAGAATAAGGAGTTGGGTAAATAATAAATAGTATAAATAAAGGGGCATATGATAGCTTAAGGGATCAAAGAAGAAGAATTGTAATTAGAGCTTGCTCTAATAAGAGGTTGCCCCCTTGAATAGGCTACCAATACAGAGTTACTCCTTTATCAAAAGGAATATGGTGTTGTAATAAGTGTTTTAAATCAATATATGCATATTGTATTATTATTATGTTATTTATGATCCCTATGTTCACAAAAGTTATTTTAAGTGTGGCAAGGAAGTTGGCTAAAAAATAGGGAACTAGAAAGTAATCTATGGATGGTTTTAGGATGTTTAGACATAAAGAGATCTATATTGGCAATGGTATTGGATTAGTATTGAGGCATACCTCCTCACTTTACAATCCTATAGAGATAAGGGTGTTGGGTGATTTTCCAATATATACCATTAACCATGTGTTTATACTTGGCCAAAAAACCAAGTCAGCTTCCTCCTTGGTGATGAAATCTATGTAAGTAGGCCTTAGGAAGATGAATGTTATAATTCATTTTTAATACTATGTGATTTGATAGTTTGTGAAAAAAGATAAAAATAGTGAAATTGATTGGCAATTTTAAAAACCACCTAATTAAACTATGTGAGCTACTCTAAGCATGTAAATAGGTGAAAATGAAAGTGTGAATTTATTACTAGCATATAGTTGTTAATTACCAAATTAAGAATGATACAGAGTCAGTTTAAATGACATTGTATGAAAACATTATAGAATAGAGTTGACGGGGTTGCTACTATTCTATTGAAGCAAGAGTCTTTAAGAGATAATTCAACCAAGTCAACTTATTCTTTTAACTGAAGATAAGATACAAAACTAAGTTGACCAAGTTGACTTATTTTGTTGTAGGATTATAGTTTTAAAGACTATAAAGTTGCACAAAATATAACTATAATGAAGTACTAAATTGAAAGAGAGAGAAAGAAAGGAACCTTGGTGGGTTGGAAGATACTAAGGATTGCAATTTTTTGTTAAACTGCCTTAAATGTTATTTTCAAGTTATATGAACTAAGTCAACTAGGTTAACCTAGTTCTATGAAACCCTATTTGTTGAACCATATTAATGTGACTAAGTTGGCTTGGTCTACTTAATTTGTTATCTAGATGTTGATTGTAAGACTAAGTTGACCTATATGACTTAGTTTGTTATTCTAGATGATGATTAGAAGACTAAGTCGACCTGATCAACTTATTTCATTATTTGGAACTGAAGAAGAATATTATGTCAACATGTTCAATCCAATAACTTGTATCTAATGAAGACTTGCATATAAATAATAATGTTGGTTTAATATGATTATGTGTTAAAAATGCACACATAAGTTATAATAATATTATTTTGGTCGACTTAGTATCATAAATATAGAAAAATAATAGAAATGAAAAGCATGAAATAAAACCTATAAGGGTTAGATTCAAATTGTCTTCACTAGAATGTATATAATGGGAAATACAATAGATCTATAGATCAATCTTATCTCAGGGAAGATAGATCATAATTACACTTCTAATTGGGGATACATTATATAATTAGGGCCATGACCAATATGGATATGTTATACCTAATTAAGGGATCTCTTACCATAATAATATCACTAGGGAGGGTTCTAAAGCCCTCAATCAAGTAAAACTATGCAATAACCCTAACTAGGTGTTTTTTTTTCATATTCACTACACTAATAAAAAGTAAATTAAAATATAATCTAGTGATCACCAAATCTTGTGGAATAAAATGGGGTTAGTAAACAATAAAATTAAACATGCATAAGAGAATCCTAATTAAACTATGTATAAGTAAAACCCCTAATCCATAGAGAGAGTAATATTATTCAAAATCCATTACTTATGCTACTTCAATCTACTAAAGAGAGGAGAAAAGTTAGAGATACTTACCTAAAATATAAACCCATTGAGACTCAATCTCTCCCTTGGCCAAAAGTGTTTCACAATAGGTTGTTATGGTTTGTATGGATCACTAAGAAAGGCTAAAGCATCGAAGACTTCTCCACAAGACAATATTCTTTTCCAAGTAAAAACCCCTAAGCTAAAAATCCTCAATTAGAATGGTGGAAGAGAATATTGTAAAGAAGTACAAATGAATAATAACTCATGCCTAATCTCTAAGAATGGATAAATGGATGTTTTTACATAGGTGGATCCAACCCTGAACCTTTCTAAATATTTTGGCTAAAAAAGTTGACCTAGTATTATAAATGACAAAAAACATATTAATCATGGAATAGGTTAGTCATCCACTGATCTATACCCTCATAAGTTTTATCAATTAGAATACAAGGTCGATGTGATTGACATAGACATGCAAACTATCAAAAAGTGGTTTAGGTTAGGGAAAGGGTGAATGAAGGTGGTAAAATACTAAAGGAGAATGCAAAATTGGAGGCAAAGCTTAGGGTATTGGTTTTTAGGAGATAAGTGTGTAGATAACAAGTGGAAAAAGGGACAAAAATCCTATGAATCACCAATGGTGTGTCCACCCCTTTCCCAGTGTACCCTTAGGGCATGCACTCAGAGAGATTGAGACTCAATGGGTTTTTGCAAGATAGAAAGCATTAACAATTGATAATGTTTGAAAATATTACGTGTAAACAATCTCTATTAAGTATTATTATGTTTCACTATTTGACTACTAAATGCATCTAGAATAAAACACACACACACACACACATACACACACACACACACACACACACACACACACACACACACACACACACACACACACACACACACACACACACACAATTATGCATTAATTGGGGGAAATTATCTTCTATTCTATTCTAGACTATTTGAAATTTAAATAATATGATCCATTTAAATTTCAAATAGTCTAGAATAAAATAGAAGATAATTTTCCTCAAGTAATGCATAACTAAGTGAAATATACACAAGTACACTAAAAATAATCCACATTTATAGATATACATAAATTTATATCTTCTATTATTTACAACATTTAGAATTATGTATGAGATATATAACCACTACTATATTAAATAATTAGTAATCAAATTGTATAATTTATTACATTTCATCATTGAATAATAAAGTACACATTATAGAATGTACAATAGTACATATAAGCCTCATAATAAATATCTAAGGGGATTACAAATTCCATGAGTAAGATTTCAATATGGTTGATCAACTAAAGAGAGAGAGAGAGAGCATCTCAGGGTGACTTTCTTCCAACCATATATTGTTAGTATTTCACATACCTCCCCACTAGGAGTGGCTCTTCCCTTCATAGAGGAGCAGATATGAAGAGTTTGATTGGAACCCATATGTTGTATAGTAATTAATACATTCATCAGTCACATAGACCATGAAAAAAAATACTTTATATAATATGACACCATGCATACATATGTAAACTAGAAAGTATAGTGGAATGACAATATATCAAAAATAACATTACTTTGGCTAAAATGTTCATTATAGAATTCACATCTCTCATGGATCTGACTCAATTCCACACATACATATTCTCTTCTAATTAATCATAATCTATCATATGATACTAGATGATATGCATATATATTTTATGACATAAAACTCATATACCTATCACTTTTTATAAAATGAAGCATAAATGGTGAAATCTCATAAACTAATTTCAAATCATAATAAATATAGATTTGTAGTATGCTAATTCTCATAAAATAAAAATAGATCATTACATGATCTATGAAATACAAGTTTTAGATTATGGTAAAAATAGGTTTTGAAGGGACCCCCGAAACCCATTACAAGGGGAAAGATAACCCTTTAAGCACAACCAGGTTAACAATAGAACCTGCTTTCAAAAAAGAGCCAAAACCAGGTTTTACAGGGACCTGGAACCAACAAATAAAACCATAAAAACTAGCAGTCAAAACACTGATCTATGAAATACAATTTAAAATAATACATCTTTCAAATAAAATCATATTATTTTCCCATAACTCAATTACTATTGACATACATATGCATTTCCTTCTTAGTACAAAAAAAATTGAGATTAATATCTAATAGAATACTAACTAGTTAAATCTCATTTACTCAAGGACTTCCTACTAAAATAGAAAAGTTATTCATTTCCTTATTTAATTTTTGACTAACTTTAAACCTTTAATGTTCACTTCACAATTTATTAACCATGTAAGGTTTATATTTTAACTACTAAATACACAGTCCACAACCATGTATATTATATGCATATTCTACCTTACTATTATATAGTTGTCAAAGGAATCCATATAAATAAATGTGAACACATGTATGCATATTATATATTATAAAATATTAACAATATTTATTTTTATTTATGAAAAAAATCAAGACCAATTAAACCAAAATAACCATTACCAATATGTGAATCCCTAGTGTAGTGTGTGGCATCTGTTCCACTCTCTATTCCCAATTTTGATATTTTCATCCTCCTCCCCCATGTCACGCTATGTGAGAGCAGGATAGTCCTACAAACACCTCAATTAAAGCAAAGGTATTTAATCCTAGATTACAACAAAATAATAAAGTACTCATAATATATGTACATCAAGGAATTATTGTAATACAACTCAAATTTACAAATGAAATCTTGGCCATACAATATTCCTATACATAAGAACTTAGTATATCCATAACCATATGTAAATGTACTCTAAACATAACTAATCATGAAATAAAATGGTGCAACTATCATCTATACAATATAAATGTCTATATATACTATAAAAATTAGAAACTACTAATCCTTATTTTCAATTCCCTTAGTAATACCAATGTAATTTTTAAAGAGTGGGATGGGATGTCACATCTTGCCCCTCAAATAGGTCATTACCCCATTGAATTTTATTTAAAAAATAAAATATACAAATAGATAATAATGTATAATAGAAAATTATTTAAATAGATGAGGAAACAACCTATAGAATTCATCATCATCCCCATATGTTGTATTACCTTTAAAATATTAGTCCCACTAGACCTTGTATTGTGTTACTTCCTTGTTACATAAACTAAGCTTGTGAGTATAAATTATTCTAACTATTTATACTGTGAACACCTTGTGATACAAAAAATTTAAATCATTCCAATCCAAATCATGTTAAGGACTAGCTATATATCTCTTAAGATAAGATACATGAAAAATATTATGCATTTTTATAAAGTTGGTAGAAAATTAAGCCTATACACCACAAGATTGATCATTGATAGAACTTATAAGTGTCACACATATCTTGGTGATAATTTTTTTTTATTTACAAAACTTAATGGCACTGTTTTAAAGTTTTGCCCACATAAAAACCTTATCCCGATTGAGAATTGGCTAGTTATTATTTTTAGATCAACATAGTTTTTCTACCTATCATTGGCTTCAGATAATCTATTCCCAATTGGATTCAATTTTTCCTCTATTATATAAATCATATAGTTCAAAATACTAATCTATCATCTAACTTATACCAACTAATTGGTTCTCTACAGCTCTTGTCATGTAATGATTTAAAAGGATTTATCTTCAATGCTGACTGTAATGATTTTTTATAAGGAAAACCAACCAAAGGTAAGTATTAATCCCATTTTTATTATTTGTACATGTAATACATTCTAAAAATATACTCTAAGGTTTTTATTCACTCTTTATTTTTGTCTATATGCTTTTGGATGGCAAGCCGTACTAAAATTCAGCTATGTACCCAAAGATGTATTGAGAGTTTGCCAAAAAATTGAATTCATCATAGGGTCCCTATATAAAATGATTTTTTTATGGATACCCATGAAATATATATACCTTATATTTGAAATTTTTGGCAACCATTGATGTGTCATATTTCATATTACATGGA